>CM032397.1:9306105-9906105 GCA_019049475.1 Eueides isabella
TAAGGGCGGATTGTTTGCGCCGCGGCAATTAAAACCCCATCAACCGAGTCTCCTCGAACGAGCGTGCCGTGACCATCGCTACACATATCTAATATATAATAATAATTAAAACAAAAAATATAAAACATGTGTAGTAAATTAGTCTCTTTTATACTTAAAATATGAAAAAGAACACATTGGTATAATGTTTTATTATAAATCCATGTCTTACAGAATAAAAAAAATTAAAAGAGAAAACTTTAGTTTTGATAACTAATACGTTAAGGACTTTTTATTCTTTTAAAGAATTCTAGTTCTTAGTGTTATATTACATTAGTGTCACATTTCTATGTGACACTAATGTAATATATCTCATCCAATATTCAAGTAAAACACTGTACCTATGTGATTTAATATGAGGAAGAAAGAATTCGAATAGTGCTCTCAGTGAGCATTTGAAATCAAGAGCAATTTAAATATATAAGTTTTAAAGTCATTTACTACATTAGCCTTTATATATTATTTACCAATTTTATATATATTATAGTTTCCTAAGACTTAATAGTTTTGAGTAGATACATACAACCGCCGATCGTAATCAAGATAATTTTACAACGTCTCCCATTGTCTTATAGAACGATGTGAAAATTATTCCGTTTCCAACTCGATTAAAATTTAACGGTATGGACATTTAGTTTAATTAGTTTTACATGTATGAAAGTAGCAGATAATTGTATTTTCATTTATAAGTCGGTATTCAATGTCTATAATGTTGATCTGATATTTTCTTTATTATTTTTTTGTATACTTCATTGTTAAAATATTTATACTTGTATGACAATATACGAGTATAGAGGTATGTCGTGGCGTACAGACATAATTGTGAGGCTGTTAAAGCAACAGGATGTAGGTTCAATAATCATTCGACGAAATGAAATATTCTATAGGTATTTTCATTTCTTCGCTGTGGCAACAACGCAAATTACGTTAGCACAGAAAAACTAAGATTGGCGGTTTTAGCACTAGGTTCCCAAGTTCCCTCGGCCAACGCTGCTATGTGCGGGATATAAAGTGCAGCTGAAAAAAAATGAAGATAATGATGTAGTGATAATTTATTTATGTTTATTTCTTAAAACTAATTTTGTGTATGTAGACATGTTGTTTTCAGGGTACTCAGTGTACATAACGTAAAACTTATATGAACAACAGTTATTATGTGTTACGTTATTTAACGAGTGAAGCTCCAATAGGAGTGGCAATAAAACGCTAATTGTAGGGGAATGCTCACCAATGGCTGAGCATTAGGGGCCGTGTACATAACGGAAGTACATCATGACTGGCGAGTAAACAGTACAATTAGGTATGTAGCAGGTATATAAAGATTAAACACTACTATATATAGTTTATTTTTTATTAAAATGCATATTTTTGATGTAATTTCTATTAGTCGTCTTGCGCATACTCACATTTTAAAATAGTTATTTTTTAAAGTTTAAGTAGAAGAAGAATTATATGTATATTCTATATATAATTAGTTGGTATACAATCTTTTTAGTATTTTTCATTGCTGAAAGTTACTTTCCTGACAATCAGGTTACTGTAAAAAGTTTAGTAATGAAGGGTCCTGTATTTTTAACGGCGTCAGTATTTCTGACTAGGTCAGTGGCAAGCGGCAAAGTGCGGCTTCGAAGGCCCATATGGCTCTTTAGCTTCTCAAGTGCAGCTCTACCACAGAAAGATCCATAATAATAATGAAAATATTAAACAAACTTGGTAAGAAAAAATTACATCTTACTTTGATAAATAAAAAGTGTTTATTTTTTTAATCATTCAGTATGAAATTGAGATGTATTTTGTGAACTGTTTAAAGTAATATAATAATAAAAATTGCGAGCCAAATCTGGCTTTATTTTTTTTTTAAATTCATTGCAGTCATCATCATTGGGTATTTGGCTAATAAGTATGCTGACCACAGAGCTAGGTGATTATCCATGTGACCCTCAACTACCACTTTAACACATACTCTTACTTATTGTATGACCATTATTTGCTGGCTCTTATTAGTTTGTATAAATGTAATAGACATTTTTTATATTATTACATATTGGTATTGTATACTTTAAAGATGCAGTCGAGGCGCAGAAGCACAATGTTTGACTACAAACGATAGTTTTAGTCTCATGTGCCACTCGGGTAATGATTTTTTTTACCCCACTCTATTAACAAAATGAAATGGCGATGACCCCACTCTATTAACAAAATGAAGAATTCATTTAAAATGGCGATTAGATCCAAAATTACTTCCAATTTAGAATTCCACAGTCATAATGTTCAATGTATCAGAAAAATTACGGACAGTAGAGACCGTAGTGTCCTTACACTAAGTTCGATCGCCTATTTACAAAATACATCTCGAAGCTATTTAAATCACTATATCAAGCATATCCGGGTTATAAATAACAATACCATAACACTAAATAGTCGAAAGTGTCTAAACGTTTACAGTGTCGGTGTCTTAAGAAGCGGTGATTTTAATTTATGCTAATTGTTTACCGTAGCATATGTATGTGCACCTCGACACAAATTATGATACTAAAAGACCTAATAATCCGTAGACTTTTTAAATGCAATTGTTATGTTTGGAACTAAAATATGCATTACACTAAAAATTAAGTGCAAAATAGTTAATTATTATAACATTATCAGTAATTGACTTCCGTAATAAGCTTGTAATTAAAATATACCTACTTTTTTATTTAACTATGCATATATTATAATATGTGGTCATGACATTTTAAAGGGATTACCCATAATGAATTCTAAATATTACAGCAAAGAAAATACATTATGCAATATAAATAGTAAAGGTTTCATTAAATTCATTTAAACTTTTATAATAAAATATTGTCTGGTCTAATTATTTCTAATTCTGAAGAAGATCGTACACGGAAGCCCGCTACTGTGACTCTATTGTGACTGGAACACTCCTGAATTGGTTATCACACTTGTTCGTCGCGGTTCACGAACTAAAGACGCCGCATGCTTTTGTCACTTGCTTACACATTGCATACTAGTTCAGATACACAAGACTTTCAAAAATATAAATAGAATTTCATCAATATTTTCTAAAAACTATAAAAATATTTAAATAATTATTGCCAGTAATGAAAATCGATAAGTAACTCATAATCTATAAAGCATTTTAGTTATTTATTTACGTTGACATCTATCTAGACTTTTGTATGCTCCATTTTTATACTTTATAACTGCCGCGTTTATTTTTAATGTTCTCAGTGGACCATACAATATTTTTATAAATGAATTTTACTTAGCTTTTAAATCTACCAATTTTTATCTCTCTTCAACTTATTATTATGCCCTGGCGTTATACTTTTCTATTATTTAGATTATATTTTAACGATAACATGTAGTGTTATCGTTAAAATATAATCTAAATAATAGAAAAGAATAACGCCTGGGCATAATAATAAGTTACTTCTTAAGATATAAAATAATCTTAGTAATAGCGTGATTACAACAAAGCGAGCCAGTTGATATCCACAGTCCATATTTTATAAAAACAAGTTCTAACAAAAGAATTCACATAAATCATAACATCAAGATTATCCCTATCATAGTGTCATCATGGAGCGTTTAAAATGAAGTGTAGCAAAAAAAATAATTTACGGCTCCCAAAAAAGTAAACAATAAAAGGCAATGTGTCAAAATACGCTCATATTGTTCACCATGAGCTTTGAAAAAAATGCGGTTAGCGAAGGGGTCACAAACGCTACAATAAAAGACCTACTAATACAAAATGCCTACAAAAGATGTCACACTGTTGATTGAGCATAAAAAATACTATGAACTTCTGAAGCAGTTAATAGGAGTAACAATAAGGATTGCCGTTGGTGGTATATTTGAATGACGTTCCAGTAATACATTTTAGATTCGTGTCAGCGAAGAATGTTGAATAAAAATTCTTTTATTCTTTATGATTTATGGTAACCGACTAATTTGTTAAAATATGTATTTCTATTTCAATGTTCAATTTTATCAAAAAATATCGTGGAATTTATTTGCTTTTTAATTGACTAAATTATTGTTTTAAGAGTTCTAGTTAGTCTGTATTGTAACTAACAACATGCAATTAGTTAACAGTCAAACGTGTTCAAGGAATGCTAGGGGTATAAAAAGTGTAATCGTACTTATATTTACTTATAGAACATTTATCTCCATACTTGTGTATTTAATTCATCAATAGAACTCTACGAGACAATCGACAATAAACTGATAAAGAAATGATACTAATATGAATAAATGTCCGTCGATATTTTAATGTCTGTTGAAGCTATGTCATAGTGGAGTTGGAATTTTTAGCTGACGGTTTAGAATAACACATTTCATGTTTACTTCAATAACTCGAATACTAATTTGAGTTTTTTTTTCATTTCTCAGTTTTTTTCAAAATATTCATTGCGTGTGAAATTTTGCGTATTCGATGATAGAATCAGTTCCATCATCAAACAAGCAGAATTTCAATGTCTTTTTTTATTCGGTTTCACGCTTATTTCATAAACTTTCAAAGTACTCAGTCACTCCATTTTATCTTACGGAAGCGGGAGAAAGAAATAGTTTTAGTTTTTTTTAACACAACTATTTGTTTAATCAATAGTTTAACTAATTATACTGTATAACCTTTTTTAAATACAAAATGCTTTATTTGAAAACATTTGCACCGAATAACCAAATATTATTACAATTATAAAGATAAAAAAGCTCATTCCATATATTTTCCTCTTAATCTGTTCAAATGCGAGCGTGCGCACAACAAGTGAAGCTAACTAGCAGTCAAGAGGTCGCTCCTTCGCTTAGCCTAAATTATGGCCACTAAGTAATCACTCACCATCATGCCGCATTTTACGATTATCGATACGATATACCTATTCATACGTAAGTGTATTAAAAATAAACACTTAAGTTTCAAAGCTGTTTTAATCTAATAAGCACAATAAAATAAAATATTGTAGCTACATTGTACGTAGTTTTAGTATATAAATAACCTCAATATGTTTTAGTTAATAGTAAAATTCATCCAACTTCGAACTATGTATTTATACAACTAAAATAATGTCACAGCATTCTCATGTTCTCATAGACATGTGCACTACAGAATGTTAATGCATACCTGGTTTATAGCAATCTGAATAGGAGCAATTGTTTTCCTGTTTTTTATTATATTCACTTTAATTTTGGTATATTATAAGTCATTTTGTTTTATCTTTTTTTATTGAGGCATAAAGTGTGTATTTGAGTTGATTGAGTGAGAGTTGATCGTGAAGATGTGAGAGAGAGTCTCTCAGCTTCACGCTGTATCCCGCACATGGCAGGGTAGGCAGAGGGAATTGTGAACCTAGTGTTAGTTAGTTGATAGTCCGTTCTGTTTCCACTTTCCGCCGAAATTATTTGTTTCATTATCTTAAAATAAATTAAGACCTATTTTTTAATATCTTTACGTTTATATCTAACGAATCAAAATTAATAGGCAATGACTTAATAAATATCAGTGAAGTCACTGACTAATGTAAAGTGTAAGGTAATGCTTAGCTTATCCTCTTTCATAACTAGCGACTGCATTCGTGTTGAATCTGAGGAAATTTATCAAAGAACCGCAACAGCAAGAGTGGAATAGCGAAATTGAACGGGCATGAACTTTCGAACGACACGAGTTAGGAATTAAGTTTGACAGTAAATAGAGGTGTAGCTCAACGATGTTCGTGCGCACGAAGGGAGTATCGACAATATAATGAGGCAACACTTGATTGCAGCTCGATTCGCGGGAACTCACTGTCTATCACCATTTGCTTAGAAGGCTTATTAATTGTGTCATTATCAAGCAATACGCGACCCTCGTACAAGATATGACGCACCCGGCAATTATAAGCCTGGCCAAGGAAATTATAACTTTTGTTATTAGTGATAAGGACATCACAGTTGTGCATAACTTTTAAATTCCTCAAGTATTCTTATATTTTTGGAATGAAGTTTTTCAATGTTGATCACGGGTAGTGAAAATTAGTAGAAATCGTTACGTAACAAAATGCCGTATGTTCTAGTACAAACAAATATGCAGGAGTAGAGTTGTTGAGAAAGTACCAATATATCGAATGTTTTAGCCAATATTTATTGATATAAAAGATTTTTAAGTATTATCATAAACATTAAATCTTAAACTGTAAAGGATTTTTGCTTTCGCTACCGACACCGGACATTGGTATTGGTTTGCCTGATATAATTAAAGTTAGTTCTCAATGTTCATACTTTTGTTCTTATTGAAAGTTTATATTGGGAGGTAAATATGCTTAAACGCCAACAAAAACTTCGACAGGATTCTTAATAGCATGATTTTTTTATATGTTTATTAACTAAATTATAATGATTCTGTTTATATAAGTTTAAGTTATGTATTAGATTATTGTACTTTACTGTAATGCCTATATTTTAAACGTCATAGCAAAGTGCAGAAAATAGTGTCGAGGTCACGTAGAGCAAAGCGATGAAGGCTCACTCATCGGGTTCAAAGGCCAACGGCGCAATTTGCCATACTGCTGTCTTAACATCAAGTACAATACAGACAAAATATTGCCCTATAATTTTTAAATTTCATGTAACTTTTTTTTAATTCTATAAACTGAAAACTTTCACATAGTATTTTCATTATTATAACACCTTTTGGTACAAAACAAACCAAATTATAAAAACCGAATAATATTAGTTTAATAATGTAAGTATATATAGTAAAATTATTCTTAAATAACAGATATTAGTAGACTCATATTATACTAGTGTGTTCTCCGGCTAAAAAAGTAAAACACCAGGACATAAAATAATATTTCAGTCGTCTCTTTAAAACTTAGCTCTGTGGCAAACCTGGCATAGATTCCACAATCTTCTCTAATCGCATGCTTGCGGGCAAAGCTGCAGCTCTTTGTATACATTCACCTGACACACATTTAAAGAATCCAAATTCAAAATTATACTTTGTTTTACTCAAGTTAAAAGTGAATTCTGCGTCAACGAAGCACATAACTGGAATATCTCAATATAGCCTATTTCTTTTGTAATAGGGTGCAGATTTGAACAAAACCTTAAATATCCTCTCTTGCATACTAAGGAGGAATCAATCAAAATAGCTCGCCTAAATGTGTTTGTGGCCACTGGCGCTTATAAATAACCTTTTTAGTGTATTGTCTCAGCCTTAGTAGTCGGTTTTTTGTGAATTATATTATAAAGGCAACATTAAAAAATAACATAAAAAAATACAAAAATATGAAATTTGTACAGAAGGGAAATCAAACTAAAAGAGTAAAATATTTATGTGTCACAAAATATGACTCTCATATTGAATCTCATTAGCTTTTGCTACTATCTTCTGTTCTGTGTCTATGGAAGAATATATCTATTACTCTAATAACATTTCGTTATTAATTTTGCGTAATTTTAATACATAGCTAAGATTCTTTATTCCATTCCTCACTTTTCGCTGAATCATTTCACTTTATTTTCTCGTGCCTAATTTGAACTCTTAACTGTCACACTTACAGTCAGACGCTCTGTCACGAACTACTTCTTATAATTAACCTAATTACTACATATTCTAATTATTGTATAAGAAAATTATTTTATAAAGCAATGTAACATTTATTATAACTAAACGAACAAGCGCATGGCTGTCAGATTCAGTTTGTGGTTAATTTTTTTTTCCTCTCAGGGAAACACATGTAATATTTTTATTTTTCTCGCTCTGATAACAACCCCTGATACCAGGAAAATGAAAATATTCGGCAAGGCGTGACGTTGAGTTTTGTCACTCAATTCACAATGTCTTAAGAATGTTTTGGAAAATGAGAATACTTCAATTTTTATTAAACGTCTTAAGGCTAAAGTCCCAGATACAGTCTGTCTCTCTGCTAAGTACTGGATAAACAGTTAAGCTAAAAAACCATAAAATATATCTTAGGGAGGAAGTCAGTAATATTTAACAAAAGGCCCATTGTACGCCAATTTGGAGGGCTAAGTGATATTAAGTGAATTCCGCCGATTGAGCGCACCGTCCCATCGCCGGTAGTTATCATGTATCACAGGTACCCACCTACTTAAAAACAGTTTAGCTTTTAATAAGGAATCGTTAGGGTTTTACATAGAGTAACGTAACGCGTAGATGTCACACAAATATCTGTAACTTATACAGTCAATAATTTATTAAGTTTTTTATTTTTTGAAGTGTGTTAAAAGGATAAAAGATTTGAGGCAGTGTTATACCTGATGAATTTGATGTTATAACATAATTTATATCTAAAACATAAGACACATTATGAAATAAACTAAGTTCTGGTATAAATTTAAAATGCTACAATAAATTTATATATTTTTTGTAATAGTAAAAAAACAATAATACCTGTCCTGTTCTGTACAAATAACTGTTATAATAATTGATAATTTCATATAAAATAATAAATTAATCTATGAAAAGAAACCTCCAGCGATGTTGCTACAACATAATGATTGATGGATCCCGAAAGCGGGCCCGACGGCGAACTTGGGATTTATCACCGGGACTACAAGCTGATCTAAGAAAATATTTAATACACAGACATAAAGGCTAAATTTCTTTACTCGAACATGTTTAACGTCTTACAGTAAACTCTACATCCGTTTCGCGCGATCATGTGAATTCAAACTCGTTACTTGCATATTAAAAATTAATTACCTCCTACATAAAAAAAATAATATACTTACGTTACTTTAATTGAACGACAAAATGATGTAATAAGAAACAAGAAAGCTTCGAAAGAATAAATTTTAACTTTCCTAATACTTAATATTGAGAAGGTACTATATATCATATATTATCATATATTTTGATACCTATCTATTAAGGGCTAACATTTTAATTTTAAATCGACATCTGGTCACATTTTTTATTACAAATAAAATACATTTTTAATATAGATTCGTACAAATTCTGCTTAATAAATCACAAATAAACACACGTTACAGGTACAATATCTTTTACAGCAAGTGCAGTTATTATCGATGAAGATTTATAACATCGTCGGCTATTATCTTCAGAAAGCTGTGATATTTGAACCCTTTTGTTTGTATCCGCCGTGCGCCGTGCGCCGCCAGCAAACAATGGACAGGTGAAGCGGTCACCGGAGGGATGGTGTTAACTACGACTGTTCCTTTCTTCACGCTTTTTGTTACAATTTTTTGTCCAAACATCAAGTAAATTTGTCCAGATAAAGGTCGAACTAACACCAGCAGTAATTAATGGCGATTAATAATCGGTTATCTTGATCGTAGGCCTGCTAGTATTATAATTGCTATAGTTTGGTTACAAATAATATGTAAAGGTATTTAAAATTTTTGAATTATTATCATTTCACTGAATTCGTACCGGTATCTTGGAAACTGATCAACGTCTTGATAAGAAAATAACAGCATTTAGTATAAGCTAAGGTTTTAAAGTTCAAATTAATCTAGAAAGTATAATCAAATAGTTACTATTCGTATGTTCAAATAAAAAAAATATACTTTAATCTAAATCATAAGCGTTATCTCTGATCACAGTGTCGGCGGCGTTTCGCATGCGCCACGGAGCAGGCAAGATTGTGACGGGAGGCAGGCTTCCTCGAAGTGCGCCTTGCATCCTTCCTACGTCAATCAGGACGAGGAAGGGCCGTGCATTTACATTATCGATAACCATTCAATGAGAAAGTAAACGTAATAATGAATATATGTAAATAAAACGTCTTCAAAAAGGAGTATCGCGGTTTTAATCTTCTTTCAGTATTTATACTTTTCTTTTTATATTATACATATTTTACATGATTCCAGACTAATGGTGCATTTATAGAATTTATTTAAAAATATATTATCTCTTGTATTGTATTTATGTTGCTTGTCAACAAATCAAAAGACTTTTGTTTACGTAATAAAAAGCATCAAATTCGTGTTTGCCCAAAATTTTTTAAATGCTTAACATTAACAAAATTACTCGACTCATCTTCTCCGAATTATTAAAAAAATCATCTCGAATCAATCATATAAAAATTATAACGTATTAACATAAAGCAGCACACATAGAGCATCGATACATCTCGGAGGGCATTCTCGACGGCCGACGGCCCCCGCAGTGCTCAATTGATGCATCGCCCGATCATCGGAGACCGACGCTCTGCTCGCCTATTCACTTATTACTTATGACATAAGAGGATAATTATCAACGATCAACCTTCTTGTTTATTATAAAAGTAGATAAAGTGCATATCGTCAAATTATTTATCGTTTCTTTTACAAAACTTTATAAAACAGCTTAAAAAGTCAAAAGAATTGCGTAGGTCTTTCTTGAGTTTGTTTGGTTGAAAATCTAACTAAATCATTAAGATAAAATGCAATTGCTTAACTAAACCTGGGAGATAATTATGTTAAAATGTAAAAAATATGAACATTGCCAGGAAATAAACTTCGACTGTGTGTAATCTCAACCATGATACTATAGCACTGCGTTGAGAAATTCATTTTTTATCCCTCAAGTAGCAAGTTTAAGGGAATTTAGTGCTAAGATATTCCATTCTCCATTTTCTACCCAAATTACGAGATATTGCATGTTTGCGTGTATGTCTTGGCGATATCAAGATACCAGAACAAAGAAATAAAATAAATCCCCTAAATGACAATTGAACCACAGACAACCTCCCCTCTTTATAAAATACTTAACTCAGCTTCACGTTGTATCCTGCCCTTGGCAGGCTAGGCAGAGGGAACTTGGGAATCTAGTGTTAAGACCCTCCGTTCCACTTCCGTTACCCCCTTTCCACCGAATTTGAGGCATAGCGTGTTGCGGAAATCAACGCCGCGTTTTACCTTGTACCAGAGCGAAGAAACGAAAACATTAAATATTAAAACTGAAAATATTAAAAATTTTCATTTCCTCAAGTGGGGATCGAACCCACAACCTGTCGGTTACAATCCCACGCTTGTGCCGCCACGACAGGCCTCAATAAAATATAACGAATATAAGAAAGTATATGCTAACAATATCTCATGTCACGGGTCGGCAATAAATCTAATTATTATTATAATTTAATCAAATTAGTATATCTTTAATTAAATACATTAGAGTCAGTGTGGTGTTTTGAATTGTGCTTATCTTTCTGTCACCGATGTATATAATGTTGTTGACAGTAAGACAAGTACCTACACATATGGTTAAACATATAACCAACAAAACATCAATCGTCATGTTATAATAACTAATCATACGAGGTAGACCAATCATTAGTTTGCTGATAAATATTTTTTATTAATTAACTACTAAGTCAATTAATTGCTTTATTAGGATAACGTGTTTTTGTTTTGTTTTTAAAGAATATTTTAGCTAATTCGAACACTTATCGTTGACGTATTTATGGAGTTCTCGCTAACCGTATCCCATCGATCAAAACGTTTAATGCGGCCAGCAGTGGTGGATAACAATCGGATGCAGGTGTCTGAAGGGCGATTTTAGTCAAACTCCCTATAAAATCCCATATGCACAACAAAGTAACTGACGAAGTTGTGTAGTTATTATTCAAAAAAGAAACAGGTAATTAATATAAATAATTAGATCTACCAATCGTTACAAAGATTAAGATTTTATTATTATAGGCTGATAAAACATCATCAACGATACTTAAAACGTTCACTTGCAGAGAGTTAATTTAACTATGTAGATAACAAAATAAAATATATATTACTTTACGCAAATGTAATAGGTATTATAGTCATATAACGTACTAATGTTCGGTTTCATCCAATGAAAACGACCATGTCGTCACATAGTTAGTGTATTTGTTGTCTAAAACTTAGAAGACTTATAAATGAAAAACAATATAGCTCAAATAACATTCTTCTGAATGTGACTGTATCTACCATCATTGTATAACGAAAAACAGACCACTAATTAATTAATTATAACTTCTTTAGAAATTATTATTTTTAATATAAGCCAAAGCTATAAAGCTTTTCCTTAATTGTACAGTATAATGAAAAGAATAAAATTTTTGAACGATTTCTAATTGATTTCTAGATATGAACGACCAAAAAAATCTACGTGATAAATAAAAATCTATAGTATAGAAAAAAAAATGGTTGATTCTGAGACATTGTAGATAAGAAGTGACTATTTTACGGTCGATATAAATTTAACAGGTAATTTAAGATTACTTTGTCATTTAACTGAGAGCTCTAGTGTAAATGAAACTTTTATAGATGCCATTAATGTGTATTTCCCTAATTATTTGAACATTTTTAAGATTCTAAATCACTTTGTTGCTGTCAGTTGATTTAGAATAACAGGTTTCGGATTTTTTGTCGGCACATGCCTCGTGACATCTCTTAAAACATGTGGTTTTGCTTTGTGGTTTCCAAAACTGCGAAAAATGCCAATTTTTAAATCCTTCCGTTTTTCAACAATTTAATGTAAATGTTTTGTTTTCACATCACCTGCCGTTTAAAAATAACAATTCTTTTAAATAAATATTCTATACATATTATATGAATCAAAGACAATTAAAGGTTGCAAGTTTTTTGTCTGGTGGGATTTTAATGTTACTATTCTCACGTTCACTCAATCATTTTCACGCCGTATCCCGCACATGGGAGGATAGGCAGAGGGAACTTGGCAACCTAGTGTTAAGACACTCCGTTCCACTTCCGTTCCCCACTTTCCGCCGAATTAGATGCATTGCATGTTGAGTGGCGAAACTCAACGCCGCGTTTTGCTTTGTACCAGAGCAAAATGTTATTATAATTTAAATATTTTCTCCTATAACCTAAAAATATTCTATCTTCACTATATGATGCCAGTTGTAGCGCAGGTGTACAGGCGTGCAACTGTCAGAGCAACTAGTTGTGAGTTCGATTCCAGGAGGAAATTAAATTTTATATTTTTTATATTTTAAATATTTTTTTCATTTTTTTTCCTTTTTTTATTGAAGAGACGGCAAACGAGCGTACGAACACCTGATGGTAAGTGATCACCGTCGCCCACGGCCCCGTGTAATTCCAGAGGAGCTACACTAGCGTTGCCGTCTTTTAAGGTGAATGGGCACCGGGGCCCGGCATTACCTATTGCGAAACGCAGTGGCCAAAGCCACTACTTAACGCCGGTCTTAAATGCTGGGGGTGGTAACAATCCGGTCGAGTCTGCCCATGCGTGTTGCCTTTGCTGGCAACGTGACTCTACCACGCGCACTTTTGTCGCCTCTTACAACACCATCAGTGTCAGGGTGATTCTCTTCTAAGCCGGGATCACACGGCAAAAAAATCCTTGCTCTGGTACCAAGGCAAAGTGTGAGTTTCACCACTCGAGACGCATTGCCCCAGAGTAGGGAACGAAAGTGATTTATTGGGTACGAAATGTCTTAATACTAGTTGTTCAGCATCACTCGGACGCGTGACATGAGAAATAAAATAATTATTATTCTAAACATTTGTCTTATAAAAATAGCGTGAGATAATTTTAATTTTTGCCGCATAACTTTATACAATATATTAAAATAAATTGAATGGAACAATCTTAAGTAGGTATATGATTAAATAGTCGTAACAAAATATCTTTTAATGGTAACATATAAATATAATAGTTTATTTAGTTTAAGCAAAAGATTATAGGGTGCATGCGCGACTGTTCGCGAATTTACACGCGATGCTTTTTCAAAGAACCTCAGGTAGCACGCCGTCAACGTAAAATAATATCAAACATTAATTCCTGACATATGTATATATTAAATTGTATTACATTTTACTCACAACTAGTATAATTAAGATAGCTGATAAGAATGATGGATATGTACTTCTGCTCGCACATTGAATCTTGACATATTTTAATATTTATCTGTCCATATAATAATAGGAAATATCTTATTTGTACATTAAAATATAAAAAAAATATTATTTGGTTCGTTAATGCTTCGATAATTATAAACAAAAATCAATAAGCCGAATATTATTTTAAGCGGCAACATTCTCTAACGTGAACAAAAAAATTATGGAAGTAGTGGGTCTATTCGTCGAGGCTGAAATAAAAGAAAATTGTGATGGAACGAATTTGAGTTACGAATTAAATTCCATTTGTCACTTGAGAGACGAGAACAGTTGATATTGTGTCAATTTACGTGGTGATTTGTGTATAAAAAGCAAAAAAGCCGGCGTGCTGTGTACGTTATTGATTTATAATAGATAGATTTATTTTCTTCGATCATTTACATTAATTTAATTTTATTATATTTTTCAAATGGAACTTTGTTCTATATATAAAAAATATAAATGAAAATTTATTTATATTTTTCATATATAGCAACAATTTGAGTAAAGAACCAAATACATTCGTACACAGTAAGGTGTAATACTATGTATAAAATTTATTATGATATATTTTTTTAAACATAGCTTAATTTTTATGGTACACTATTACTAAGACTCAAACAGTCATAAAACCAAAGGGACAAAGCCGCCATCCTCAAACTTTCCATAAATAGCATCTAAGAAAGATATGTTATTATTGCATCATGAAAAAATAACTTTAATCATTGTATATAGAGATGACTTATGAGAGCCTTCATTATAAGTGTCAAGTGTATTTTTACTATTGAAAGATCTTGATTCTCACTGGGTTGACACTGATGCACTACTATTAGTGTGTAATCTTCTTTTATCTCCTTCTTTCCAATTAAAAACAAGAAATAAGAATTATCAATAAGAAAAAGTAAGTAACGCGCAAATAACTTTCTACAATTTTCGTGTTATTTCGAGGCTAGAAATTAATTTTATTTAAATATCAACATAAATAGCGTATGTTACTTTACAAGGAATGAAAAATAATTTAATATTGCGATGTCTAAAAAATTCTTAAAAATATTAATTAATCAAAATGTTTTACTTTAGAAATCATTATGAGGGCGCTGCAAATAAATATTAGAACAGAGTGAAGCCGTGAACGTTTCGCCACTATGCCTATTATACTCGTAAGTGTCAAATAAATGTTACATATAACATATTTTCACAGTTTAATTTTTCTCTGGTTATCTAGTTTACCTACTTGTACAGTTTTGTCTTAATAAACAAACCAATTTCCGACTGTATACATATGTATAACAATGTATATATATATATATATATATATATATATATATATATATATATATATATATATATATATATATATATATATATATATATATATATATATATATATATATATATATATATATATATATATATATATATATATATATATATATATATATATATATATATATATATATATATATATATATATATATATATATATATATATATATATATATTCAACTATTACAGAAAAAAGAAAACAATTAAAAAAGATTGTGAGAAATATGTTGCTCAGCTTATATATAGCTGCTTATATATATATATATATATATATATATATATATATATATATATATATATATATATATATATATATATATATATATATATATATATATATATATATATATATATATATATATATATATATATACATATGTATAACAATGTATATGGACTCAAATTCATCTATGTGTCATTGTCAATTGGAATCTTTTACCCGGCTAGTTTAAAGACTTCTACAAAGTATTATTAAAATGTCTAAAGTTGTCTAAATAAATAATAATTCTATAATAACTTACTCTATAATTTATAAACTTAACTCTATAAATTTTAATTGTTTTTTTAATAGAAACGTCATGTGAGATGTTTTTAACACTTCAGTTACTGATCGCACCGCAACAATAGAAGGAAATACTATATTTTCTGTGCCCAAATAAAATAAATTGTTACATGCGATTAAACTCACGTATTTGACTCGAAGGAATTCGGGTGTATTAAGACACAGCTATAAGTTTTTTACAGAGAGCGCGGTAGGTAGCCAGCGAACTATCGGTAGCTGACTCTGATATACTCGCGTTAGTTCAAACAAATCATATGATGTCTCCTTAAATTATGTCAATGCTTTGTTGAGATTGACTCGTGGACTTGAAGGTACGAGCCGCCTTGTGGCTAAGATGAACAGTTTTCAAACATTTATTTTAATACACAATATGAATATATCCATTCTGACACCTTAAATTGTTACAAGTTGGTTGGTGGTTCGGTGGACGCGTAATTTTACAATCTATTGAAATTATAATATTGCTTTCGTTTTGTTTTGCATATTTTTTAAGTTAAAAAGTGGTAATAGAGGGATGGGAAGACCTCGGATGACCTTCGAAAACACAGTATCGACGATACTGGAGGAAAGTCACGTAAAAAGCATGGGGACCCCCTGGAGGGCATGTATGAAGAGGTTGATGACGGTGGACGAGGCGAAAGAGTTATGCCGAGACCGTAGCGTTCGTCGCTCCGTTCTCTCTCCTTACCCCGCTAGGGATATAAGTAAGTATTTTTTAAATTAACTAATGTAGGTACATAAATATATAATTTAAGAGACAGAGTATGATAATCCATTATAAAATTTCTAATTTGTTTAAAAAATTTTCATAAAAATATCCGAATAGCATACGGCAAGTTTCTATTCAAATATTAATAGTAAATATATATTCACGTAAATCATGTACGTAGATTATCTTATCGGAAACAATATATTACCAAATCGTCATTTTATAATTACAAAATAATCCCAAGTACCGTGTGGCTTCCGACGATTAAAACAATTTCGGTCGGGTTTTGCTTTAATACTTTTTGTGAGAGGCCAACATGATATCATGTTTCCATAAAATCATCGAAGCGACTATTATTACACAGCCAGCTTTTGTTTTAAGTGATATTTAGAATACGTTGGACTTTCAACCTTCAAAATACCGTATATTAGTTTTGTACTCGCCTAAAGGTATATAAGATATGTGTCAATTCGCCGTTTAAAATAGCATGCCCAGTAGCCTAGGTAATTTGATAAGGTGGATATCGCTCTGCCTCCGCTTGAGTATTCGGTGCGATTAAAATAAAATTTCTTTTGTTTTAATATTTCGTCCGTAATTCTCTAAGGTATATTATAATTATATGTTGAAATCACAGGATATCTTCACTTTCAATCATTCGGTTGTTAGGTCTTTGACCTTTTTGAATCTAGTAGTAGTTACTATAATTATATAGTAACTGACTAATAACTTATTTATATATATATATATATATATATATATATATATATATATATATATATATATATATATATATATATATATATATATATATATATATATATATATATGACTGCAAAATTGTAAAATAAACGATTTTGCACAAGTGGAAATTACCCAAAATAGAATACATACTATTCCATATGTATTCCATGTGTATATCGTTCTTTCTCACGTTTCAGAATTAAATAAGAAGTGCATTAGAGCAAACAAAACCCATCTGGCATAACGGTCTCCCTAAAAAGTTGAATCATTTTTTAGTAAATTCAGTAGCGTTACGCATCAACGATTTGTTGTTTTATTTTTCACCCTTAATTTAGTTTGTCATATTAATAAAAAAGATACACAGAATCGACTTACTTAATAGAACAATAGAAGAATTCGGTTTCATATTCTTTATTTTTCAAAGTCAAATTGTGATTTATGCTTGCAAACAGTAATTCATAGCGAGAAACTCGCGCGAGTATCAAACAAAGGTACCTAATCAAAGATCTTTACTGGAATTGGTAAAAAATGTAGAGCAAATCAAAAACCTTACCCACCTACTGAGTTCCCATTGCACGTCATACGCTCACGAAATAAAATACCGAGATGATAATATTGTAGGACGCCTTATCGAAGCGTTTATTTTAATTCAATCTGTCAGAAGAGACAAAAAACGACTTGGGCATAGCTACTGGGCGCATCGGTGCAGCGGGCGCCTCGTGACGTGGCCACATGAGCATACACGAATCTGTCAGTCAATGACCATTATTTTAGTACAGAAGTAGAAGTAATTTTATCTTTAAGATGAAACCATTTTTTTCATATACAGTATATCTATAATATTTGTTAGGCCCATTTATTTTCTGGAATGAAAATTGAGGATATGGATCTATTATATGATATTTTAAGAATTTTTACATAAATGATCCAACATACAAACATATTTTGCCATTAGATATACGATAAAATATTACTAATTTCAGATACATATATATTTTAGTATGTAGGCAATTATAACAGCTGATTTAAACATGTAAGTACGCAAAGAATTCCAATAAAATTCCCATGTTCACACGTAGCGACCCGACTAATAGCTCAACGTTAAATATAGCTATATTAATTTAATTTATATTTGAAAACATTTTTTGACTATCAAAAATATTTAGTAAGAAGTGATAATTATCTTCTATACAGTCTACTAAGGTATTTTTAAGATAAATTTAAGAGAATTTGTTGCTCAATTTTTCAATAATTAACTTATTAAGTAAGTTATTTAATATAAAAACACTGGTCCAGTAGGAGTCGGACTTGCCCACCGAAGATTTCGTACTAATTTTATTACTGTACGCCAATGGGAAAAATTGATAAAATTAAAAAAAAATGACAAACTTAAATGTGCGTATATGCGCCCGTATGTATTTATTTTATATGAAATGAGCTATAAATATAAACTTGTAATGATTTCTTCTGTACATTTTCGCTTTCGGATTTTTTCCTTCGTTTGTTGTATAAGTTCTTTCTTCATGCCAAATTTTACGTGTAGCTTTTTATTACGCGGCAAATTTAATATAAATTCAGCAAAAGCTATACAAGCACTCGATTTTGACTGCATTGATCTAGAATATCTACCTAATCGATCTAGAATAGCTACCGTTGATAAGAATTTCTACTTGATACCTCCTCGAAAGAGTCAAACTGGCACAAAGTACTAATCTAATGCTGAATTGTGTATTAATTTGTTATATATGTAATGTAATATTTAATATATACAAATTATTTAAAAATATTATTATTTCACATTAAATTACTATCAGTTGATTATAAAAAGATTGAATATTTTAGATGCTTGCGCATTTATATACGTAACATGTAAGAGTGAGTTATAATTTGAACACGACTCTGCGACGGTTCGGAGTCAGGTTTCGCGGTGGAGACGAGGTGCGCGCAACCGCGTAATTTCTCAGTCGACGACATACAGGCGGCCTTTTCTTAAAACACTATAAACTAAAATTACTGCAAACAAAATCTTAACGGTATATAATATGTTTCACAAGTATAACAATATAATTTGAGTATAAAAAAAGAATGTGCACAGTGACTTATTTAATCTAACAATAGTTAACATAGGTACAGATTGTAAAAGTGAAATTTAATTCACAAATTGAATGAGTTGAATAGAATTTTTAAAACAAGACATTTTCAATCAAAAAAAATTTAGAGTGGACATGTTCAATATCATTCTTTATATTATTCTGAAATAATTCTGTGTAAAAAATCTACATATTTGTATCCTTATATTAGCTTATTTCAAAGCATCCTCACTACGATAATAATAAAGAAACCGTATCTACCTGCCGATTATTAAATGATAGACCGTATAATTTATGAAATTATCAAAAATTATTCCAGTAGTCAGTGGCCAGTTATGGTATTTTTTGTAGTTTACCATCAAAAACATGTACCCACTAAAAAAAGACATCAGAAGCACGCGACACGCGATCCACTGCTCCTTCAACAAAAAATGATGCATTAATAATAAAATCTCCGTGGGTTCGATCGTTATTAAACAACTATAAATTATCCTAATAGTTGTAAACAATTTTAGAAGCTTAGAGCGAATAGGTGTTTATAAACTAGTCTCGGTCAATCATTTTTTGCTACCTTAAGTGGCTCACATGAAGCATAATTGGAAGACTGACCGCTAATAGGGAAATAAATCGATATAGGTACCTAATTATGCTGCTATGCTTACAAATATCCAAAATTATTTAGTTATAGTAATTATTGACAAAGCTTTTTTTTCTAGATGATTAAAAAAGATTTAATAATTTATTAATAAACTTTTAATTTAAAGGACATAAAAGTAAAGTAAATATTCTAAAAGTAGGTATATACAAATCAACTCAAACAAAATAATCACATAAATAACTAATCATTTTGTAAGCCTTCACATATTTACATAAATGTTCATTTAAAAACATCTAAAAAAAATAAAATAATTTCTTTAACAAGTTATAATAGAATTATTTATAATATTAAGATAAAAATAAATTAAAATAATCCAAAACACTATCTGTTCGCTACCAATTTACAATAATAATACTATGCAGTTTCATAAATAATTTTGCCATCTATTGGTTACTTTTAGCGTTACGAGTAATAGTTACCAGCGCCATCTATGTTGTACATTAGACAAGTTCGTAACACTGACATCTATGAGAGACTCCTATCCTTTAGTATAGACATACAAATTGGATAGCTGCTTTAGTAAAACTTGAAAATATATTCAACAGATGGAGCTTAAATTTATTACTGATAATTCATAATAATTGACAATTAAAGTTTTACAAATTTCAAATAAAATCTTTTATATTATTGAACGTTAGCTTTAACTAACAAAAAATCGAACGAAGTTAAACTTCTGTGAGGAACAAATACAAATGAATATCAAAAATTTAATTTTTATTCCTTCGTAAACATTCATAAATTTAAGCTTAAATTATGTTAGAGTCTCGGAATTCAAGATACCCAGCTGTAAGTCCGTAAATATTTGTATACCGACACCCTAAAAATTGTCTCAAAACCTACATACGGTAGGGTATACGCGACTGTAAAAACTGATTTTTGTGACCTTTGTCCATGAAATCTAATTTCATGGACAAAGGTCACAAAAATCAGTTTTTTGCGCTTGTTTTGTAAATATCTCATTCCTTGTGGGTTTTTTCTATTTGAATTTATTATTAATATTGTAGAGTACAAAATTCTCTACAAATTTTGTTAAAAAAAATTAAACGGTGTACCTTTGTCGAGGTAGAAGGCGGAGAATGCGCGGTTACAGGATCACTTCAGGTCCACCGTTGGCTCCGGTCGGAAACGCGCCATATATAATTAATGGACTATCGATAAATCAATTATTATAAATATTTATCAATTTTTATTTATTATATTTTATCATTAGCTTCATGCATTAAATCTATATCTATTCAATTTATACTAATAACCGTTTGCTAAAATTAAAAAATAATTAAAGGCAGGAATTAGTTGAGAGGAATTAGTTGAGAGTGGAACTCAAACTTTATATGCAGTCTATAATGCTCCGAAATCTCGATACTGATACTCTCAGCTTCACACTGTATAATATTAAGACACTCCATTCCACTTCTGTTCCCCATTTTCCGCCGAATTTGAGGCATTGTGTGTTGAGCGGAACTGAACGCTGCGTTTCGCCTTGTCCCAGAGTGAAGAAATCAAAACATTAAATATTATATTGAAAATATTAAATATTAAATATTTCAATTTCTCGAGTGGGATCGGATCGAACTCACAACCTGTCGGTTACAGTCATGCGCTTATGCCACTGCGCCTTAGATCATCTTCGTTATATACATTATGTAAAGTCTACAAGATTAATTAAACCTATGCAGCTTTAAAATATTCCACCAATAAGTGCAGATGAACATTTCAAACGTGTATAATATTATTAAGTTCAAACTTAGTTAGGACATGATCTGAAACCCCAAGTATATGGTTGGGCAATGCAAAGCGATTTTCTGGAGTCTATTATGACAATTTTTCACCTGCTCCAGAAGATTTGCTAAATACAATTTTCTGCAATTACAAGAGTGGTTGTGGTTCACGATACGGATGCAGGAAAGCGGGCTTGCTGTGATCTTTAGCTTGTGGCCAATGTAATAGATAAGCTTGTCTCAATGCCGTACCATATCAAACCGACATTAACGAAGATGGACCGTTTGATCCCGAAATCATGGAAGAACTTGAGACAAATATCGCTGAAGACGATAATGAAGACCAGTTTGAAATTAACCATCAGCCAGAAGACGACGATAAAGAGGATAAAGGTGATTTAAATTATAAATATCATTTTTTACTTTTCTTGAAAATAAGTGTATTGGATAATATTTTTTCATAAAAAGATGAATTTATAATTTATTGAGAAAAAAATTATAAAATATAACACAACATTTTATTTATATATATGTAGGTACTTACATATTATTATAATTATATGTGACTGCATGTTTTTGATAAGATATATTATGTGTATTTACAATTTTACAAAGGATATCACTGCACTTTAATCTTTCCCCGCTATATAACAGTCACCCATTCCCATTGGTTAGCTGGAAGAGATTTCTTTTAGAAATAAGCCCACCGTTGTAAACTTACTTTAAATCTTGTTTTTTTCTTATGTTTTTTTAAGTGCAAGAATATATTACATAATAGTTAATAAAAATTGACAAATATTTATAATCATTGATTTATCGATAGTTCATCAACTATATATGGGGCGTTTTTGACCGGAGGCAACGATGGACCTGAAGTGATCCTGTGATCGCGCGCCCTCCGCCTTCTGTATCGAAAAAGGTTCACCGTATTTATTATATATTTTTTTTTGTAACAAAATTTGTAGAGAATTTTGTATTCTACAATATTGATAATAAATACAAATAGCAAAAATCCCATAGGGAATGAGATATTTACAACACAAGCGCAAAAAAAAACGATTTTGTGACCTTGAAATTTAATCGTCGCATACACCCACCCTATTATATGTAGGTTTTGAGACAACTTTTAGGGTGTCAATATACAAGTATTTACAGCCTTACAGCTGGGTATCTCAAATTCCGAGGTGAACTTACACTATAAGACATTTAAAAAAAAAATGAGACAAACCATTGGGTTATAAAATTATGTACAAAAATCATCAATCATTATATATTTTTTTTCTAAAAAATTTGATTTATGATAAAAATGAGAATCGTTTTTTAAATAATTATCTAGTAGGTACTAGAGGAAACTTTCCCAATGCATATGCATTAAGCATTATATATGTTATCAAAATTGCGAAATTTCTGGACTGTAAAGAGGCAAACAAAGGCCTTTCCCAAACACTATCGGCCGGGAAATTTAAGGATTTTTGTGACGTTTGTACTTCAAAAACATGATTTATAATAAAAATACGAATATTTTTACAAATAGAATATCCCTCAGTGAAGGAAAAACTATACACTTTCTATTCCTAATGCACATGCAATATATATGTTATCTAATTTGCAAAATTCGCTGGACTGGAAAGAAGCGTGCACACGACCTCGCCCAAACACGATCGCTCGGGAAATTAAAAGTTTTATGTCATGTTTGTTTAGAATGAAATTCAGCACTTTAAATTCGAAATATCTATTCGATATGATTAATAAATTAATTAGTATAGGTGCAGTTGGTGGTTAAACTGCCTCTAAAATATACATCTTTGGCAAATAACACTGTTATGTTAGACTTAGGTATTTCGCAAGCACCTTCAATTAATCATAACCAACACAATCGAACAAAAAAACTATGCTAACATTATCATCATCGATTATTAACTTGATCACGTAATTAGTTATGTCAATTTCAAAAAAAAGCTTGCGCTCATCTTTCTTTTTTTAAATTAATTAAATTGATTTATTCTAATTTATCATTATAAAAACGTATAACTCTAGATAGTTTTTTGTTTTTTAGTATTTTTTATGTTCTTCTTTGTGGTTTGCTTGCACGCATGTTTATAGTAAATATATACCAATATAAAATTTTGTTTGTCTTATATAAATATTTTTAATATGCGAGATTCTGAAAAAACCGAGATCCAGCGGAATTAAAAAATCCTTTACCTGTCAATACTAAGATTGAATACAGACTGTGGAATTGGAAGCCCAAGCATAAAGGTAGTTTCCTTTCGCTATTGTATGCAGTCAACGTCTAGAATGACCCACGAGCACGAACCTTATTTCCGCGACGGATCTTGCGGGCTTCCGTTATATTTCGTAGCCCTGACAAGAAAAGCATATTCGGCAGAAATTAAGGAAAGGAACGAACGGAGTATCCTAACACTAGGTTCCCAATTTCTCTCTGCCTACCCTGACATGTGCGGCTGAAGCTATAAAAAATATTCTGACCAATTAAAAATAAAAATTTTGATTATATTGAAACATATACGTCAGAAAATAACGAAGTTAGTTTAGTGTCCGATCTACAGTAGCCGATATGATACGAGCATCTTAACATTCAAATCAATATCGATACATAGGGATAATAGAATGTTTTTAAACTATCCCTATGTATCGATATTTATATATAACTTCAAATTAATTATTTTATTTACATACAAGCATAACATATACACACATCACACATAAAACAATGTATTAAATCATTATTGTACTTAATAAAAATTATCCTATATTTTCCTTTTTACAAAGCTCATTTTCTTTTTCCTGAAATATGAACTTCTCATAAAGGCCTTTACATTTAAAGAACTCAATAATGAGAACCTCGCTTCATATTATTCACCCCTTAATCGTATTGAGCGTGAAACATTTTAATTTTATTCTAATATTGTAAGAAGAGAAAACTAATTTCGAGGGTTTTTGGCATTATAAAACGTTCAACGTTAAATTAAAAAGTGCTTCCGTTTTTACTTGAACCGATTATTAAGTTATGATAGCTTTACACCATAGTACCATAGTTACCTAAACCCAAAATTTTGATCAAATTCAACCGTGGGACTCGTAGGACATTCTTAAGCATTTTTATTAAAGCTAATTTATATAGTCTGATGATAACCAGAGCCTTAACTTTATAGATTATAGAGACATTCTTAAAAAAAGTGATGGTAAATGCAGAAGGAAAAAAGAAACATAGAAAATAAAAAATATTTCATTTCTTTAATAAAAATATAAATTTTATGTTGCTACCCTTATCAAGGCAAGTTTTTGTTGGAACAACTTTTATGCGTTAGACTTCAAAGAGATCAATCTGTATGGTGGGAAACAATGAACATAAAAAAGAGGTCAAGTTGGACTCACCTACCAAGGGTTCTGTACCGATTTGAGAATTATCAATTGATCAACGAGAGTGCAATTGACAAAGATTGACGTTTGTCATTACATGCGACACAACTTTGCGACATCTTGTATATGGTTCATTAGCCAAGATACTGTATTAAGTTGTAATTATTAATTATAAAATACTATGTAATATATTATTATTACTTAGTAGTAATAGATAATTCATTAATAGAAAAAGTATTGCAATATTAAATTTAAATTAACATGTAAAACTAAAACTGTAAGTGTTATTAACTATTATTAGTACTTATATTATATAATTGTATTAAATTAAATTGTCCAAAAACTATTATTACTATTCAACAAACTATCTATAGAAATTTGCATGGAATTAAATGCTTTTTTATTTTATTTTATTTATGCAATATACCTACATCCATTATCACATCATATATTAATATTCACTGTACTAAAATTAAGTTGTTTCCAATAAGATAATATTACATTCTATCAAAACATTATTATTACATTCTATCAAAACATTATAATGGCAATACAGAAATAAGTGCTTCTTAACCTATAAAAAGGGATGTGACAATGGACAATGGAGGAGGTAGTTCTTATTTGATCTCGAGAATTGCGATTGTATGTTATAAAATCTGAGAATATCGTAGTTATTGTTTTATTTAAAATCAAAGAGTAGCATAGATAAATTGTACTGTTATTGTTAACTAAGAAACAATGGTTATATTATTGTAATTGGAAATTTTAAGAATTGTGCGTCTTTTAAATAAAATTACGACTAATAAGTAACATCTTAAAGTACGCGTAGTATATATATATACTGATGTACGTTTTACGTACCAATTCAAACGTCTTTTAAAGCACATTAGAATAGAAAAAAGATTAATATTTGATCTTATGGTTCTAAAGGTGTTAACCAAAATAATTAATTGTCTTGTTTAATTATATTAAATTATTTACTTTTATTACTACATATTAATCGTTTATTACTAAATGTTAATCATTGTTATAAAATGTTTTTTTTTTATCTCTTTTTCCGTTTTGTATCGTGTTCCTTGATGCCTAAGGTCCAGATGCAAACATCCGCAGATAAATCTGATGTTACATTGAAAAAAAAAAGAAATTTTGATACATTGTAGTAGAATAGATTACACTATGGCTGCTGCTCAAAATTTTGCCGCAATAACTTTTATCACATTTACGGTAGGTCATAAGTTTTCTTAAAATATCAATAAAATAGTGAATGTTCGCTTCAAATTAATTACATTATAAAATATGTACAGTACTTCAATCTTTTTGATATTTACTGCAAAGTAGAACACCACAAAACAATTTGAAACAAGAACTAAAAAGAAAAAGATCTACCCGCATGGTCTACATAAACTATTTCAAACAAACCTGAGCGCCTTGTAAATTAAAATGTTTGACCTTTCAAAACCGTGTTTTGCGTATCTTCACTCTAGACTAGACTAATGAGAAAATTCTGAAACAAGTCTTTATAAATTACTTATCAAATATAAAAAATGTATAGATGTGATTTTTTTATATAGTAATTCAATTATTTTTACTTCTGATGACATAATATTTTGCACAGGAAATAACAAAAAAAATCAAGTACATTAAAAAAAACATAACTGAAGAATCTTATTTTACGTCTGTTATTTAAATAAATTTAAAAATTTTATGTCTATTATTTTCATAAATGTCTATTAATATCATGTCTGTTAATTAAATTTATTTTTGTTATCATTGAAGCCATTCCCGAGTCTCGATTATTCCTTTTCTATTGCAAATGATTTGACTCAGTTACCTTTACTATGTTTTACATTATTGGTACAGACATATATACACACTACTACAACTGATATCTATGGAGCAAACGCTACTTGACCGCTCTGAGTAATACTCTACAGTCCTTATATAGGTACATATATATACGAGTATGTATTAGTTTTCTATAAAAATGACGAAAGATGGTTGGCTCGGGATAAAAAAAACACAGTTGCAATTGCAGTATCACAATTTATTGGACAAAACTTACAGCACAAAAATTGTTAATTTCATTGAGTAATTCTTACTTAATCTAATATTATAATTTGAAATAGAAGAAGTAAATTTTATTACATATTTTATATTATATTTGAAATCTACGTCACGCTAAGTATATTTACTAATTAGATGTCTTGTTGAGGTGAAAACGTGAATTAAAAATGAATACTGACATAGATAAAACCTCTTTGTATAGCTCTCCAATAAATAATTCAAGACTACCGGAACCTTAACAAGCCATCCGTGTAGAGTAAATGTCAGAAGAGTTAAAAATCGATAAAGACACATTGGAATGATTAATATATTTGCGAAGTAGTACTAGATATGTTTGCAGAGAATATGCGACTAAGCAAATTTCAAAAATCTATTTAGAAAAATATCTCACCTACGCTAATATAATCATTAGATATGGTATCTACATAAGACTCAGAAAAATTTAATAAATATTTATAATTTATTATAAGCTACAAAATAAGGAACTTTACTTCCTTATTGTTATGCCTGTTATATGGTGCTTTTAAGCACCTAAAAATCTAAATACGTTATATTTTTTATATAAAAATACAATAAAAAGAATTTTCGAAATTTTAGCAATTTTGCTCCCATTCGTTTATTTGAGGATTCTCGAATTAATGATGAGTAAACTTACAGTTGTACATAATACGCACACAGTACCTCAATTTGCAAATACTTGGCACTGCTTTATTTTTTGTTATATCTTCCAAATACCCAGCCTTTTTATATTAAAAGCGAATAGGAAGTGTAAATATATTAATAAATACTCATAGCAAGGTCTAAAATACTATCCTTTATCATGTGTACATATATTAGGCTCTAATAAAATGCTGTAGAAAGGTAGAAACAGTAAATGTTTCCAAGAAGTGAATAAAATCTATGCACACGTAGACGTCGATGTAGGTTATTATATTTATTACATACTAATAATAATGATCTTGATACTTTACTATGACCTATTAACTTGGCAGCATAAAGTTCGAGATCACGAGGTCGATACCTTTTTACTCCCTCAGACAGAGATGTGAAAGAGAACTTAGGTCTTGTCAGCCTCGACAATTCATAGAAGACAGCATACCAGGTACACATAGCTTTATTAACTATTCACCGGATACAGTTTAAAAAGGATACATACATAATTATATTAAAGTAAATAAATTTATGTGAATAAAACCAAACTATCTTTTATAAAAATAACATCACCCTTATAAATGTTATATATTTTTTTCATATATTATAAGAATCATTTTCAGTGTTTTTTTTATTTATATCATTGTTATAGTTACGTCCTAATAGAAAAAGACAAAAATTAGACATTTAATATATATAGAAATATATAGCTTTTGCAACGATTATTATAATTGATTTTAAATGTCACTTTCCAAGAGGCCGGCTCGTTTCGGCCTCGAGTAGACTGTTAATTCTATTTCCTCTATATCTCGTGAGGATCCTGCACGTTCAATTACTGCTCGACCATTTCTCGTATGTTTTGGAGTTGATTCATCTATTTTCAACATTTCAATGTCGACCCCCGTTTCGTCTTTATCGACCGCTGTCCTGCTCGGACAACGGTCTAGCTCCTGTCAGGTAGCCTGGAGTTCAGCCAGTGCGTGGTCCTCCTCGTGTAAACTCTTTTCTGCCAACCTAAAGCTCTCCAAGAACTCGTTAAGATCGACTAAACCATCTTTATTTATGTCCATTAGTCGGCAAATATCAACCAGCTGATCTTGAGTCATGGGATTAGGCATATACTTCCCTAGTAATTGACATGCTTCGGAAAATTCTTCTAATGTAATATAACCTTAAATTTAAAAAAAAATATCATATTCAACCTTCAAAAGCGTTAATAGATTGTCCAAACAGTACAAATATTTTTACTAATAATGTATTCAACAAATTTTCTCCATTCACATAATTTGAATCATAAAACTAAAGAAATATAATAGAAATTCTAAAGTATGAACAAAGTGACACATTCATGATAACAATGCAGTTTGATGTCATGCAGTAGCATGAAAAATGCTTAAGCTCAATTATGACACAATTTTTACCTGAATTATCCTTATCGAGTATTTTAAATATAGCCTCCAGGCTTCTTTTATTTCTATAAAGTGTTTCGACAACCGTTTGTGTGTCGGACTTTCGACCAACTTTCTGCAAAACAATTGGATAAAACAATTATTACATGAAATTTTTTCAAATCACAGCAATAAATCAGATTTGCATACAGATTCACAGATTTCATTAACTATATATTTATTACGTATAAAATTTTTATTTAAATTCATTGGTACGATTTTGCAAACAGATCTAACAATGTTTACATATTCAATACCATATAATTTTAATAAGACAAGTAGGCTAATTAAGCATTTGCCTCAAAAGGCAAAGGTCGTTCAGTGAAGCGGTAAATTTTCCTGACAAGCTGTAGTAATTTATCAAGTTCAATTGAAAGAACAGATTAAAAGTTCACGAATGAATGGTTGAATTTAACTTTATATAGTATCAGCCTAATAATTTTAAGAGCAATAACAAGCTTTTACAAATTTTAAACTGTTTTTATTTCACTTCACGCTGTATCCGGCAAATAGCAAGGTTGGTACCTAGCGTCTAGACACTTCGTTCCCATTAAGAAGTTTCCATTCTTTTCTGCCGAATTTGAGGCATGCGTGTGCACATTGAGCGGCGAAACTCAACGCTGCGCTTTGACTTGTTACCAGAGCGAAGAAATAAAAATACTTTATTTTCATATACGCATATCGAACCCGCACCTGTCTCTGATGATTAAAGTGCTATTCCATACTAAAATATATTTTATAGAAAACCTCTTCCAATTTAGACGTAGTAAGGCATTTGTTCTTAACATGTATTGACTTATAAGTTTAAAAACATTAAAAGAGATAATTATGAGTATCGAATTAATTATTACATAAAAAAAAATAACAATTTTCTCTATTTCTCATTTTAATGCTAACTTATTTAAGAAAAATGCAAATATATGTGAATATAATGCATATTCTATTTGAAACTTCTTTTTTTTTGTATTTTTAATATTGTAAATTTCACGCATATTTATATTTATGTCAAGCTTACATTTGCGGTTAAATCAAATGTGTCCATATAGCGCACCCGGCGAGTCTCAGTGTCTGTGCGAACAAGCTTGTCCTTTAACATACGCCATGGTAGACCAAGATGGGTAGTTTCTTCCATAGCAAAACACCAATCGCCTATTGTAATAAATCCTGTAACAATCATTATATATATATATATATATATATATATATATATATATATATATATATATATATATATATATATATATATATATATATATATATATATATATATATATATATAATGTGTGTGTGTGTGTGTGTCTGTGTAAGACAAGACAAAGTTTAAACCTTATTATGTAAACACCTTCCACAAAATATGCTTGTAAACTATACGTAGTAAAGTTAAAAGCAAATTTAATTTTTATTTCCTTGTGCTAAAATTATAATTTGAGTGCTCTTTCTATCTTACTCTAAACCGTATAACTACAAAGAAAGGTTCTGATTAATGACCAGTCTAATGTCGCGTTGAATTCTTAAGATAATCGTGACAAATGATTCCCAATTTCAACCAAAACTTTGTGACAGCTAAAAGAAAATTCTGTTTAGAATGAAATAAAGGAAAGCTTTCAAGCTCGGCTTTTAATGTAGAGATGTTCTTTTTTTTATATATGTACTTTAAGATTCAAAGGTTTAATGTTAAAATACAGAAATTCTTTACAACAAATGTTACCCGGCTTCACCCGTTCCTATTTTAGGTTTCGTACCTCAAAAGGTAAAAACGTAACTCTTATAGGATCTCTTTCTTGTCAGTCCACACAACCACTTATGATGAGATTGTGTGGAGAAATAAATAAAAATCCAGGTCTGTGGTCACTTGGAGCACAGAGAAAATCCATCTTAAGTCAAAACGCATCGTTTATGCTATTTTTTTTTTGAAATTCGCTGCGTAAAATAAAAATCTATGGGACATACTGAAAATTAAAAATTTGTATGACATACTTGACTCGGATAAATTGTCATAGAAGGAAGAAATGAAAAAAGTAATCATGGGTATTCATTTCATAATAATAAGTCAAAATTAGAGCTAGCTGTAAAGGTGTTAATAACTATTACAAACTTATAATTTTACTTCACTGCACACAAAATCGATACTCAGTTTCACACTGTATCTCGCACATGTCAGGGTAAGCAGAGGGAACTTGGAATCCTAGTGTTAAGTTACTCCGTTTCGCTTCGATTCCCCACTTTCCCCCGAACCTAAGGAATTTCGTGATGAGTGGCGGAACTCAACGCAGTGCTTTGCCTTGTTACCAGAGCGAAGACATGAAAACATTAAGCATTTAATTTGGAAATATAAAATATTTCATTTTCTCGAGTGTGGATCGAACCCACAACTTATCGTTTACAGTCAGTGAGCCGCTGCGCCACGAGAGGCCTCTATCAATGCAAAGGTATATTATTGATTGTACTTCCCGTTGACATATTATCTGAAATTAGAACGAAAGTTTCAGTGTGAGAGTGCGGCTTGCACTTGACTATTTTTTTATTTATTATTATTTAATTAAATAATCGTGTTAGTATTGTATAACTAAATATAATTGATGACTTGAAAGAAAGTAGTAATTATATGTATGTACGTATTGCCTCCGTATTTCTCGATTTTTAACTTTTATAACATAAGTATACAAACAAGATTGTAACTGAAGAAAACTTATAAAATTGTACCGTAAAGTTATAAACTTCTCTGTAAAGTTCGTATAGTATTTTATTGAATATAAATTTTTGAATTTCAAAGAAATAAAATTGAGTTTATGTTAAAGTTAGTTGTACAGATACCGTTGATGTTTTATACGAGTATATACTACGTTTGTAATCTATACTTATAATAAATCTGTAATCTGTAAGTAGACATATTAAATAAAATTTATAGGGGACTGAATGTTATTAAGCCCAAAATAGTGATTTTTTTAATTTTTATTTGTACGCGCTAATCTCAGAAATGGCTAACTAGATTTAAATGCATGCATGCGAGCATGTTTTATTTAAAATATTTAGTATGACAAAACTTCTAAAGCTGCAAAATTGTTTTTAATTTAGATGAAAACTAAATTTTCAATGTATATATATTGTCTTAAGAAAATAAGGGAAATACTAAAATAGTGTAATTCAAGCGGGCGAAGCCCTAGCGGGTATATTATAAGTATAAAAAATATATAATAACAAACCACTTTGATCGACGTCCATGCTTCGAAAAGTAGCTTCTAAAGTTCGTCGTGCCATCACAATATGACTGTGTAATTCTCTCATAGCAGATGACTCCACGAGACCAACTCTTTGGCGGAAAGTAAGACGACGAGTACGAGATACCGCTGCCGTGTATTGTACAAATTGTCTGTCTAGAGAATTGCCGCGTAACTTTAGGTAAGCGCCTTTGTTGGAACCAAGTTCGTAATAGTTAGACGCAGAGAAAATAGTTATCACCTACAGAGAATAAATATTTTATATTAATATATTTTTAAGTAATAATCAAATTATATTAATTTACAGTAAAATAAAGAATAAAATAGATACATTTCCATTATGCAAGATCTCGTATCCACCGGGCTTGCATTCGTGACTTCTGACCAAAAAGCTTAATTTATTCTTGCTCAAAAATGTAGCGGTAACATCAGGTCCGAAGTACGTGCCTGCACCACGCAAAGCATTTGCCACGCAGCCGCCAGTACTTTGCGGGTCTGACCACAGTATGTCGAAAACCTGAAAAATCATTCAATCAATAGATATCTGTTATAATCAGAAATATATACGCATATTTTGCCCTTATGGTAAATGTTAACTTTTACACGATGACAACGTGCTCAACTTGATCTAATTTATTATCTATTTAATCACATGTTATTAATTTAAATACCAAAAAATTAAACGGACTTTTCCAAAACCATTTTTAAAATATTTTGCAACTTCCTTTCAATTTTAAATTATAAATACAAAACATTTTGTGTTCTAAATTCTAAAATTGCCTTATTAATATTTTACACTTAGTAATATTCTAGATACTTGAGATACTTTAGGAAGATAATGTTCTGAAGTTTATTACTTAATAAATTCTTTAGCTAATTACATTCATACATTCTAAGTTAATAATGGTACCTAACAACGAGAGCTATGAAATATTAAATTGATATATAGAATAGTTAAACGTTTTGGTATAATTATTATTTGCTACATATCACGTGAATTGGTATCTATACATAAAACTTTTGATAACTGTAAACCTAAAGTACTACTAAAATGTCAGCTTTTGGTCAAGTTAAAATATTTTTTAATAAAATATGAAGCTTTGAAAAGAATTTAGACTATCACAATTTTTTTATAAACATTCATACGTGAGTACGTAGCGTTGCTCTTATAGTGTTCTCTATATTGTCACCGGATTTTGTAAGAGGCCGAGCTAAACCTCTAAAAGCTCCAACCTTGGCTTAGTAATAACACAAACATAATATACGTGCTTAAACAAAAGCAGTAAGTCCGTTGTCTACATAATGACAATGTTCATGTTACAAAAAGTAAATTACGTTTCAGATATAAGATATCTACTTCCACACTACAAAGTAGTTTATTTGTGTTATTTTAATGCTTTAGCATTGATTATTATGGAAAAAATGAACTTACTTTAACAAAAGCGTTGTCACGTTAGTTATATTTTCATTAAAATATATTATAAAGAACACCATTTATTCACCGTTTGGATTTGTGTGAAATTAAGACCTTTTATATATTAAGAAATGTATCATATATTGGCTCTTCAAACGAGTTGGTTGGTTGAGTTAGTCTACTTTCTTTTGATATAGAGAAAATAGAGCACTTCGAGTAAAACTCTCTACTAAACAATACCTTGTGCTGCATTAATTTACCTTGTTATCCAACTAAATATCAACTTCACCTAATAGACATACTACACGTTACTGTGAGTGATGTAAATTTAGGATATATTAGTAGAGAATCATTATAAATTTTAGGTGTGATATAATTTCAGCAGTTTTAATGAAATAGTTAGTAATTTTTATTAAATGTATTTTTGTAAAAAAAAAGATTTTTAAATTATTAACTTCATTGTTATTATGTGAAGTTAAAGCTTACGTAAGTATAACGAATATATAAGTATAAAGAAGTACAACTGTTGACGTAGTCTGCATTTCGTTAATAACTGAAACAAAAGCTCTCGGTGTTTTGTGCAAAACCATCAGAAAGTTAAAACGCACGTGTATTCATTCGACGACCTTTTGCTGAGGTAGAGTTAAATGAATGTAGTAAACAAGCTAGATTTTTCTCTTTTTATACAAACTTTATTTGTAGTTAATGTTTTAAAGCAACTTTTAACTTTAAACTGGTTACTCAAAATACTTTTTATAGTTTTTTTTTTCATTTCAGATTTTAATTTTAATATTAAAAAAGAGAAACAAATTAAGGTCATAATATAAAAGCTTAAGAAATGAAAACTTTATTACTACTTCGACCTGAATATGTTAGTACGCTTAGAGTAATAATATTTTATGATATCATCACTTTTGGGTAAATCTATTGTCTTCTTAGTGTTAATATACTAAATGATGTGTCATGTTGTACTCTGGTTTTGTTTATGGTATCTATGATATTATAATATTTTCTTTACATGTTTTATTTTCAGCTTTACGTTGTATTCCGCACATGGCAGGGCAGGCAGAGAGAACTTGGGAACCTATTGTTAAGATACTTCAGACACTTCTGACAAATTCGGCGGAAAGTGTTGAGAAACGGAACTCAACGCCGCGCTTTAGCTACTACCAGAGCGAAGAAATGAAAATGGCTAATATTTAATTTCCTCTAGAGGAAATCGAACCCACAACCCGTCGTGTTATCGTCACGCGGTTGTGCCCCTGCACCACGGCAGGCCTTATACGTCGGTATCGTCGTGTAATTTGCCATTGGCATTAGAGAGGCAGTCTTGCCTCTGGTGTGGCTCGGCACACTATTCGTGCTGGTAATACTTGGTTATTTGGATAATGAATTTTTGCTTTCCATCTCTAAAGTCTGTTCTATATGATTACCTGCACTTTCCCTTCTCTTTTTCTTCCAATTTATCTTTTATTTCTAATATATATGTACAAATTATGAAGATTTTACAAGCAAATGTTGCAAGTGCTCGTTTTCAACACTCGGTTCTGTCGAATACAATTATTAATAAGAGGCTAACCTAAATAATAAAATAATAACGTCATCCAAACGGATAAAAAGTTATAATTTACATAACTACTGTATATAGTATTTAAAGCGACAACAAATTGTACAAGGCTCCCTCAGAGGGTAAAAGTTCGTAAGCAGTTATAGAACGGTTTATCGAGTCACACTCAGGGGTCCAGTCTGATAAAAGTATATTACTCAAGGATGGTACTTTCAGATTTTGTGCCGAGGGCAAAGCAATATGATGAGAAAGCGACGATAACTCAATAAAACTGTACATTTGGCCCACGAAATGAAAGCTTCATGAATCTTTTATTATATCTCGAATCCATTTGTTTCTTCAATATCCACACAAAAAATACGTGTATTTTTATTATATATGGTAATATATATTATATGATATTTACGATTTACACCTCTATTTTTCGTGATAGTCTAGACATGCTGATAAATTAGTTTAAATCTTTATATATAACCGCCGAAATACAGCTAATTACGTGCTATCTGCATATATAGTTCTATGTCGAACTTTACGATTTTGGCTCTACATACAATCATAGTAGATAATATGCCCAATCAATAGAGATTCAAAATAAATCTTCCCGCTGGCAAAATAGTCACACCTCAATATGAAATTCGCAATACCTACCCGCTAAATAAAGATTCTTTTTTCTTTCATATAACAGAAAACGGAAATAATATATGAATTATATTATATCCGTTTTCTGTTATATGAAAGAAAAAAAAATAAAAATATTGTTAACTTGAGATATTCTTTCTACGTTACAAAGATATCTCGCTCCCTCTTTTTAGACTTTTATCTAAACTACAATAAGTGAATATATTGTTAACACAAATGGCCATTTGCTCAAAAGTACATCATTAATATTTTTTATATTTAACATGATTATAAAGCCACGCATAATATGAATATGTCAAGAAATATGTTTGTTTATTAAATATCAATATGTCAAGAAATATGTAAGCCACATAAAAAGCCTTAATTAGGACTGGTTTTATAAACGAGGGCGCCAAACCTTTACATATAATGAATACATCACGTGGGTAAGTAGCAGATATTGATATTATATGTCCTTTTTCTTAGCTAAGTAGATCATCATCCTGCATAGTAGCATAAATGTCAAAAACGTTTCGTTTTCCAATAAATACTTATTGCCGTAATACAGTCTTACAAATCGATAACGCTGACTGCACGTACGAAAAAGCATGGCTCACCGTCACGTTCCGTCAGAGACTAGCATGAAGCGAGAGTGCGGAACAAATGAAAGAAGAGGTACGACCTGTTAATGTAAGTAAAGAGATGTTTGAATTAACAAGTGTATAAAATATGTTGTTGCGGCGGTGATCTTATGATGATGCGTAATGATCACCGCCGCACACGGCCCCGTGTACAATCAGAGGAGCTACAGGTGCGTTGGCTGCGTGCTACTTTAAGGTGAAGATACGCGTTTTTTGAAGGTACCCATTTCGTATCGACCTAGAAACACTACCGCAGTTAGGTCGTTTTAGAGATGTGCGGCGCGTGAAGAGAATCCCTATGAAACCGCCCAGTAGTAAGTAGACTGCCACTTATCCAGATGGTGATGATGGTATTCCAGATTGTGACGTACTATGTAGTTAGAAATTGTGGCAGATACCAAGTCAAACAATCTTTAGACAACAGAAAACTTTCTTGATAAATGCGGTAGGGAACACACAGCAAGGTTACGTCTCTACACAAAGCCAAAGTGTCAAACCCTTTACAGATCATTGGTACCCCAATAATTGAAACGGCTTTACGTTATATGCCATCAAATGGTTCAAGATATCGTGCACCATCCTAGAGGTGACAACAGTATTCCATATGATGCCAAACCTGGACCAAACGGTATTTCGGTGTGAAGTACTATGTCGGTCTGCTTTGAATCAGTATTTTTGAAGCCAAGTCGACCTTACGATACTGGCATTCACTCGAGATGCTATCGGTATCAGTATGATGCTGGTCGCAGATTTATAAGGAGTGTTGTCAAAAACTGGTGAACGATAAATGAGTTTTTTAGTGGTTAATAATTCAACACCCAGTAGACACAAGTAAGCATTTGTGTCTACTGAGGGTTGTATTGAGCCAAGTTCTTTCCACTTCTTCAGATTTTTTTCTGGACAGATGCCTCAACAGAAGACATTTCGTAGGTCAACGTTTTCGACGCGGTGCACGGCTGGAGGACGGTGGGCGCTTACCAATGCTATCATTTGCATAGTAATGTACGATAGAGAGAAAGAATCATGAACATATATTTGGAACAGTAACTGACCATGGCGATTTTGATGCTGCACTCAATGAGAAAGCTAGCTAACCACTTGTATAAATTTTCGGAAAGCCTTTAGGAAAGAAGTTTCGTAAGGATCGCCCTGTATCACACTCGATTAAAGGCCTTTACCATGTCTAGGCCAACTGCCAGGCCCTCTCTCTTGCTTTCAATAGCAAAGATCATCGTCTTTTTTCGGGATCGGATGGGAAGAGCGCACTTCTACGAGTCTCTGACTACGCCGACTGTGTGAGGTTGCCGTCAGATATTATATTATTGAAAAAAATATATAATTATCAAGAAGTTTCTGTTCCTACTTTGTATTATACAAAATAACGATATTCCAGTGATAATTATAATTGAAATGAATTCATAAAAATACATCATTTTTCATAAATATGATTTTATAACGTTATCTTGTAAATTTATTGTCCGTAAACCGACAAGTTTTTAATGTCATTAAATGTTTTTTGTAAAGCAGAAGTAGATCGTAATGATTATATATTTCTCAACGTAAATAATGGACGATAAATACACTGAACGTAAATATATTTTCTAATTGGGCCACATGCGTTGTCCTATTTATACGATGTTTGTCTTTGGTAACCAAATTACTTAAGTATAAACAAAATCGCTGATAATTTTAAATTTATATATGCATTTTGTAAACTGTATTTTAAGGTAAGATCGTGTCTTAATTACACTTTTATAAATAAATATATTTTATAATAACGTGCTGCTCTTGTCACGTACCTATTAAAATACGTGACAATAGAAGCCAAACTAAAATGGTAGTTCTCTGGCTTCAACTCCCACGTATTCACATTCCAGTTTTAAAATGTTTAAAAGTGGCATAAAATAATGTAGATGATATAAACATTTTAAAGGCTGGCTATTTTACTACTGAAAGGATACATAGTAATACTAAAAATATATATATTAAAACTGAAAAAGAACTAACTGATTACTAAAAAGTGGTAAAAAAAATCTCTTAGTACATGTTTGAAGCGTATTTATTACAGTATGACGTAATCTACTTATCGACAAGATTACGCCTAGAAGATACTTAATTACTTTCTGACATAATACATACAGATCACGTACCTTATGTTCTACGTGTACATTTATAAGAGTAATCAGTATGAACTTTGTATTTAAAGAAAAAAAATGGATAGATAGTCCTTATTATACTTAACATAATTTACTATAGATTTAAGAAAAATATTTTACATTGCAAAACTCATAAATTATGTAGTTCACATTTATTTGTTATTAGTGCCCTATTGAATAGGTTGTACTGCATTGCAGTGTCATCTACCCTCAAGATGACCCTGTAGCGGTTAAAAATCTTCAACCGATACAATCGCTACATTTTACTTTATTTTAAAAGAATAGTTCCCAATAATACTGACATACTGGTTAAATGGAAGAAAAGATAAATAATATAGTATAATATACATGAGCACTCTGTTGATATATATTCAGTCGTAGATACGATTCTAACATATTTACATAGATATACTACATCTTAGCCGAATCACTATAGCTTTGTCTTGGTTGTCTATATAGAAAATAACTAGATATTTTGTTTAACAAGAAAATTATAAAACTCGTGAACTTTTACAAGTATCTCGGAAACTAATTAGACGTTGACCCGATAGTAAACCGACAGTAACACGATAAGCGCAGAATCAACCGGATGATTACTGCGGTCGTTAGAACGTTCCGGCTCTATTTTAGTTATTAGTAGTTTACCCTCGCATCAATTTCTGATATAACACTTATTAATATTATATTCTACTGTCTGCTTATAAAGTATTATATAATATCAAATGATATTGCAGGGTCATGGAAAAACAAGACGATTCGACGAAAAACAAGAAGATTATATTTTCAACAGTTAAAGTAGCAACTTGAATTACACGTAACCCATGACGACCCACTATGTCGTTAAGTCATACTTGAAAATGCATACAATACTAAATTATAATTTTAAATCGTGCTATAGACAGTATTTAATTTTAAAACCGTCAACTCTGACCAGTAAAGCATGGAGTTTAATACCATTATTCTAAATACAATGTTAATTAAGGAACGATATAACAATGTTCCAAAAAATCCCCCTTAGTATCTATCTTGTTATACCAAAGACATAAATAAGTAATATTTTTTGTTTCGTACAAATGCTAAAAAAAACTTTTTGTTTTATCTGATTTGCCTAGCAATAATTTAATCTAAAGCAATTGAATAAACTGGTAAGCCAGTAAAACACATATCAAAATACAAACACAGTTATAAAGCAGTCACAATCATATCGATCGATCAGCAAACGAAACCTAAAATAATTGATACTTACCTGCTTCCACTCCACCTTATCAATAACTTCAGCGGGATTTGCGCTCTCATTCATTGGTGGCCGCAAAAGAGATACATACTGCAAAGAATACGCTATTTATAATTTCTACTTCACCAATAAAATATTCATATTGCTTTTTTAATTTCATTCGTATAATGGAAAATTATTTAAATACAAGCGACGCCAGAATTACACTATGACTTTTAAGAACACATATACAAACTGAACTGAAATTTCAGCTAAATGAATATAAATTTTGTAGTAACTTTGTCGAATTTAATATTTTGGGTATTTTTTTATTTATTAAACTATTTGAATAAAACAAGCACTAAATGAGAAGAGATGTCCCTGAAATGTAATAGTGAAAACTATACTTAAATATGGTTAGTCTCTTCTAAGATAAATGCGTACAAACGCACATGCAAAAGGACAAATAATTAAAAAAAATCACTATTTTGTATCCTATTAAACTAATTAACGTCCACTATAAGTTTTGTTTAATATATCTTCCATGTCCATATATTATAAGTGTAGATTTTTATTTTTACGTTGGAGCAAATAGCTAAAATTGTATGAATATATCAATATGGCAATACAAATATATTTAGTGTCCTCATTTTGGTCTTTACTTACCATTCTATTGAAAGAAAACATTACAGCTTCAAAGAAAAATGTAGAAACCATTAACTTTGTTTCTTTTTTTTTATATGTTTTGATTATTAATATATAAATCAAACTAAATTTGGTATGAATATGTTAATATCAAATTATCGCTGCAGTACGATGAGTGTCCTAAATTACTACCAACATCAATTCCGATTTAATATCTCTTATATCTATGCTTATACTTTACGTTTAATATTAATGGCTCTTAGGTAATGCTATTAATGGCCCTTAGGTTGAAAACTGGTACGTGTCTTAAGAAAATTATTTTCATGATAATAAATAAGACTCTAATTTTCAAAGCCCACAGTGGTGGTTTTGATAAACCTCAATAAATAAAGCTTTCGAAAACACCTTTTACAGGTAAACATTAATTACTTATATCATAGGTAGTATAATTATAATATCAAAGAATTATATGTCTAAATAACAGCCAAAAAGATACTAAAATACTAAGTAGATGCTTTTTGCTATTTGCTTTTTGCCAAATTACCTGTTTGTGTTAGATTAGGCATCTAACACAAAGATCTATAATCAAATATTTGTTTAGTAACTTTCGTAAAATACTTATAGACGTACTATCGACAAGAGTTATTACGTGTTATGCGGCGGCCATATATGTTGCCTTTTCAAAATTATATAAACAAATGCTTATAATAGAAAAGCTTTATTAAAGAATTGTCTAAAGTAACAACTAAACATTGAAGCTTACCGAAACCAACTCCAATTTCACATTCGGATTAAAATTTACAGATATTACTAAACACATAATTAAAGTTATTAGAAATACGATCTATCCAATATTAAAGGATTCTTTTACTTTTATTAGTGGAGACATCTTATATTCACACATTCAGATGACATAGTTAAAATAGTATCAATGAAAATTCAGGCTATTTATTTAGATAAACATTGATACTAAATCAAAATTAAACAAATTAAATTTATTTTTTTTAAATCCCTCGACCCAAAATATCTTGTAGCTCTTTAACTATTGATCCTATTTTCATTAGCTAAGCTTAGTACGAGTAAGAACTGGCAAACTTAATAAGGCTTTCGATTAAAAAAAACACACTTAAATCGATTCGAAATAACATTCATACAGGTCAAACTGAGATGAACTTAGCATTCCATGGATTCACCGTGCGGGTGCCGGGTCCATCGTGTGGCATAGGGAGTAACTTTGAGTAGCCCCGGGACTTGTGATTCCGGGTGTAGGTTTAAGAGGCCTCTTTGTGATGATCATCAACACTCACCTTTACTACTCATGTTACCCCCTCTACCGAGCCAAATTTCATAGGAGCCTGTTAGTGCAGCCTTAGATACTCGTTCTAAGGTAGAACTTACTGCAGTTCTCGACAGGCCAAGATCTTTTAGTAGGTTGTAGAGAGATTTTGCTGGTATACCTCTCGCTCCCACTTCTACCGCCTTCCTTTTTTTTCGTCGTAGTTTAAAAATTGTATGAAAATAACTAGATCAGTGTTTTTGTAACAAACAAGAATTTATTTTGAGAATCCTTATTATATATCGCAAAGTATGCACCGATAGCACATTTGTAGGTTGGTTAGTATGTAACAATATTGAATTATTATCAAATTTTACTTAAATTAAAATTTACCTTGTCTCTTTCTAGGCTCCTCACCATATCCAAGTCTGTGGTGTCAGATATACCGCCGTGGACGACAAACACACGATTATTAATGATGGTACCCAGGGGAAGCCAGCGGTATACGTTTTCTATTAGCTTCAACAAGCGTTCAGCGTTGTGCTGTATAATAATATAATTCATATTAGTTTTATAAGCTTTAAAAGTCAACTAAGGTGTAAAGGCTAAGTCAGAAATTATCTGACTGATCATAATGGTTGTGGAATTAATTTACATTCTGAATAAAGAACTATTTTCATTTCCTTGTTCTAGTACCTAATACAAATGCTTTATTGGAATAAATAATACGCAACAAAGTAGTAATAATTGATAAGTCACTACTTTTTACCTCTCCTGTATCAATTTTAAATATATTTTTTAGTGGAAACTAACGGTATGATTACAAAGTTCCTCCAAGTGAGGTTTGAACCCCAATTACCCCATTTATACAGTAAAAATAATATTTGTAAATATCTCCTATAAAAGCTATCCTTCAACGAGCGGTGACAATTATTAAAGCAATTTCCATTTTGTTGACAGTTCACCTACATAATGATGCGAAAAAACTCATGTGTGGGTTACACATGAGTTTTTTCGCATCATTATGGACCTTGGAATACATTGTAATGTTGTATAAGACATGTAAACTATATTTGTATAAATTTTGAGAAAAATCTTTGGCTAGTGTCAAATTTACTAATACTTATGTTACTTTATTTTATTAATTAATCATTAAACTTTTTTTATTAAACTTTATAAAAGATTAAAACGACTCGATAACGATTTGAAAAATTAACAAATGTGAATTAATTCAATATAACTAATGTAGAACAGAGTGCCTTTATATAACTTTTTTATTTGTTTTGTGCCGTTAAAACTAAGTTCTAAAAGCCCGAGAGCCGTAAGTATCTAAACGACCTTCAAATGCTTCATCCCTAAAGGATTTTGTGTATAGTCCGCACTTAAAATTTTGACTTAATTTCATTGTTTTGTTTTCTCATAACAAAAAAGCCCAGAACCTAAATAATATGCCTAGCCCTTATATAGTATGATAAATAATAAATGTACAGATACTCACCCTGTATTTCTGATGTACTTCACGTATAAAGCCGTACCTGCACACAAAAATTTTATAAATTTAATCACATATAAAAAATATTTACACCTTTACGTCACACATTTCTTATATGAAATAAGCATTCCAGAATTTACATTTGATTCGGGACCAATTTTGTACCGAACCGTAAAATAAAAGTCACATCAAAGCTCTACATTCCACTTTGAACTATTTTTTTTCCTAATGGCAAAATATTAAACGTAAACCAAGTGTAAAAATCTAAGATTTTATTTGCATTGTATAAAAGAATAAAATAGCAATAATTCTTATTTCTTTTGCTTTCTGAAGCTCTATCCAGCACATAGCGTGGTAGGAAGAGGGAACTCGGGAACCTAATGTTAAGTCACTTCATTTCGTTCTCAACTTTTCACTGAGTTTGAGGCATTGCGGTTAAGTGATGAAACTCAACACCGCACTTTGCCTTATTACCAGAGCGGAGAAATGAAATTTTGAAAATGAAATTGGATATTATATTTTTTTGAGTGGGTATCGAACCCACTACCTGTCGTGTTAACAGTCACACAAATGTGCCGATGCGTCACGACAGGCCTCTATAGCAATACTTATATAATAAGTAAACAAAATGACATGATCGTTAATACCTGGAATTCATAATGAGATCTTCGTGGTTGCCGCGATTTAAATAAACTCCTCCAGGGAAGGCTAACATGCACGCGAGTAACAGCAAAAATACTTCCAAGCCTTTCTTGCCACGATCAACGAAGTCTCCGTTAAATATGTATGGATTCTCGGGCGACGGTAACCCATTCTGCATGAATTGAGAATTTCAATATATTCAAATAACCCTCGTGAAAATGAAGATAAACACAAAATCCGGTTAAACCCGATTAAAACTCTGAAAATGTTATTATAAATTCGACTACAATTAATCTTTATAAGGTCTCCCTTTATTATAAATAACGCTTCGCCTTGCTGGATTTAAACAAAACGATGACGCGATATGAGTGATGATTTTGTCTGGTTGCATATCTATGTCCACAAATACATACGTAGATGAGAAATTAACTACACTCAATGCCAATGGTTTTAATTAAATGTATTAGTAATATAGTATTATTTGACATAATATAATATTATATATGTAGGTGTTGAGGGCCTGTCGTAGCGCAGGGGGAGAAGCGTGTGACTCTAAACAGACATAGAGATTGTGGGTTCGATCCCGTTTGATATTCACTCGAGGGAATGAAATATTTAATATTTCCCCTTCTGGTACCAAGGCAAAGCGTAGCAGCAGAAAATGGGGATCGGAATGGAGTGTCTTAGCACTAGGTTCCCAAGTTCCCTCTGTCTGCTCTGCCATGCGCAGGGGGATACTGTATGAAGCTGAGTAGAGTATATATGGAGGTTTTATTTTTAAATATATTTTATAGACTTATGAGATATATGTAAATGTAAATAAATAATAAGATTATTCAAGGTGAATATTGAAGAGTTCGATGTCAAGCGTTTGTTTATTATATTATAATAATCGCCCATAACAAAATCTATAAGAAGAAGCAATTATCAATAATTCGCGAATCCTTACAAATGCAAGTTGACCGTGGCGGAGGTTACTTACGCAATGCGTGCTCGAATCGATACTACGTTACGCAATCATTATCCTCCGGCTGTCTCACTTTATCCTGTCGAACAGGACAAATGTTACCCGGATTACACGATTCCCCTTTTATATTGTTTTGGCGTGTTAAGCGTTTCAATATTTTTTTGTTTCATTCTATGTCTGTAGAAGATTTTAATATTTAAAATTCTGATTGAAATTATCAATTGCGGTTAGGTCGAACTTAAATAGACGTTGTGACTGTAAGTTCAGATCCAATTAAAGAAAAAAATTATCCATAAACTGTTAGCGATTCTCCTACATAACTAAGGCAGTTGAAGATTCATCATCATCATCATCATCATGTCATCTTACAAAAAATAAAGTGACATATCATTAGTTCGAGGCCGTTCTGACGCAGGACTATAAGCGTGCTAGGTTTTATGTGCGCTAGTTGTGGATTCCTGCTCGGGAAAATAAAATATTTAATATTTTCATTTCTTTGCTGTGGTAACCAGGCGAAGGCGCGGCATGAGCTCAACCACTAAGTACGCCAAAAAGTGGGGAACCCAAGCGTTTAAATGGAAAACAGAGTGTCTTAACACTACCTTCCAGGATTGCCTCTGCCGTCGATGCTAAGCTCGGGATATCTAAAAAATACCATTACTAGTTTTACAGACAAATAAAGAATGTACGCGAAGATAAAAAATATATAATAACATTAAAGATTTTCGTAAATTATGTATAAATATACCAAATTTAATGCAATAAATTAAATAAAAAATCATAAAAAAAATATAAGTCGATACTCCATATAACGTCCATATTATTGTAGCCGAGAATGAATACAGTTATTCCAATAATTTCATGATTGAAACAGTTCGTTTGCTGCTGGGAAAGGAATTGGATCAATTAAGTCATTCGTGCGAATAAAGACCTGAGCTTAACGTTCATCAATAGCGACGGAAAGGGCAATAGAAAAACAATATAAACAAACGAGGTCGTCCGGCGTAACAGGCGGCCTATCAATCAAACGGCGTAAGTTAGCAGTCAGCACAAATTGGATGACGCGTGCGCCGCTCCCTAATTGTTAGCATAACACGACTTATCGTCGTCTTGACGTCAGACAACTTGTATTGGTTCCTTTTAGTCCGAAACCCTTATACAATCACTTTGTTACTCGTCTGTGCGACTGTCAAGAGTATTATCTCCACATTGTGTGGAGGTTCCAGAATCCAGGTCTTGGAGCTTATGAAAAAATAAATTTCTAAATCAAATTAAATTTATAGTCAATCAAAAGATATAAAAGTACTAATCATCGCTGCTCCATCGTTGGACAGACGGATAGACGAAGCTTGTACACTTCATTCACCACGTAATCGCAACTTTTATATATTATATGTTATTTTTGCCACTTCCGTTTCCACTGAATTTCAGGGATTTTGTGTTGAATGGCGGAACTTAACGCGGCGTTTTCCATCATCACCAGAGCGAGGAAGTGTAAATGTAAAATATTTAATTGTTCCGAGTAGGATTCGAACATAAAACAATCACGTTTACAGTTGTATCCTTTACTCCTGCACGATGACGGCCCCGGCCTTATTACCTATATAAAGTTAGTTAATCCATGTTATAATAAATAAAATTAACTACGGATCTCTTTACATTGCCATTTAATCGTATTACTTACATTCATATACCAAAATATTTAAATTCAGCTAAATGTTTCTGATTTATTTTATCCTTAAAAAAGTACATATAAATAATTCTAGATCTGATAAAAGTAATAAGACAATTTTAATACGGCAAATTTGAATTTTAAATATTCATTACACGATAGGATAAAGAGGGTTAACGACTTTCTTCTCGTTTCTACGTCGAAATGTCTCATCCTTAACTCTTTTCTTACGACGCTGAGACGCTATTACCCGTAAAATTCATAACTCATTATCCTATTAAAGCTGCAATCTGGGTTTATGCCAGACACGAATATGTGTAATAATGCCGTACTTTGCTCTAGATAATTCAATATACACAAAATATGTTCACCACTGGTAGTAATCCTTAGTTAAAAAAATAAAATTAGTGCTGTATAATTGTGAAATTTAGCCAAATTATAATTCCTATTTTAAATTAAATACTATGTTACTGTTCAATTAATTAAAAAATATATAAGTGTATTTATTATTTTAATTTTTCCAACAAAAATGTAAACCACAAATTCAAGAGACCACAGACATAACATTAGTATTATGTACATATATAGATACATACACGTGTATGATGAAAAAATATCGTTAATTTGAATACAACTCAAAATACAGAACAATAAAGTACCACAATCTGAATAGAACCGGCAAATCAATACGGCTATTACATATTAGATATGTATGTATGTATGTGTGTTGAGGCAATTGAATGAAATTACGTTCAGACTTCATTTGGCGCGGCAAAGGTAAACGTGCCATTGTTTTGTCAGATAGTGAAGTTAATATAAACTAGTTCGATTAGGAATGGAGTTGAAAAATAAATAGTTACATTTACAATTGAACTTTAACTAATTGCATTTCATTTTATTTGCACAGTTACGGTGTTTCTTATTTAAGTTATAAATGTGACTGGTACAAGATCTTGTACCTGCTGTGTTTGTGTATAGGATTTTGAATTAAAATTATATAATGCCACAAAGGCACATTGAAGAAATGTTAGAATGTACACTTTGTACACTCTGGTAGGTGTAGATAAAGTAGAGCCTGGCAGTAACAGTGCTATGATTGGGTTCTCCTATTAACGCCTCTATATTTGGCTAAAAGTAAAGAAAACGGTGTATCATAACGTATGTAGGTTCTGTTTACCGGCCTCATGATAATCGTTGATTATATTTCTCAGTTGTTCATTAAAAAAAATATCTATTTCTTTATATTTTAACTAGACTTGTTAATTAATTTTGTAGAAATGTTCATTTATACGCTTCTAACAAAAGGGCAAAATTATTACCAAACTTTTCCTCTTAGCTAACTTTGTTGTTAAAAACCTTTTCAGTTTTATGCACATAAAAGAGATATTTGATAAAGTAGGTATATTTATAGACATATCGTTTTGTGTTATCTTTATCGACGAAAGTCTTATAATAAAAAATATATTAACTAAGAACTTACTAAGCATTGATAATAGTCTGAAAAGCCTGTTTTAACAATACCATTTCTAAAATAATCTAATATTAATCTATTATTATTGCACATCATGCCTCTCTAACGCTTGTCCCGCACGCTCGGCCGTGGCGGAACGTGTCAATGATTTTTTTTTCATGTGTGCATCCGGCGTTCATCGATTTATCACGTCTAAAACTTTTAAAACAAAACAGCTGTTTTAATTCAGTCTTACCTTATGGAAAATTACTAGTAAATCATCCAATTTGCCATGTAAATCTCCACAAATAGTAATTTGACTTGAAATGGATGTAGTTGCCACGTTGATGTTAGGTAACCTCTTCAACATCTGAGAAGCCTCCTTCAAAATCTGCGCTACTTGCTTAGGGTGTAAGCGGTGCTAAAATAAAATATTATTGAAGTATGTTATTCTATAAATTATAATAAAACTAAGTTTATATGAGCCAAATAGTCTTATATATTTCGCCAAACGTTAAAAGATCAAAAAGACAGTAAGTAAAATTATTTTACATTAGGTCGCCTACATTACGCATGATATTATAAATACATCATTATATCATTTCCAATTCGCATTTAAAATACTCATGATGTTGGTACTATAAATACACTACATACTCGTAGACGCAACATCACAATGTGACTGACAGTAATCAAATTTCATCTACAGTGGCATATTTAGTCTGCTGTACATCGCTACCAATAATTAATGAAGCATAAAATTAAATACACTGATATAAGTAAAAAGATAATTATATGTTTCCGTTAACTTTAAGTAGTTCTACAAATAATTATGAAGACACAATTTTCCTTTATCATTTGTCACTTTAAAGTAAATACCTATATAACCTATTCTTATGCTATTTAAAAGATTAAGTATGCTTTAAAATTATATGGCGATCGTCTTGTCATAAACATATTTTTTAAAAATTGTGTAAATAAACTGGTTGATATTCTTTATAACGATATAAACTTTTAATTGACTGTAAGTGAATAACAAGATATGTGTTATATTTTTGAGTATTTAACTTACTTTCTTCTTCCTAAATGCCTCAATAAGTAGATCAATGTCCTTTCTTTGCAAAGGGAATTCGAGATCAGGCCCGCGGGAATGTTTAGGTGGCGCTGTCTCGTCCACGCCGCCACCTTCGTCAGATTCTTCAGAGAACACTTGTTCGGCTAAAAGTATGTTTCCAGCATTTTAATGTCATGTTACTCACATACAAAGTAGATACATAAAAATATGTATAAAGCTGTTTATGGATAATATTTTTCTTATTTATTCATTTAATAGAAGAGTATTTATTCATTTAATAGAGGAAATTCTTGTGTATAGATTTAGTACTAAAATCTAATAAACAATCAGTTAAAAAGAAAAACCTTGAGATTAGAATTATCTTACTTGTATTATAGTACTCGTATCTTATAATTAAAAGTTAAAGCCCTTCTAATGCTATTTTAATAACTTGGCGATATCAAGATAATGGCGAGACGTGCCGTTGAAACGATTTTTTTAATCTATCTTTAATATAATATTAAAAGTAAAATTATCTAGACAAGTAATTATATTTCATTAAATGATTTAATGACATGGATTACATGTTTCAATTTTTCATGTATGTTCTTTAAAGATTTTATTACAGAAATAAATTTACAATATAATATATAATATATCTTTATCAAAAATAATACATCATATTACCATCCATTTTGATAAACTTTCTCGCACGTCAAGATTCACAAGATTTATTTCGGTAATATATACTTACAATTCCATTTTCTATTTTTCTGCGTGTGTTACAAACGATGCATATAAAGAGGCTCTTAATGTCACGCGTTTGTTCAACACACAAAACATATTTGCTACAATTTATGACCAACATAACGACGTCACTTCTCAGGCATCTAAATAAATATTTTAGCAACATACATTTTCAAGTGTTGCTTATATTATTATTAGTAGTGATTATTGTTTAAGTTATTATATTTTAATAATTATATGTATTATGTATTTATATTATATGTAACTGACATATTACTTCCCACCATACAAAATTAACTAAAACACTAACTTCTTCGTTAGCCAAACACATAAAATCTTTAATTATAAACGTTAAGCACTATTTTCATTAAAATATATTTTAGAGAAAATTCAACTATTTTTAATATGTATAAATGTAAAATTGAAATAACGGAATTTTACATTGATATTTGTACAAAATGTATAATATTACATTTTGTACAAATATCAATATAAAATTCCGTTAGTACCCGATACGCGAGCATAAAATATCTCTCCACTAATTTTACCTAAAGCTACTTCAGGCCCCTGTCGAAGAGCCACTGAACTGATTTTGATACGGGTATTCTTTAGGGAAAAATTTATAACACAAATTTAATTTATTTAAAATTTGTTTTACATAATGTAAATTTTAATATATATGTAATACTTATATAAAAAGATTCTAATAATTCGAATGTTTCACCGAGGATTTTGTTCAGGAACTCAAAATAGGCCTGTCCTGCAGCGGCACAAGCGTGTGACTGTAACCAACAGGTTCTAGGTTCGATCCCCGGTCGAGGAAATGAAATATTTAATATTTTCAATTTAAAGATTTAATGTTTCATTTCTTCGCTCTGGTAATAAGGCAAAGCGCGGCGTTGAGTACCGCCACTCAAGACGCAATGCCTCAAATTCGGCGGAAAGTGGGGAACAGAAGTGGAACGTGTCTTAATACTAGGTTCCCGGGTTCCCTCTGCCTACCCTGCCTCATACGGGATACAGCGTGAAGCTGAAAAAAAAAGAACTTGAAATAGAGACATATCGGGTATAGGTATCTCAGGAAATGTGAGATTCAATGTTTCTAAAGTCCATAGTTCAGTTGATATCTCATATGAAATGAGGAATACCATTCAGACGTTTAATATACATACATACATACATATGTACGTCAACTAAAGTATTAAAATTGGGCTAAAGTTTTACTATTCATATAAGTATATCACGTGTGTAATTTATTTCTTACCGTGTGTTCTTCATCATATACACACGGTTTTCCGTATATTACGTTTTAATGATTAAATTAATATTAATAATTTAATATTTATCATATCCACAGGATGAATCCATAACCATTATTTACACAGTCCAATACTGTTTAAATGAACCACGATGGCGTGATTTAAAAAATAAGTGTGTTTTTTTTCAGCTTCACGTTGCATCCTGCACATAGCAGAGCATGCAGAGGGAACTTGTAAAAATAGTATCTATTAAGACGTTCCGTTCCACATTTCTCGTAGAATTTGAGTGTTGAGATGCGGAACTCAACGTATAAGACAATATTTTTTCACATTTATCTTCAAATTACAGTTCTTATACTCACTGACAGACGCAGTCCTTGAAGTCCGTTCAGATGATGGCCGGCCACTCGTTTCTCTCATATGGCTCAGAAGTGCATTAAAGAAGTTGTATAACTAGAAAGAAAATTTACGTTAGGTACATTTTATGGAATTGTGGTCGTTCTTACAAAACATTCTTTTAATACTCATAAACGTCGGGTATGCTTATCTATATTAAAATTAAAAGTGGATTTCAAAGATTAATTTAAATATTCATTATTACACTTAAGAATGTTCTATAAATATTTTTGTTACTAATGCGTATGCGTATATTTTAAAATGTTTCCATAGAATCATTTAATTATTTTAAAATGTTTAAAGAGCCTATTAAGAACTAATAAATAATCACATTTCGCACATATATATGTACTATCTTTGATTGTGTAGCCGGTTGACTGCATAATAGTTATACGGCTGGATTACTACTGGCCCACTTATGCGTCAGGTCAACGCTTGAAAACGTCTCAGCCTATAAAAATATTATTTCTACTTTTAATGTATTATTTAATACTGATTTTATAAAATATTTATATATTTTTTTTTTATTACAAACTACGATTTTTTGTATTTCATTGACCAAACATACAAATTATCAAATATAATTTTAATAATGCACTTTAGAATATATAACTATTTTGATAAGAAAGAGGGTTTACAAGTTGGACGTGAATTGTAAGTGTGTTTCTGTAGAACTCATAAGGAGATAAATATTTTACATTTTCTTTAAGAGGTAATTTAATCAAAAGTTTTCTTGGCCGTATAAATATTCAATTTATATTTAATTTCGTAATTCTCTCATAGAGCACTTTTACGTCGTGACTGGAATTTTCTTAAAACGATCTCTTTCAAATCGCGTCACAAGCCCACTTTCATGTCACTGTCGCCCGTAAATCGTATTTCCCTTTTAAAAACTTAAATGACGCAAAAAGTCACTGGAAGATATATTTGGGCTAGAAGATGGATGGCCACCATCTAATCAACCCTTACCTAACCTCAATATAAGCAAAATTTATATTCTTAATCTCATTTTTTTTATTTAATCGCCTTTTTATTTTTATTAGAATACGTCCATCTCATAAAATCTTAAAGATAAACAATAAATGTGACGCTTAAACAATTTTTGCTTATAAGCAAAGCAACCTCAAAAGTATATCTCACTTCCAAGAAAGGCATTTTTCGCATTTTTACATCTTACCAATAGTAAAAACATCTGGGTAAACTCGAAATCCTTAGTATTATTTTTTAGCTCGAATATATTTATAGTTAACATATGATGGCAATGTTCGCTATAAATATATACGAGCGTCGTGTCTATGTTAATTGTTGATGATAAATGTTATTAATATAACATTCAGATTTGAAACTCTAATACTTTTTTGTAACATCGGTAAAACTTTTAGCCTACACTCGAATTATTTATTACTGGCTTTGGGTTTACTTGGAAATTTTATCCGTAATAAGGCTTCCTACATATTTTGGTATGTTATACCAGAACGTAACATATCTTAAAATAACTTTAAGTTTAGTTTAGTTTAAGTTTTACATTTAAACTAATGTGTTCGAGAGTGCTGGTACAACACGTAGTTTGTGATAGAAAGTTTATTGATAAATTTGTTTAAACTTGAGACAAGTCGAATACCAAACAATGTTATGTAGAATATTGACATGTCATACAAATATAGACACTAAAAATAGATAGTTCTATAATATCTTATCTTAACTTTACGTAATAATTATTTATATAAATATCACAAAATAAGGATGGTAAAATATTTTATCATTTTGGTCAGTATGTTTATCCTACCATAAAAAAACTCATAGTAAGTATAAATATTTATTTCAACTAAAGCAATAACAATGCTCTTTTCGATGTTTTTTACTTCACAAAAAAATATATTATTTTTAGCGTTTAATTTTTATTTAAGACAATTTCTTTTGCAATTATAAAAGGTTGATTTTGCTTCGCCTGAGTAAAATAGCCCAAAATAACTTGATTTATAAATTATATCATTTTCCTAAAGTTATGACCTATAACAACTATGACTACCCATACATTTTTCATGATAAATGTCATGTTAAATAAAAAAAAGTATAAATAGTTGTTGTTGTATAATAAAACAATTCAAAAAACGTACATTGGACACATTTCCGAAAAACGCGTAAGTAAGAGGATTTAAACTAATTAAAAAAATGTAAATTTATGATTTTTTTAATTTATGTGCCTCCTTCGTTCAATTATTCATGTGAATATATACTCGCAGTATGTGAAAAGTTGATCGAAGTGTCCCTTTGACGGTCTCACGGTCACGCACCTCTTCTGAACTTCTGCATTAATTTTATTGACGTGTTTTTTTGTGATGTAGCTAATACAAAAATAATTAAATATTACAAAAATAAATATATAACTGACAAACATCAAACAAACGCTGAGCTTAGTTTTATGGGACTTTCACCGTCCTACAGAGGAAGTTGTTAAGCAACATAAAGACTATTTTTTAACCCTAGCCTTACGGATCGTATTCACTCGGTAAAAACCACGTTTGCCACGTATACGTAACTAGATGTGCAATAACTAAACATTTTTCTATTAAATAAAAAAATAGTAAAAAAATCAACCCTAAATACACTGAAATAATATTTAAAAAATACAGTATGCGAAGCCTTGCGGGGCCTACTACTATACGAATATATAAATAAGAGATTATTAGTAGCGTAAAGAAGGGCGAGTCGCACTCATCCATACATGGCACATAGCATTAATTAGGTATATTTATTGAAAGTAATAGAAATAGTAGAAATAGTATTAGATTCTGTCTTATCTTTAGTCATGATAATATTTTTTCTCTATTTGTGGTACCGTAGTGAGTACACTGAATAAATATATTGTTTTGGTTTTCTTCTCGAAGACCTTGTTCACTTTGCCAACGTGTTACTTTTTAGGTTTATCGCTTTTAAGGTTTATTTATAGCTTGTCATTTGTATATTCACACCGTAAAGGGATCCAAATTCCAGAGGGTACTCTGATCTGTCCGATATTTGTTCCTAAGTATTCGGGTACGCAATCATGGGTCCTTAAGCCACCATTATTATACCCATATCCAGTCCACGAAAGTGGTCCAAGCCTTTTCCCATTTCCCCCGTCTATCTGTCCTAGCCACCCTGAATTACCTGTCTAACATTTTCTCTTAGGTCTTTCCCACTAAATAGATTTAGAGTTTGAATGGCACTCGCTCCAATAAAAAACCGTAACTTCCTATTACTTGGACCAAAAACAAATGACTATGTATGACTAGGATGTGGCCACTTGTCGTTCAACCACATCGCTAAATAGGCGAGGGGTACATTGTTGAGTAAGGGCCCGGCCAGAGACGTTAGTATTCAAATGGAAACTTTGCTTTGCCGCATTTTCCAATGATGTAGGTAAAGGTACAGATTAAAGGCGTTACCATAAACTTAATCAATGCTTGTGCTTCCCATTCTGGGAGCAGTATGTATTCTTACTAGCCGCTAAAATACCATCTACTAAAGTAGTCTTAGTTGGGAGGAACTTGAACGGCCACGTAAATACACGGACAAGTGTGAATGTGTTCAAGACGGTTTTGGACATGATCTTTGGAATACAAAGGGAGAAGATTGAAGGAAGATTCTATAAACCTGTATTGCGTCTGCGCTGGCCATCGTGACCAAATCTAAAGGAATTGGTTACGATGTAAAGAAAGTCGACACCCTATCATGTATAAGAGTAGGCTCACTCACCGCAAATTCATTACTTGTTGACCACACAGCGTTAGCATGGACAGGATGTCTAGCTGTAAGGTAATTTCTGGTATAAACCTTACAACCTAACAAAAGAAAAGAGCCAAGACACGTAAGCTTAAGATCAGCAGAAATTTTTATGTTGGTTTTTCTCTTGGTTGCCGATACTGAGACTTCTTTTTTCTTATTACATCAAAGATGCTGAGATCGCTTGGAATAGGACCGCAATTATTACGACAGGCGAGTGAGTTCTACTGCTGTGTACTCTAAACTAGAGTACAGTAGCGAAACGTACCAGCAAAAGTGTCTGCAGTAAAAAGTCACTATTTTTATATAAAGATATCTATATTTGTCATATGATAAACTAGAAATTGTAAAGAGACGGTAAGCTCATATTATATGTACTGTACTTTTTTAAACACCGCAAATTTCTGTGTGAGGAATTCCCAGGACATACTGCTTTATAGTCATGTCACTGTGAAGGAGAGATGGAGATGCTACTTCAAAAAGCTATTAAATACTCAGCGTTCATGCAGTTTTCTCGGAAACTATCTCGTAACCTCGGACTTATGGTCTCAATAACCCTTGGTGATATTGCCTTTGACGCATGATGAACAATGGACTCTCTCGATTTCTGACTTTTCTAACTGATGTGGATGTGCAGCGTAACTTAATTTTATCGCATATTCAATGTGTTCATCTGCTTAGACATAGATGTCTTAGCTTATAGATTCGCTCCAAAAATTCACTTGTTTGTACGGCCATATTGCACGCCAGCCACTGTCCAAATGAAGTCCCTGCTATGTTTGTCCCTGGACTTAGGTCCCCAGACTTCCAAAGAACCTATTGCTAGATGATGTGAGGACGTAAGGTATGACAGCTTATGGAGTAACTACGAGTCGGAAGGCGGGCTATAAAAACTAATGTCGTATAGAAACTAATGTCCAAAGAAATCTTTATAGTAATACTAGCAACACTTGCTATAATGTTTAGACTTTATAGTCATAATTATTTCATATTAAAGTATCTGGGGCGCAGGGTCGGACAGACCGACGAATGACGAATCTATATGAATTCCCCTTTTTGGCATTCAGCGAAGAGTTTCTTAAAATATGATATTAATCTAAAAGATACTAGCTCGAAATAATTCAAAGTAAAGACATCTGTTACATTATTAAAAACAAACAATTTCTTCTTTCTACATAATTGTGTATATTTTGTTTTCTCTGTAATCTAAACCATTCGCTTATAACGTTCATTTTGTTAACTTTGCACGATATATATATATATATATATATATATATATATATATATATATATATATATATATATATATATATATATATATATATATATATATATATATATATATATATATATATATATATATATATATTACAAAATATCTAAATTTATAAATCTTTACAAAGTATCGTTAAGCATAGTATTTCATAAAGTTTCAAATAACGTTATTCTATCTTCGTTTTCAGGAAATGAAAAAGGTTTGCAGAGGTCGTGATAAAACTCAAGGTCAGCCAGTCACATTTCGCTTTAAATAAACGGATAAAAATGTTCCTGTTAGCGTTAAATATACCTCCTTACAAAATAAAACTATAACCATTGATTCTTTACGAATTATAAACGCGTACTAGGTATACTAGGTATTGGCAAATATTTTATATACTTATCTGATTCAAATAAAAAAAACAATAACAATAGCATGCATAAAATTTTTCGATATTTTTTATACAATTAGATAGGTGAACACTTAATTGTTTGAGCTTGACTTTAATATAATATATATTGATGAAAACGCCACTTAAGATGAACCTGACCTCATATAATATTAACAAGATGATATTAGTCCTTTGTAGGATCTAAATATTATTATATCATGCCAGTTGTAGCAGGCACCACCGTAATCACGACAGATTGTGGGCTCGATTCCCACTGGAAGAAATAAAATATTTAATAATAAATAACGTGGCGTTAAGTTACCCTACTTAACACGCAATGCCTCCAGAATTCAGTGGAAAGTGGGAAACGGAAGTTATTTGGAAACGGAGTGTCCTAAAGTATTTTCTCAGATTTTCTCTTCACACCCTGTTATTTTTCGGGATACAGCGTAAAGTTAAAATAAAATAAAATAAATAATAGTTTTTATTAAAACATAAATATAATGCATATATTATAGTTAGTGGTAAGCTATAGGTTTTAGATATATTTAGTAGACTTTAACAAAAGGACACAGTAGTAGAGAAAGTTGCGTGTAACATTATATCTTTAAAATACTTACTGCAATAATGAAAATGTAATTTAAATGTGTAATAAAACAATAATTTATATCTTATAAATATATGTATATCAATTAACATCTACCGACCCACCCTTAGTTTAAGCCTTAACAGCTCTCTGGTATCCTCACTGACGCTATGTACACTTTTGTTCCATAACTAAGCATCTGACTTTACATATAAATTCTCAAGTTAAACTTCAATCCTCATTTAAATATATTCAAATTGTCTTGTCGTAAATCAAGTTATATATGTATATAAATAAGGTACGAAATTGTAAATGACAATGGTTTCAGGATCATGAGTACTGAGGGAACTTCAGAGCCTAGTCTTAATACACTATGTTTCCAATAGGAGTTTGAGTAGTGAAAATCAACGCCACAGCTTGCCTTGCTACCAGAGCGAAGAAATAATATTTCTATTTCTCGAGGAGGATCGAACCTGCAACCTCTCATATTTGCAATCGCACGCTTGTAAAATTTAGCCATGTGTGTGACACGTAGATTACAGAATATATTTGCTTACATTCTTTTAATTTTACAATAAATTTTAGGCAATAAATTTATATTATAATTAATCCTTAGTCAGTCCTTTATAAATTTATCTACGTCCATTTGCTAAAGCTTACAAAATATATCTCAAATCGAAAGCTTACTGCCCTCAGTATCTGATTTATAGCACAAGTAAACCCCTTTCTGATTAAAAGTTAGAACACGTGGGCTTATAGGTAGAAGTATCCATAACTTAGTATCGGTACTCGTAAATTCGTCGGGTATAAATAGTTTAATATATATGTAATAGTATATATATATATATATATATATATATATATATATATATATATATATATATATATATATATATATATATATATATATATATATATATATATATATATATATATATATATATATATATATATATATATATATATATATATATATATATATATGTATTTACACATACAAATAGTGGTTACAAGCTACTACTACAATTTCATATCGCAAGCCGTCGCGAACAAATACATGGCGCATAAAAAAGCACGTCTTTCAATATTTATTCAAATCGTTTTTTATTGATTTATATTGAACTTTCTTTGATGTTTATGTTTTGTACTATACGTACTTACACAGTACACTACACTTACATTAATAACATCACATCATAGAAAAACTAAGTAAGCTAACTTAGTATATATAGTAAATATAGAAACCGTATAGTTTTTTTTTTCACGTATATATATATATATATATATATATATATATATATATATATAATATATATATATATATATATATATATATATATATATATATATATATATATATATATATATATATATATATATATATATATATAGTATTAGTATAGGGATTTGTTACGTACATAAATGTTACTTGCTGCTTATTCAATTCAACTTGCGAATGGAGATATAAACGCATAATGTACTTATTATAATTTAATTATAGTCTTCAATTCGTATTTTCAATCCTAAGTATCGTATGTATATACTTTTTTCTGTTAGTAAAATATATTACTTAGCTAATTAAATTCCATCATTCGTACTTTAGAGATGTAACAAAGTGCTTACTCTGTTATGATACTTTGCCTACATAGTATCATAACGATACGCTTTCCACTTTCCGCTCGAAATCGAGATTTTGTCTGTAGGAACTCAATCGAAACCAAAGTAATTAGTAAGGAATTGACATAAATACTAAAGAATGTATAGTGTAAGTGCAACAAACGAGTTCCGCATTTCAATATTATAAACATGTTTAAAGTGGAGGAAGAGTTATTAAAGAGGCGTATTATTATAAATTCAATTCATTACTTTCTATAGTATATAGTATAAATGAACAAATATATAAAGAGACAAACGCTTATTCACTTATTGACTTATGTTTCAATTTTACGTGTAGGTTTTTATTTACATATGTGTTGGTGGCAATTTGTGTAATTTCGATATTCTATACAATACCATGAATTATGTATAGAGTACCTGAGGTATCCGGCGAATTTATATATAAGATACGAGTAGTATGAATACCATCCATTAATTAGGTTTGTGTAAAATGCATGCTGATCTCTGCACCGGCAATGTGTACAATAAATAAATCTTGACCCATATTCTCATATTCAAGATTTAATGGTTTTTAAGTGCAATCATCCTTTACCGGCCGCATTCGATATTTTATAAAAGCAAAGTATAAAATAAATGATATTTCATATATTGCCTACGCGTTTTACTATACATTCCGTATAGAGCACTGCCAAGGTATTGTATAGAGACTGAATTATGCAGATTTTAACATATGAACATGAGCCCGTACTTGCAACGTAGACGTAGAACTAGAGCAGTCTTGATAATATGCGAATGTGATCGCCTTAGTTGATGGTATTTCCTTATCTAACAGGAATAACATCTCTATTATAAAGATTAATTTGAATGTAAACACCTCAGTAGGTCGCCCTGTTGAATACGCTACTGTCACGTCCAGACATTTTCCAAATGTAATCTTTGCAATATAATGTGTGAATTCAATTTATTAGATTTATTAAAATACAGAACGTACGTATTATCGTTGAATATGTCTGTTACGTAAATAATTATGTAGCCTAACAATATTTCTTCCATATTTATATGAAGATAAATACGGTTGCGTGACTTTTCATCGTTATGGTGTTAATCTTACCACAGGATGAACATTATGTTCTTAGCTGTAAATTTATCCTTCTGCTCACCTCCTCTACTATATGTTTTACGTACGTGAGGGTCCAATAAATTAAACATTTTGTTTTTAATACATTATACTGGTGTGTTTCACCAAAGATATATTTCTTATTCGGAATATTATTGATACGTACAGGAAAAAACATTATAATATATATGTAAGAAATATTTTTCAGGGAAGGATCCAGAGTTTAAAAAAGGTTGTAGTTACAGTTATCCCAAATCTGGTTGAATGCCATTAAAGTCTATGATATGATGTCATTCATAATCTATATTAGACATTTCTATGAGGATTTTTCCCAAATTCTATGAATCTCCCTTTGATTAAAAATAGTAATCGAACACGAATATTATTTTAAATTAAATATAATATCGATACGTTATAAGCTTTAAAACACGCAGGTGGTGTATCGTCAATCTTTTCAAAGATTGTGGGCATGCTCATCGTAAACTCTAACGTTGCATCCATATTTATTGACCTTAGCTAAATATATATATTCATTTATAAAATAATAACAAACGTTTATCCTATATCAACGTTACATAAAAGCTTGGAAAATTTTAATCATGTACGAAAGGATGTTAACTTTAATGCATGCATTCTGAGTTTTAAGCCACACCTTTGTGACTACACGCTGTAGTTAGTAGTAATAAAAAAGCTATACTACATTTAATGTGCGTCATTAAACCTGTAAAAAGAGTATGTTGATGTATTCATACACATTATATATATGTATGTAGCAATGATTATATATATATATTTGTGTTATTATTATTTTTTACGCACATGAAAAATGTCTAATACTAAACCATTTTCTTTTCCCTATTGTATATAAATTGTACATACATTTTATATTAGAATCCAAAACTTGTCGTTTCGTATGCCCTTTGTATTGTTTAATATTTAATGACATTCTTTATATAATAAGTCAGACTACAGCGATGCCTGAAGTATTATAATTTGTTTCTTGTAGTTAAATACACTAAATAGTGTGGTTTTACCTAAAATTATAACGTTTATAGAACATACGTTATTAGAAGCTTAAATAGCGAGAGAGGTGTTCAGTTCTCTTAATGTTTAGTTGCGCACTCCTTTCTTAGAATACGTTACATATTTCCTTTATAGAGCTCTTGCGACACCACTTGTGCCACGATAATCATGAAAGTTTCTAAAATCAGTTCAGTTATTTTTAAAGATGATTATATAGTTTAAATAAGAAGAGAATAGATAGAAGAGATAGTGCTGGCCAGCATTTGCCACACTAAACTATCCGGTTGTATAATTCTCGCGCCATAGCATGCAGAGCTGATTTCCTGAATCAGCTCTGCATTTCTGTCTATTTGGATAGTATAAGTTATAGTGTACTTGATAAAAGGTTAACTTATGACAAGTGTTATTATTATAATCTTATTCGATTATAGCTCACCTTAACTTGATCTTGCTCGCCAGCGTACTCGATGCTCTGAAAGATCGTCCAAGTGTAGCGCCTGCGTACCTCCATGCGCGCCAAATACCGCCGATACCATTGTTGTATTAGTATTGCAGCTTTCATAGCTGCGACAGACAAATAAAATAATACATTTTATTATATTTACACCCATTTCGTAATAATAAAAAATATAACATACAGTTAAATAATAAAAGAATCTTTTAGAGAATGTATCTTAACTAACTTCATTCAAGGAATGATCCTTAGTAAGCGGATGGTGATGTTTCTATTGCAAAAGTTAAGGCTGGCTAAAAAATATAGGGTTACACCCTATAACTTTCACTCAGCTTCACGCTTTATCCCGCGCAGAGTAGGCAGAGGGAATTTTGGAACCTAGAGTGAAAACACTCTGTTTAACTTCAACCGAATTTAAAGCATTGCGTGTTGAGTGATCCATCACTGAGTGACATGAGTTCCAACTCAACGCCACTGAAAACTTTAAATATTTCATTTAAAAATAATCAAATATTTTATTTTCTCGAGTGGGGATGGAGGTCCGTCGTGGCGCAGGGGCACAAGTGTGTTACTTCACCTACCCTGCCATATGTGGATTATAGCCTGAATAATGTCTTTCATTTTCACGATTGTTATACATTTTAAATGAAACGCTTTTAAACGGATTAATCGCGTATATTGATTGGTAAACATTTTTGGAAACTTCGTCCGTGTTCACAAGTAGACTGAGGTGGCATTTGTCTGTCATTTGATATAATTATTATATCAAGCTACCGCCAACGATTCCCTAATTGCCTCACGTACTGCCCTGGATTCTTACAGAAAGAGCTAACTGTATTTGGTCTACTAGTGTGCTTGAGACTAAATGGTTTTAAAGTGGTGGAAAGTTTTCAGCCAGAAGATGGCTGGAAACTTTCCACCTATTGAAATTAGGATGTTTTTGTATTTCAATAGCCTCGCGGATCATTCTAGGATATATCTATTCTTCTTAGCGAGTATGTGGGTGTATCACACCTGATGTAATGGTTCGATTTCTTCGATGTATGCTCACACACAGCTGACTTCGATACATGCCCATTCTTGACACATCTGGATATCTAGTGTTCAATCAAGAATTCTATTTACAAATAGATGGCATTGCTATGGGTTCGCCTGTGTCCCCGGTAATAGCAGATATATACATGGAGGACTTCGAGGAGATGGCTGACTTCTTAAACCACCTTAATTCTATTAAGGAATCATGGCGGTAGTTTGATATCATAATTATATAAAATGACAGACAAATGCCACCTCAGTCTACCCGTGACCACGGACTACTGTAAAGTGTTGGAAACGTCGGGTTTCCAAAAATTAAATTTCAATATACGCAATTAATTCTTTTAAAAGTGTTTCATTTAACATTTATAGCGTGAAGTTAAATAGTAGGAGGGAATGGACCTACAACCTGTCGCGTTTCCAGTCACACACTTTTGTCCATGCGCTTTATCTAACAAATTTTATAGTAATAATAAAAGTACGATACTTTCGCTTAAATCTTTACTAAAGCAATTTTACAAAGCTAGCTAGTATGGATTTGTCTGTTATATATTGTGTAAAACTTTTTTACCGAAATTAAAAATTATTAACTAACAAGCAAGTAACTACTTATCTTCGTAAAAAAACTTGGAAGCTTAATAACAATAGATACATATAGGACGTACAACGATAGATAGTACTGATTATAATATTTAAAAATGATAAAATCAAAAACAATTACAAATATAGGATATTAATAAAGAGTGAGGTTACAACCAGCTACTTCTTACTTTATTAACTTAGAATTACTTTCATGAAATTGATTTAAAAAAATAAGACAACAAAAGTAGTTTCATTTCATATGGGTCTTGTATTAAAAAATGTTTTTCTTAATATGTTTGTAATTTCATTTTCTTTCCGCTGTATCTATTAAAAACTGGTCAAGAACATAAAAATAACATTAGAAAAACATCACTAACGTACAATACAATATTTAAGTTCAATAAGTACGTCCAATGTTTAGCGTAAATTTGCTTTGACAGAGGTAACTCGATTTTATACTGAGTGCGGATCTTTTAGTTCGTCGACTATACAGTTATACACTGACCTCATTTTTAAGCTGGACTAACTGAATAATCAATATTTGTTTTAAAGTACTAGTAAAGGTTAAACTATCTCATACATTTCTCATTTTTTAAAATAAGCATATCTATATATTTTTTAAATATTTTAAATAGTAATAGTAATCTTGGAAAGAGATTTGTAAAGAATACATTTTTACAAACTTAATAATTAGTCCGAGGATTTTTTTATGATATAGTATTTCTTAGAAAAAAATATAAAATAAATGATATAAGAATAGCGGTCATTGTATAACAATCGTATAAAAAATCTGAATAATCAAAAAACAAATAAAAATATAGACAAATTTTAGCACTAAGCTTTGTGGACATATTTCTCATAAAATAGATATATTAATGACATGCAAAACATAATTTCGCTTATATTGTTACACATAAATTAAATGTAACATTAGCATGTAGACTAATTATTACACAAATTATTACTAATTGTGTAGGTCGTATTTCGAAATCCTCTAATGTTTATTTATATTACAATTTGGACAAACCCAATTTATATTATTATTATTATAAATATATATATATATATATATATATATATATATATATATATATATATATATATATATATATATATATATATATATATATATATATATATATATATACTTATTTAATTGAAATATACGACATTAGTTTTTCTAATATTTTATGAAATGACAATAAAAAGCGTAATAAAGAAATTTAAGAACTCACTTCTTTCCGCCTTCGTCATGCTAACATCATCTCTCTTCCAAAACTTCAGGAATGGTGCAAGCGCCTTCATTGTACATTCTCCGTTTAGAACTCGTTTCCCTATTTTCTTTGGTACTTCTTGCTCTATTTCTGAACTACGACATGAAGAAGAGTCATCTCCTAAAGACCGCGTCCGTCGTCCACCTCTAAAATTGACGCAACCGCAACCTTCAAATGAGAACATTTTGGGACTCTTGTCCTTCTTATACTTCTTATCTTTTCGTTTTCGGACACATCTTGGCGTCTTGTTCTGGCGTGTCTTTGGAATTGTGACAAAAAGACTTACAGAAGAACTAAGAAGAAAACATATCCAGACGTCAAGACGGGCCTAAACCTGTAAATAAAAATAAATAATATCATACAAATATTCTAAATATTTTTACGCTATATGCTTCACGCTGTATCCCGCACGAGGCAGGGTAAGCAGAAGGAACCCTGGAACCTAGTGTTAAGACACTCCGTTCTACTTCCGTTCACCACTTTCCACCAAATTTGAGTCATTGCTTGTTGAGTGGCAGAACTCAACGCCGCGTTTTGCCTTATTACCAGAGCGAAGAAATGAAACATATTTAAATTGAAAATATTAAATATTTCATTTCCTGGTTACCTCACCTATCGGTTACAGTCACACGCTTGCGCCGCTGCGCCACGACAGGCCTCCAATTCTAAATATTATAATTCAAAATATTACTAAGAAATGTATTTTGTGATATAATAGCGTCAATTTGAATTGTTGTTCGTCAACTCGATTTACTTTATTTCCCCAGAGTTTTATGCGTCATCGTATTCCCTATAGAATATTTTTATACGAGTGACTCGTTTAAATGTAAGCTGTAAATTTTATGTTACATTTTCATTTATAGAGACCAAGTTTACTTTGTTTAAAACATAAAAGAAAACTTAACCAAATTTAAATGTTTAAATAGTCAAAGGATATAAAACAAAAATACTAAATAATTCATTTCTAATTTGTGGACAATAAACTAATTTTTTTCAGCTGCACACTGTATCCCGCAGATGCTAGGATAGCCAGAGGAAACTGGGCAACGTGTTAAGACATTTCGATCCGTTCACCACTTTTTACCAAATCTGAGATATTACCATTTTATAACTTAATATCTATTTTATTCATCCGTAACGAAAGCTGATATTTAAAAAATCGACGCATTAGCATCGATTACTGGTGCTATTATTTGGAGGTCATGAACACTCAGTTGGAAATGATTATATTTAAATAATTGTCAATTCCTCACTTTAATATGATAAAATCTAGTGTTGAGTTCCGCAACACAACGCACAACTTCCTGTATTCATGCGTACAATTATGATGTCATGACACTAGATTCTCTCTGCCTACCCTGACATACGAGAAAAGGCGAAAATATATTGTTTTTACTGTTTGCAATTTACGATAATAAGTATCGTTCAGTTAATGAAGAAATAAAATTTGAGTACAATGACGTCAATCTAAATGATATGCCGGATACGTACAACATTAAAATCTCATCTTTTGTACGTAAATTAAAATATGTAAATAAGAACGCTTGCCAAAAGTTATTTCATATAACCGAAACTCTAAATACAATGAAGTTATAAATATTAAATGTGATTTACTTTTTATTTAATTTTTATAGTGTTAGTTTTTTCAACTAACTAACACTATATATAACTAACACACGTACACGAACTGTGAACACTACACATAATTCACTAAACTGCTATGTGTAAGATTAAATTAAAAGATTCACATTTATGTCAACAGAAAGTATACTCGTATAACCACTATAGGTTTGTATAAGCAATGTACTCCGCCGCACGCTTGTCCGTGTCGTTGAGAGATGACCTGAAATTACTCTCAACTGTTCACTCTGGATTAGAGCAATATTTTACTGTTTTTTTTTCTGATTATATGAACTTGATTAACCGTCATTGTACAGTTTGGATGGTTTGGTTTAATTTGTAGTCTGTGGACTATTTATATTTTGTTATTGGTAGATATTTCTGTGTACATATTAACATAAAATGAAGCATTTATAAGAAACGACATAATATTGCTTGTTAATAGCAATTTTTAACATATTTTAAGTCAAATAAAAACTTACTACTGTTATTGCTAATATACTGTTATTACTAATATATAAATATGCTTTTAAATTACTTAAGCTTAATTACTATTCGTACTAATGAACATTGAGGTATTACTATTAATCGGTACCAAAAGTACTTTCATTTATTTTTAGTATCGATTTTTCAGTATACGTCATGCAATTTTGTAGTGTTATTTTAATTATAACATGCTTCCCAATTAGTACCTACCTGTATAAGGTAATACATATATTTTTGATTTATATTTTTTACTTAAAGTTTTAAATAAATTATAAAATGCGAACTTTGTTCTGTACAAGCTACTTTTCTGTTACTACGAACACCATTTTACGACTTCTTAAAGTACCTAATTATGTGGGTATCATTCAAAGAGGAGTACTCTCCCTTTGATCCTTTTAATCTATGATTCTTCTTGTCCATTAAATTATTACGCATGGTTACACTTGTAGTATGTTTATTTAAATTTTACATACAGTTGAAATGTCACTCTATTGAATTTAGTAATAGCGATATTCGCTAGAATGGCTTTTATTTTTGTTAAAAAGGATAAACATGTTTTCAAAAAGCGTAAATATAATAATATGTATAAACTTTTAAGTATGACTTTGTGTTTGAAACTAAGATTAAAACACAAAAATATTTTGAGAAGCTTATGATATGAAAAAAACATATACAAAAAAGATAATCCACATATTTTACTTCACTTGATTTACATTTTATACAGCTGATCATAAATGACTGTACTGAAATAGAAGAGTTAACAATGATAACGGTTTCATATGATTCACTGGCTCGATCTACATCACTACCCATATGATAATATGGTATGAATTCTATTAGAATACCGATGCTTTCCCTTTAGATGTAAAACGAGTTTCTCGAAGACAGACAAATTTATATTCTGTAAAAATATGTTGAAAATAAAAGGCTTTACGGCTAATGATGTTAGGATAAAAAGCGACATGCGGCTTCCCCGCTTAAACTCTATATGCATATCAAATTATTTATTTCTTAACCTGAATGACATTATAGACAATATTCATACCATAGAAACCAACGTTTCAACCAATACAATTAATATGAAGCAATTTTGTTAAGCAAAATGCTTTATACTTTTTTAGTCATATATCTAATATTTATATAAATTGGAGCTTATATGTTATTCGTATATGTAAACTATATTACTATAAAGTTTCATCTAAATCTTGAAATGAAACAAAACCTCTATGCTCGTAACCTTTTACATTTGGTAGGAATTATTTCTTATTTAAGTTTTACATAAAATAAACATGAAATATTTTAGCAAATATTTAATGTTTCATTCAAATTGATTAAGTTGTTTAGCGTGCACAAACGCGCAGACACACAGATAAAATTTTAAAAAATGTGTTTGTTGTGTATTTTAATAAGTGTTGTCATTTTAGATTTATTTTTCAACGATGTACATATTATACTATTAATCATATAATAATTGTTTGTGTAAATGTGGTAAAATTCTTGTATACCTACTAAAATATAAATTCACCTCTTGAGCACATTCAAACTTTTGATAATGAAATAAATAGTAAAAAAAAGATAACATTAAAGAAAAACTAGATACATATATAACAACCGACATGCCATTACGAGTGAAGTGGAATTGCTCCTCGTCAAGATGTAAGATTGTATGTAAGATTAGCTTTACTTTACTCTTATTTTGTAGTTTTTACACGTAAACCGCTGATACATCTCCTGCGTATCAAATATACTAATAAAAATGACTAAATATATGTACAACGAAAAAAATTTCATCCTTTGTTTCTATCCTACTTCCTTCTATCGTAATCAACTAACCTAAGTGTGCGTCCGTATCCACTTATTCTATAAGAAATGAACTACAATTATAAGCTTGTATAAGTTTTTGCCTGTGATATAAATATAATTTTTAAACTGCTTTCTTTTTCCTACATTAATACAAATTTCAAAATCATTTCTTATCAAATTCATAAGCCAAATTTCATAATTCTACGGGAAATTCAACATAGACTAAGTATAATACACAGTGAATTGTGTTGAAAACCCATTTTTTTTAAAGAAAATTAGTATAATACACCCGTGTACTTATACATATTTCGTTATTTCCATAGTTGTTCCTTTATTTATATTTTAATTTCTGAATTTGTGGCAAACTTATATATGAAAGTCTACAGGAAAAATGCACCAAAATGCTCGTGTCTTTTAATTGCATTGACTTAAAAGCTTGATTTTTTTCTGTGCTCCAAGTTGATTCAAATGAATAGTTAATATTAATTTCAACTTGATATCTCGACTCAACTTTGAGATAAGAGACCGAATAAAATACAGACAACAAAGTGATTTTACAAGTGTTCCGTTTTAAAAAAAAAAAATTAATTCCTATAAATAATTCTCATTGTGGAAGCACTTGTCCAATACATAATATAAGTCATATACAAATAATAATATGTCGATTGGCTAAATCTTAGTTTATGATTATCCTCTCAGGATGAGAGAGAAGATGAGAGAGAGGCAATGTCATAAGTGCTTAAACATTTTATATTGGTGCTGCAATTGATTGAACAATCATATGATACAAAGCCGTAACTACTAGGCAAGCTGCAGCTACCACTGGATTAAGAGAAAATTTATGAAAACTTATACATTAACAGAAAAAAACAAGATTGTACATTATGATAGTTTTAAACAAAAATATTTTCATATTCAAGAAAACTAGAATAATTGGGTAATAAAGTTCACAGAGTTCCGAGTATCTATATATAAGACAATCGTAAATTATAAAATAACTGAAGCATTACAAAGTATCTTAGTGTTTTGTTTATTCATCCATAAAATCTTAATTTCGTAACAATGCTGTCGTTAACCTGACAAACTGTAAACTGTGTATGTCTTGCGATAGAGATAAACTGTACGCCTGAAATATAAATACAAAAGACATAACATCATCACTCTATATTTATTCTTTACTGTTATTTTTATTATGTTCAAAGAGCTTAAATATACTGGAGGAGTTAGTTATAGAAACCATCTGTTAGAAGTGAAAGAAGCAATAATGATATATGATAAACAGTACCGACGTCAGTATGATTGTGCAATAGAGGGTGATGCGTAAAAAAAATTGTATGGTTAAGTAGAACACTGCTTGAATTTTTTATTAAAATAATATGTTGTCGTAATAACGGTCGCGCTTCAGCTCAGCATATAGGGTATATGAAAGGCAAAAGTTAACTAAGTGTGGAGACTCTCCGTATTCCGCTTCCATACTAAATTCACACACTGTGTATTGAATTAAAGTCTTACCAGAGCTGAGAAATGAAATAAATGGATTCCTCCGATAAGCATCGCATTTATTGCCAGACTACACAGACACAACACCATAATGGCTTTTTTAATTTTTATGTAGATATATGCATTATAATATTGCTATAATAAAAGAATTAACGTCTTTTTATGTGCTTGCCGTAGTATTAAACGTAAACGTAAAGCTGTAGTCCATTTTTTGAAAGCTCCCATTTATCTTTGCTCCTCAAATAAGCCAGGCTGGAACATTTCTAGCACATTAATTTACCTTGACAACATAACGCGATTGCTCTATGTATTTCTTAGGCATTATTAAAATATTATTAAATATTATTGTTGTTTTTTATTTATTAAGACAGAGAAGCGTGCGTTACTTTTAGGCAATTGTAAATATATTTATTTTATTGAATATTATATATACGACTACTGTGGTATTTTTTTACAATTGAATTATGTAAATTATATATTTATTCATAAATTTTATAAATATTGTAAGGGTTCTGAGTACCTACTATTCTTAAATATTTATAACATTGCCTATAGATTAATATTATTGATTTAAACCTGAAGTTGTATAGCTTATGCGATTTTGATGAAGATATACAAATATAAGACTTTATAAGAGCTTGGCCTAGATTTTCGATTACAAAGATTAGTCAAGTAGGTAGTATGTACATGGACAAAACAGAATTTAATACTGTTTTCATTTGTCAACATACAAAAAAATCACATAAAGAAGAGTAAAACTTACTTATCTTTTTCTCTTACTATTTATACATTGTTTTATGGATCTAACTCAAGATATAGAATAGAATAAAATAAAAAAGAAAATACTTTATTGCACACAAAATCAAAATACAGAAAAAAAACATGATATAACATACAGATTGTGCAAAGGCGGTCTTATTGCTAATAGCAATCTCTCCCAGACGACCCTTGAGGAGAGGAGATACATTATACAAAGACGGGCTTGTGCAAAGAACATTGAGAAGATTTAAAAACAAAATTATAACAACTATCTTAATTCTAGCACATACTGAAACAAATACATCCTATATAATAATAGAAATAATATACGCATATTGAATAATAAATATATATACACCATGCACAAACAGTGCATAAATACAACATACACACATTTATATATATATATATATATATATATATATATATATATATATATATATATATATATATATATATATATATATATTATATACATATATTCATATATACATATATAGCGATATTCTATCACATGGTCAAATTTTCGCAAGCCAAAGATAAATTTAATACACATATTTTGTAGCCGCTCTAACTTATATAACTAAAACATTGATATATATATCAAAATAATTATATGATATACAAAAACATTATCCATGCAAATTATTTAGGGATCTTCGCATAATGTTATGAAAATAAACGTTACCGGTAACACCTCTCCAAAATAATCTGACGTTAAATTATATTATGTGCCTGAAGCATCCTTTGTAATTTCATTATTTCGAGAGGAAATTGTGGTAATTTCTTATTAAAGATGTCATTTAATATTAGCAATAAATCATATAAGTCAAACAAAAGTACCTGTCGGCTTATATCTAATTATAGTTAAATTTATTACATTTTTGTAACAGGCACACGTGCCTTCTAATAGATATGAAATAACGTTTGCATCAAAAATATTTATTAAAATGAAGATATATTGCATCAAAAGTATTTATTAACTTGAACATATAAATAAACGAAAATTAGAAAAAATGTATGCAAATTAAATAAATTAATTTCTTATGACGCATTATCGCAAGTTAACAGAATTAAACATATAGAAGCTTCAAACATTTTATAATCTATTCCATTTGAGAAAAGACCTAAGGGTTTTCCGTAAGACGTGATACGGATTCTCGTTCCAATTTAAGAATCACTACAAGTAAATGCGTACTCTAATAGCCTATTCGGTTTCTTTAAAACATATAGGAATATTGAGCGTATATTTTTAAATATTCAGTTACGCATAAATTTTAGTTCAAATATATATTTGGAGAGTATAATATTCATAGAACTTTTTGTTTATCGTATGAACGTAATTAGAATTTATTAATTAATTGATAGAAACCATCTTGGCTCAGTGAAAGAGCGTGTGACTGTAAAGGTTATGTTTGTGGGTTACAATTCCAGTCAGAAAAAAAAAATTCACTTCCTACCTTTGAAAAGACAAAGCATAGCGTTAAATTTTATTACTCACAGTTGAAATAAAGTAAAAAAAATATCGTTATTTGTTTTAAGTTACATAAGATGGAAGAGTTTTACTTGTAAAGCTAATATTAAAAAGTTCATAATTGATCATGTAAAATAACTTCCATATTGTTTTTGATAAAGAATGAAACATAAATAAAATAAATCTTTGAAATAGTGCTGTCACGTAGAAACAGGTGACTTGTCTACGACATATTTTCCAGTATGTTGCTTCGCTGTCAGAGACATATCAGCTCAATGTATCAGGAAATATAATGATTAAGTAAAAATTATACGAATCTATATAGTCTTTAAGCTTTACACCTGTAATTTATTTTTATTTAGAATTTGAATTACATATGCAAATCAAGGGATTTTTAATTTAAGGCAATAATAACCTTTTTCACGCTGTATCCCTCACACAGCAAAGAAGGTAGAGGGAACTTCACTCCGTTTTTTTCCCCACTTTTCGCCGAATTCGAGGCATTGCAAGTTGAGTTGCGGCACTCAACGCCGCGCTTTGCATTGTTACCAGAGCGAAGGAATGAAAATGTTAAATATTTAATTTCTTAGAGTGTAGATCTAACCCACAATCTATTGAATTAATAGTCGCATTGTTTTTATATATCTGTAGGTTTAGGCAACGCACGCCGAAATAGCTCCCAATTGGCATAGTTTTTTCTGACCTCTTTGATAAAATTAAATTCTTTGATGTGGTAATAGAAAGATTGATTCAAGAGAAAAGTTTTTGTATATTAAACATAAAATCTTTCTAAAGGCTAAAACTTTCTATTCTAACCAATGATTAAAGAATGGAATGGAAAAAAACTACACCGATATTTAGTACGTGCCATGTGTTAATAATATTTGAATCATGTTAAATACACATGAGCTGCCTAATTTTATTAAAGAACTTGTAAAGCAATTTGATCATAAACTTCTTCGGCTTCTCATGACCTACTCATACTTGCGTCGTAGAAACTATTTAACAACATTTGGCTTCATGCTCGTAGCTTGACTCCTTGACATTGTAGTGAGATAAGTATTATCAATTGTTATATGTAATTTAATTTTAGTCCAAATATTTCTATATTCTTTAATACTAAAGAAAAAACTATAAAGCAATACTTGTGATTTATTAGTATTAATAATTCGATTAAAAAATATTCTTTAAATGACTCATTTTGTATTATAATATGAATTACTATTCCCAGTATAAAATTGAGTAATAGAAAAGTTAAATTACACTTTATTTCCCCGAAAACGTCCATAGAGTACATTAATTATACGCGATACGACAATAAACACGCGAAACAATCAAGTAATTCGTACTAACGTTCGAAGAACGCAGGCCGATATTTTCCCCAATGATTTGGCAACTTGCTCTCACCTAAATTTAAAACATAATCTCACTGAGTCAACGCTCTTTAGCTCTGACACCCAAAATAAACAGTCCTGAGAGCACGACAATATTCAACTGAATTCTGAATTCTAGAAACGGTAGACGATAAATGAAATCGGTATCGCCGTTATAGAAAGCCAAAGGTCGACAGTCGGACCGCCTGAAGTTAGCCCAGTTGGCATAGAACTGGCAATTATGAACTTGATCCTAAATGAACAAGAAAATGCATTAGTCCGTTTGTGGCATCGATCCAATTATTTTCACTTTTCATCAACAATATATAAAAAAATATTCCTTAATTAAAATCAGAACCGTAATATAAAGTAAACTATATATATACTTTTTCGTAGTCTATTCATATTTAGACACATACTGATTTATAGATTAATCTAACTATTTTAATTTAATTTATCGAGTTAGCAGTTAAAAACTAAATCAATTATTAGAATATTATTGCATCTGAAATACATAAATATAGACAAATATAAATGTTAAACAAAAATTAATTAAACTTAATTAATTAAACGGAAATTACAATTTTATCAAAAAAAAAAAGAATATTGAAATTTACGAAACACTTGGACAGAGTGTTCCATACTTTGTTTGTTTTTAATGTGTTTCTTTTATTATTTTAAGATTATTTTTGTAGGGTAAGGGTATAACGGAGAAGATCGAGCTAAGCCTCGCTCATAATGGGGACGTCTCAACGGTGCACCAAGGTATATAGTTTTTACTTAAATCATGTACAAAATAAAGAAGAGTAAGCTTTACGCTGTACTGTGTTCTGCACATGGTAGGGTAGACAAAAGGAAATTGAGAACCTGATATTAAGACCCTTTGTTTTATTCGCCATTCGCACGCTCAATTCGTCGAGCCGAATTGAGGCATTGCGTGTTAATTAGTGTAACTCAACGGGGCGCTTTGCCTTGTTACCGGAGCGAAGAAATGAAAATAAATATTTGATTTTTCCAATAAGGAACAAACCCACAACTTGTCGCGTATACACGTCACGTACCTGTGCGCCTGTGCCACGACAGGCATCTAGTAATAATGCGATCATATTAAACGGATAAAAAATATTCAAATCAACGGTTAAAAAAATCTAAAAGACAAACCCCAGTCCAACGTTAAAAAAATAAGAGAGGATATATTTTGCAGGTGAATAAAACTTATATTAGGTCTTTAGAGCTTTAGGTGATTTGTCATTCATGTGTACGTTGGGCACGCATAGCGTCTGCCAGTGTTGATAAAGAAATCCAATCCACTACTGGCCACCGCCACAATTTAGCGAAGTAGTGGATTGAATTTTGTAACCCGTACTGCACTACGTATAACCCTAGCCCTACCACGGGCCACGATGGAGTTATATAAATAAGGGTTTTATAATATTAAAATTAAAAATACTTTTGTTCTTTTCCAAATCCTTATTTACATGAACGTACCACCTGTATGCCCCCTATATATTAATACACACACACACAGCACACATATTTTTTTATTTTGTTTTGTTAAACTGTGTCACTGTGTGGTAAGTTAGTGCCGCTAGCATGCTTGACATTGCTAATCTATCTAAATCCCTCAGTCACGTTGCAAAGGTGATGGTTTACAAGTTAAATGAGATACCTATTTATATATTTTTAAAATTAAATATTATTTTCTTATGATTGATGTTTAAAATTGTTATTTTTATTTCTAAATCCACTCTCATGATTCACATTTTTTATTTTATATTAATATAAAACTATACTGAAGAAGTCTTGATAACAATTCCTTTTTTTTCAGCTTTACGCTGTATTCATATGGCAGGGTAGGCAGAGGGATCTTGCGAACACAGTGTTTGGATACTTTATCCTTTAATAAACACCCGAAATTTTATTAAAATAGAAAAATCTTAGACTCCAGTCTGTGAGGAACGGAAGTGCCTTAATTCGATCGAAGTGTCCTAATCCCCAAACCTTCTATGTGCGGGATACAATGTGAAGCTTGCGTGTGTTAAAAAATATTTTCTTTTAGTGGGCTATCCCATCGGTACTATAGGTATCAGAACTAAGACGTGCGTCACGCGGTCCCAAAACATTAATCAAGCGAGATGTCTGTGACATTTGTGAATTTAAATGAATACTATTCTTGACACTAGTATTTTTAAAACAAATATAATTGGGACATGACATACCAGATGTAAATGGATATATATATATATATATATATATATATATATATATATATATATATATATATATATATATATATATATATATATATATATATATTACTTAGTAACGCTACATCATATATAGATAGTATCACTCAAGTGTAATATTCGCATAGTTGTGGTAGCCATCAAAACTAAACTGTACTACCGTTGTAAGCCCGTCATGGCGCCTTAGGACACCTGCTGACGGTAAAGTATGTAAAGGCAATGACTGTGGCCTTGATAGCCGCACAGGGATTATGTTTTAAATAATTTTTATTTCTCTTCACCAGAAAGAGCGCTGAGCGTGTTCTAGAGTCGCCACGTAATACGCAATGTCTATAAAATTAGACGGAAAGTTGGGAGCGAAGTTGACTCTAAATTTCTTCTGCCTACCTTGATATGCAGGAAGTAGTATTGTTCTCTTATATATCATTTTTCAAACTCGATACGATTGCTGAACATAATTTAAATGTGAGTTCGACTTGTACGTGGAGGTTTTTTTATGCCGAAAATAAATTAATACTCAATTACTTTCCAGAAACACTGTTTAATAATATAATAATATAATGATTTTAAATATAGTACATTAATGCCTGTCAAACCATCACCTATACATTTTTTGTTAAATTCGTGCCCCTGATAGTTTTATATGAAACAAATAAAAGTTCCATTCTTACTTTTAGAGGAATAAGGAGTTCCAGTATGGTCCCCCAATATACCTATAATTAAACAATTTAGTGATTGCATCATTATATCGATAATGAAACACAGTGTAGGGCAATACTTTGGCGCGTAGAACTACATAGTTGCAATACTTTACTGAGGCGGACGGACGCCAATTAATTTATAGGACACGATTACGAAGTACTAAGCATTTTTAGATTTAATTCATTATGTTTATATTTTATATAATCAAATGAATTATTAACAAAGTCATTGACTTTGTTTTACATGTATGACATGTATTGTTAATAAAAAAATATATATCAATATTATTTACAAGTAGTAGTTATTTAAGATAATACTCATAATAAATTAGTTTTTATGCCATACAATTAAGAAAGAAAAGTCTGAATACGATTTGTTTTTGCAAATTAATCCAGAAAAGTTAAAGGAATAACTATTTAAGTCCCTGACTAAAAAGAAAATTGACTAAAGTTGATATGTGATGAGTCACTTGGGGTGCTAGAAATTATGCTTCAAAAACAGCAAATTACACCCTGGATCATGTATTTTGCAATGATAGAAAGATCTTTTTAACCCTGTAGTTCGCTCTCTTTATCCTTTATCTCGAGTCAGCTTTCGTTTTCCCAATATAAGACTTAGGTATGAATATACCACTCCATCATTTTATCCGTATAATATGTCAAAATAGAAGGAAAGTTTTAAAAAAACATAGAGAGACCATATAAAAAGGTCGACGTTTTTAGTAACGGAAATATTGTTTTATTTTTATTCTTAAATTATGTATAAATAAATTAAATACCCTTAAAGCAAAAGAACATTTTGTTTTAAATTAACGCTGTATCTTGTATACAGCTAGGTAGGCCCGAAGAACCTAATGTTAAGACACTTAATTTCCCACTTTCTGTTCAATTTTTGAGATATTGTGTGTTGAGAAATTAAACAAATAATTAATTTTCCGGAGTTTGTATCAAAGCTTGCCGAATGACGGCCTTAATAATTGGACCCGGACACTAGAACATCGGCAACCGAAAAAATTTGTCGTCATGAAGTACCCACCAACATTTTTTAATTAAAAACATTGTTAAATATTTCTATTTAATGAAAAGGTATTGGTAGTGTAAAGTTTGGATGTCTGCTTTTATACGTTAAAACACAAGTGTCAAATTTAGAATGTATTAGGTTTCTTAAGACATGTAGCCGAGATTATGAAAGAAGAGAGGAGGAGAAGGGCTATATCTGTGTGCCGGTCCATGAGTACCACATAACCCCCTTGAGGCCCCACTCAGGTGGAGTCCAGTAAAAGGGAAGGGGATGGAGTCACGATAAAAAAAGGTCTTTTATGACATGTCGAAACAACAATCAATATTGTAATATTTTTTTTGTATTTGTACTTGTAAATTGCACTATACACACGATTGATATGGGCTCAACATCTTCCTAGAAACGTTTCATATTTATTTTAATTATTTCGTGTGAACGTTTTCCTTGGATTACGCTGTATTTCGCAAGTAGTAGGGTATGCAGATAGTTCCATATTAATGGGAACCTAGAGGTAAAAAACTCTGTTCCCATTATGACAATTCCGTTTCGCAGTTTAGAGTGAGTGAATTTTGGAGGCATAATATGTAAAGTGGCGAAACTCCACACCGCGCCTTGGCTTATTACCAGAGCGAGAAATGAAAATATTAAATATTTCGTTTTCTCGAGTGGATATCGAACCCACAACTTGTCGCATTTACAATCGTACGAGTATGACCCTGCGCCACGACAGGCCTCTATCAAAATAAAATTTTATTTCTTTTTAAATATTATGTCTATTTCTTTTTAAATTTAACCTTTATTTTAAATAAATAGTACAACGAGAAATATTTTTTTAACCTTTTTCAAATTGATTAACTTTTTACTTTTGACGCTTTCTTATTTGACATTAAATTAAGATTTTGAATAAATTTCTATAATTGAAGTGTATTAAAGAAGCTGTGGCGATGAGGCATCAAATGTGTCGAAACTTTCATTAATCTGAAATCATCACCTAAAACTTAATTGTAACGTTGGTTTTAAAATTCATTTGTAAATACAGTTTTTGTATGCTTGTATAAAATCAACAAGATAAGGTAAATCTTATTTATCTCTCGATATTTACACACCAATTTCCAACAACATTCCTGAACACGTAATTTCGCATCTAATCCCGATGATTACCAAACCAATTTTGTTACGTTAAATTAATTTCTCTTCACCTTAAGCAAGACTTGTTCAAGTTAATAAAAATAATAAGTTTAAGAATAAAAGATAGGACAATCACAAATAAAACCAAACAAATTGTATAATGTATATCAAAAAAACCAATTCAAACATATTTTTATATGAGACTTTGTACTTAATATAATAGACAATTTACCTATTAGGCTTAGAAAAATCATATAATGTAAAATAAATGCAACTTAGCTAGATTTATTATCACAAGAAATATTTTTTCATCTTAAACTCATTATTATTATTTGCTATATACCGTATGAAATATTTTAATAAAATATTTACGACAGTGAACATTAAACCTTTGCGGTTTATTACAGCGATGGTGAGGACGGCAATTGGCATCTAATCCTATTTTACAGACAGCTGTCCGTTATCTGAGAAAATATTTCACATACTGAAGCCTGTCGTGGCGCAGCGGCACAAGAGTGTGACTGTAACCGACAGGTTCTGGGTTCGATCCCCAGTCGAGGAAATGAAATATTTAATATTTTCAATTTAAATATTTAATGTCTCATTTCTTCGCTCTGGTAATAAGGCAAAAAGCGCGGCGTTGAGTTCCGCCACTCAACACGCAATGTCTCAAATTCGGCGGAAAGTGGGGAACGGAAGTGGAACGGAGTGTCATAACACTAGGTTTCACTTTCGTTCCCTCTGCCTACCCTCCCTAGTGCGGGATACAGCGTGAAGCTGAAAAAAAAAAAACAAAGAAAAAAAAAAAAAAAGTAACTTTATACTTTTTGTACATAAATAGACCTTAATAAAAAAGTACTCGATAAGTTAACGAATGGTATTTTTGCCTTTATTTTCAAAGATATAATAAATTTTAATACTTACTGTTTCTTTCACTGGAACATTGTTTTGATATATAATAAAAGAAATCACTTATAAACACATTAATTATTTTGTAAAAGAATACGTCAAGTAAGGCAAAGTTATCCGTCGGTAAACGCACAGCGCTGGAAAACGATTCACACCGTACTCTAGGGCGGCCCGCGAACAACTAAACGCTTACTGAAGGCGCCTTCTCGCGCCCACCCACATGAAAGCTTCAGACTGCATCGAAGCTCAAATATATACTGAAAATTTCGTCGTATTGAGTTTAATGATATCATTTTTAGAGCTCTACAATAAATATCTGTCGTTAAAACTGATATACACATTTTTATTTTATAAAGTAAGTGGGTCTCTTACCTTTTAACAAAATGGTGTAACAGACAGGGACGGAGGTATATAACTAAACTAGAAGAACTAGGTGAGACAGGATACGTGACAATGTCGCAATCCATATCAGTAGTAACAGAAAATTGGACCTGGTACGGGTCGGACCAGATTTACACGCTTTGTAGAGTAGAAATATATATATATATATATATATATATATATATATATATATATATATATATATATATATACACATATATATATATATATATATATATATATATATATATATATATATATATATATATATATATATATATATATTTATATAATCTTAATCTATCGTTCACATATCGTATTAAAATACACTAATAATGAAAACTCTAGGCACATTTATACATTAATAATATTTCTATTTCCTATTGAGGCCTGACGTAGGTTGTGTTGGCGTGGTACAAGCATACGCGACAAGTTGATGGTTCGATCTCCACTCGAAAAAGTGAAATATTTGAAATATTCATTTCTTCGCGCTGGTGACAAGACAAAGAGCGGCTTTAAGTTCCGCCAATCATCACGAAATGTCTAAAATTCAACGGAAAGTAGGAAACGGAACTGTCTTAATGGGAAGGACGTGTCGTAACACTAGACTAACAAGTTGCCTCAGCTTACCCTGCTACGTGCGGGATACAGCAGCGTGGAGCTCATAAAAACGGTTTTAATTACAATATTAAAGATATTATCAAGATATGATATAAGTCTATAAACTCATACATGTCTGTCAATTTACCTTAAATTTGTCAATACTGCAAATTATATTGCACAGTATTACGAATTGTCAAAGAAAAGTAAAATATGTGATATTATTATTTGGTTTGTAGGTACGTACCATTGTTAAAAAAAATAGAGTATTTATTATGTCACCATCGTAGCGCAGTACTACAGTACAGTAATAATATGTAAAGGTCTTACTGTAAATGCACTGGTTGTATTCTTTACTTTAATAGGCTCGGATTTCGGCTCAAAAATCGAACGCTAAGCAAAATACGGTATACAATAAATATTAATATACTATGTCTAAATTAACCCATACTCACACGCTTGTTTTTATTTTAGGCATTAATGTTGATAACATTAGTAATATATGAATATATTAAAATATTACCTATATAACATATACAGGACACATTTTATTATTCGTACTCCTCTTAGTAACAATAAATACGACAACAGCTTTAATAGTTAAATAAAAATAGAATTTTTATATTTCTTACAATCACAGCGAGAAAATACCGCTACCTAGTTGTAAACTGACTTAGGGCCACTCTTTCTCCTTTTCTTTTCCAGCTAAATGTTGAAGATATAAAAAGGACTATACAAAATTATTCTAGATGATTAATCATTTTAGGAATTAATATTAATGCTAAGTACATAAATAAATAAATGATAGGACTTCGACACTTCGAAATAAGAAAACTTTTGAAAGAAGCTCTAACAAAAGTATGGAGGGTAGAGGTAAGGAAAACCATCTTATATGAGAGAAAAGTTGAAAATGTGGCCTCCTGCATTTAGTATATTCCGTGACTTGTGTAATTAAGAAATACAGAGTGTTTAAAATATGAACTATTTGCATAGTCAAATGTAATTTAGTAAATATAACATCTAAAACTACTGAGAAAACGTAGATAAGAAATTTGACACTTATAAAGATATATTTTGTTATTTTTAAATAATTTTATTGTTGTTAATATAAAAAGAAAAAGCTTATAAATGACGAGAAAGCTTTCTTCTGTGAAAAATTGTGCAAGTGTGATGAAAATTAAAAAATAAAGGAATTGATACTGTCTTTTTAACAATACCGAAGTTAACAGATATACAGAAATTTGTTGTTTTAATAATGATTGAATCAATCAAAAAAATACCAAGAAAAATAAGAAATGCACATTTTTTAATGTTCATTATTAGTGATAAACCGGAAGTCTTTCTTTCCTTTTTTAATTTAGATCATTTTCTAATAATTTATAGCGCTGTTTTTAAAATTGTCTCCATTGCTACTACGGCGCCACCAATTTGCTTTACTGCAATGACCATTTTTTAATGTACTGAGATGGTTCTCCTTACCTCTACCTTCCATAAACAAAAATGACATGTCAGAATCATCAGGTCGAAGCTGACGTAATTATGGCGACTCAAGATGGTTTTGCTTAAGATTAGCTTGCTTAAGATTTGCTTGTTTAAGATTTTGTAGGATACTGCCATATGCGTAATTAATAAAACTGTTAATTATATAAGGCCAAATATTTTATAAGCTAAAGCTCTAGAAAATATATATAAATTTATTTAGAATTTACATAAATTTCGCAGCTTTCTTAATCAAAATAGATTACCAATCAAAGGGTTAGGTACTTAATGGATGGTTAATTATTACTATTTTATTTAGTCAGTAAAATGAAGGCAATAGTCATACTATTTATAACTATCGGGAATATTAAGAGAAATATTAAATACGAATAATAACGTTTCAAAGAATATCGGTCGGCGATTATTGTAATAAATAATAAAATTTAATTTATAGTGAACTAAATATATAAAATTTTATAAAAACAATTTAGAAAAATTACAATCTATCATTATAATTATACAATTAATTAGAATAATTTTAACACCATTGTGATTAGTGCATATTATTTTAGTCGCAGAATGATGTTTACACTTGAAACAGTCCCATTTGGAACACTTTACCTTTTTTAAGAAACCTAAAAAAAAAACAAATTTTCAATTTTCAAATTAACACAAAATATATAATCTAAGTTTTACTAGAAGCGAATATATATATATATATATATATATATATATATATATATATATATATATATATATATATATATATATATATATATATATATATATATATATATATATATATATATATATATACCGTGTAATGTAATGTATATCATTTTCCAAGACGTTTAAATAATACAATCTTTTTTATCTATACTATATTAAGGCTTCTGGCGCCACTGTTTTAGACTAGAATGTCAAAACTGGCATTAATGTCTATGCTCTAATGTCATTTCGTTTGTCATCATGGCATGCCTATCATTGCGTTAAATGTTCGTTGTTGCAATGATTTTTTTAGTTTTTGGCTTTTGTATTTTGAATTTAGCAAAAAGCACTTCTTAATATCAATCTTTACATTACTTATATTTATTTTTAAGTCGTTATCAATTAAGAAATAAGCGTTGTTTATCGACATTATTTATTTACAAGCGTTGCCTAATCGGATATCGTAATTAACAAGTTTACGTATATTTACGTTTAGTTCACAAAACTTAACGTCACTTAACAAGATTTCTTGACAACAAAAAGTAATAATCAACAGAAGGTACATGATTTAATAATTTATAAATTCGTATCTGAACAAAATGTTTAACATAAAGCACAAAGCTTAAAATATGGTTTTACTTATTTTAGATGCCAGCAGCTAGTTTTGGTGGTCTATCGTCCTTACCAGCAAATGGTGATTGTGGTATTAAAGACGTATGGAATCACAATTTGCATGAAGAATTTCAACTTATCAGACAGGTACAAAAATATAATATTATTTCTACTAATATAATAATAAATATATAAATTGTATTCATAAAATAGCAACTTATTAATTTATAAAACAATTTTCAAATAAATTGTTCATGATGTTTGGCATTATAAAAAATTAACTGACAAACAGGTTGTACAAAAGTATCATTGGGTTGCAATGGATACAGAGTTTCCTGGTGTAGTTGCTAGGCCAATTGGAGAATTTAGATCCACAGCTGACTATCAATATCAACTTCTCAGGTAATTATACTAACACTTTATTAAAGTTAGACATGCTTATTTGTAAGGAGAAATTACTTACTTCATTAAAACATAATTAAAAAATGTAATATATATTTTTTAATGATATTATGTCTCATAAAAATGCACCTAAATAAAGACGAAGTCAATAAAAATAAGTAAAGAAATGAAAGTATATGAAAAATAAATGACTTTCAGATGCAATGTAGACTTGTTACGAATAATACAACTTGGCCTTACTTTCATGGATGAAAATGGTAAGACTCCCCTGGGATACACTACATGGCAATTCAACTTCAAATTCAACTTGCAGTAAGTTACTATTTTACTTCAAAATTAAAAGCACTAAATATATAAAATATTTTCTATTTCATAATTATGATAAATTTTAGGGAGGATATGTATGCACAAGATTCCATTGATTTATTGCAAAACTCTGGATTACAATTTAGAAAGCATGAAGAGGATGGTATTGAACCTTTGGAATTTGCAGAACTACTTATGTCATCTGGTAATCTTAATATTATTTTCATACATATTCAACACTCAGTTTCAATTTGTGCTTGGATTTGAGAAAGAACTACAATTTGTCTTCCTAAAGTAGGAAATCTATGATAATTATTTGTAATAATAAAATGATGTGATGTCACTAAAAAAGCTTGGCTTATGTTTACACATATTTCATAATTAAATTATTTAAAATATACAACTCCCATTTACACTATATATCTTGTGGAGTCGGAGTAAAAAAATAAATTTAATTTATTTAACAGGTTTGGTTCTTATGGACAATATAAAATGGTTAAGTTTCCATTCCGGATATGACTTTGGCTATCTCTTGAAGCTATTAACAGACCAAAATCTGCCACAAGATGAAAATGATTTCTTTGAAAGCCTGCGACTTTATTTTCCTACAGTCTATGATGTGAAGGTAAACATACTTTTTTTTTAAGTGTAACAAATGGTGTAAGTTCCAGGGAAGCACCTAATTCTAGATTATTTTAAAAAAGTTAGTTAAAATACAACCGCCTAGCGATTAGCCGCCGGATTAGCTTAAGAGCTACTAGCATTTTAATTCCATTGAACTATTACACTTTGACCACTTAGCGTATATGTGACATGGGGCATTTTTTTTTGTGTGGGGGTGGTCAGTATAAGACTAAGTTCATGTTTGTGTGGTCATTACTCCTGTCCTCCACCTGTTATATAAGAGGAAACAATGCAAAAGGCTTTTATGCTGTATCTCGTAAACTAGTAACCCTACAGAAGATTGTATTGGTCATTATTTGTAGCAAGTTCTTTAGTCAAAAATTCTTTACAACTTCGTTTCCTCCAAACAAATCTTTTTGAGAGTTTTGCAAGGAATAATTCCACTGTATTATGAGATTAGGCACACATCATGTACCTCTCCTCATGAAAATTTATTTTTACTGGTCATTCTGAACTTGGTAATTCTTTGCCTATTATTTCCTTTTCTTTTGTTTGTACTAGTAGCATCAAGAATATTCTCACAAGTATTAATGTTTTAAAGTTGCCAAGACAATTTCTTTTTTCATGCACAAATTTATCATTGCCGCATTTATATCCTCTTTATAATCTTCAGTAGCAAATTTCTAATTAACCATAAAAATATAACCATACTGCCATCTGCTACTCGATGCTACTACTCGATTGGCACTACCCAGGGGATACATGTAGAATTCGGTGGTAAGTCCTACGATCGCGATACAATTTCCTTCTATGTTTGCTATATTTTAAACTCCTAAATATACTTCAATGATTTATAATTTTTAAAAACAATAATTACATATTTATTTACAGTACTTAATGAAGCTTTGTAAGAACTTAAAAGGTGGCCTCCAAGAAGTTGCTGATCAGCTTGAATTAAGACGAGTTGGGCCTCAACATCAAGCGGGATCTGACTCACATCTTACAGGAATGGCCTTTTTTAAAATCAAAGAGGTATATATATTTCTCACTGTGTTATCAATTTCTTATCATTAGTGTTGAATCTATATTTGGATTTATATACTACTTGCTGCATTGATAAGTGTAAATTTGACTTTGTCTTAATCATATAGGAATTTTGACGTAGATCTATAAAGCTTTAATGAATCAATGGTAAATAGTTTGATTTTCAAAAAATGAGGTTTGTAACTAAGAATTAATTTAATATTCAAAAAAATCCATGTTTACTTGAATATATATCAATAACACTTAAAATTCTAACAAAATTTCTTTATATAATATTCATATTCTATTTGACGACAATATTGAAAGTTCAAGCGGACATTTGTATGGTTTGGGGGCCCCCTTCTCAGTAAATACAAATAACTTTCAAGACAATGGTGAAAATGGAAATTCTTCTTGATCAGTAGAACCAGTGTGTGTGACGAGAGTCACGCCACAACAACGGGTTTTCCATCTTACAGAGTGAAAATACAGTTTAAAATTAAAAAACACGATTGACATTGCTTACATTGGAGGGAGATCTGCTCAGAAAAAACTATACATTTTTCTTGTTTACTTGTCACTTTAAAACTTGTACACATTTAGTAACAAAACCGAATATTATTGCACAACTTATTTCTCAACATTCATTTATCTATATAATAATAATCACTTTCAGATTCACTCTTCGACTTTCAAATTAATTGCTAACCCAAAATTCTGTACTACCACCATACCAGTCATACTGAATCGAATCCCTAAACAGACAAACGTATCAATTTAAAGAGTATTATATATCTAGTAGGACATTAATTTTGAACCGCATCTAAAACATAAATTAATGTTAGAATTGGTGTTCTGCCCGTTAAAGGATAAAAACTGATATTGTAATAAAGTGAAAACTGAAGTTTGCTTGCATGTCACCTTTATTTTTATGCATATTATATTCCCTAGTATTTTACCTTTTAATTGACATTTACGTAGATCATATTCATTATTATTAAATAGATTATGGTTAGATTAACTATAGCTCTCGCTTATTCCACAGTGTATGCTTTACTTTTATGAGGATGATTGTTTTACGCAACTAGAATGCAGTAACAATAAATAATGATATATTGTATTTTATATTAAGGTCATCAATTTATTTTACATATAATTTGTGATAGAAATCTTTTGATGTTTATAATTTGTAACATTTAACAAAAATTGTAATTAGTATATTTAATTAAGTTATACATATTTTACGCTCTTAATAGATACTTTTAAAATATAAACTGGCCTTTTATTATATCACATTTAATAATAAGAATGTTTTTCTTCACTTTAAAGACCGGCAACGCATTTGTAGCCCCTCTAGTGTTACACGGGGGCCGTGGGCGGCCGCAATTATTCATCACCAGGTGGACCCGTATCTCGTTTGCTTTGCCTTTTCCATTTAAAAAAAAAACGAAAATACAATATCGTGTAAATCAGTAGCATGTATCTTAAACAAGTATATCATACAAAGACATTAAAGTGTGCTCTACATACATCTTTTTACACATTTAGAGCATAGAGCACATTTACCCTACGAGAAGAGTGTCGATTTCATACAAAAAAGTGGGGGACAAAAATCGCCACTGCTGCCACCATCCGTAATCCCACCGAAACTAATCTCTCACATCTCTCGGCGGTAAAATTGAAATTTGGCTTTATGAAACCTTTATTTTATGCAAAATCAGAAACATTCACTCTTTCATAATCATTGAAATATTGATTTAAACATCAATACTTTCAAATGATTTTAAAAATGAATTAATTCTGGTGTGATCATAATAATAAAATATAAATACTGAAATGAAACTAATAAACACTTTATATTTCATTTTATTGCATATTAGCATTTTTAACAAAAAGTATTTCTGTATATTAATTACAATAGATTGTCATACATATTTGTATTACAATATTACTGTCAACCTTCTTCCTTATTATATAATATTATCTTCTTCTTCAATATTGTTTGAAGGTTTTGTGTTTTAAAAGAAACATTTCTGAAGTAATTTACTTGCAGTGAAGTAGATTAATGTAGTAACCATTTCTAGTCTTCTCTTTAGAATCTTCCAAAATCAATATTTCTCTTTTGTTGACTCCACTCATATCACCAACATTTAAATAAATTTTATAACACGGAAAACCTGAAGAAAAAATATAAATTGAATACAAAATTATAAGCGTTACAAATCTAACTAAATAGCATAGTTCCACTTTACACTTGCCTTTTATAAGAACAGATAATCCTTGTATCAAATGTCCCTGTATAAAATGTCTCCTTTGATGTTATAGTTCGACGAATCACTTCTAGAACACTACTTTCAATTTGTGCTAATTATGAAAAAAAGTGTCTATGTAAAAGAAACGAATTAAATAATACAACTAAAATACAGGATAGCGTTGCTTAACGTTTTCGAAAATAAACAATACTTCGGCCATTTGCAAATAAATTGAAACATTATTTTTCAATTTTATTATTAAATGTCAAATTACAATGCTGCCATGTAATTTGACATTTAATAATAAAGGCAATTTTACTACTATGCTTTGAATACTGATTAGATAAATTGTATCTTATACCAAACAAAAACTGTTTAAAATTAAATTATAGCATTCTCTTTTTAATTTCTTTTTTAACATTAATTTACAAGCAACTTTCATCCCTTTTTGGAATTATTTATTTTTTTATAATACTCAAACTATATGTTAAAAACATTAAATGAAAAGTTATTTCTTAAATATTAAATATTCATATAATAAAAACATTGAATACATCTGCTTTGAAAATTGTAAAAATACTACTAATTAGTAGTTTTACTTAAACCTAGCAGCACTAAACACCTATGAGCATTATGAAAGACCGTATACCCTAAATTTGAAATAAATTTATTCTTAAAGACCCACGGCCAATCCCCCGTAGGTATGTCGCCAATGCCCCTAAGGAAGTCGACCGTGCCTGATTTAGAGCCGGTTTCTGAATTGAGAATTTGACGTTAAGCAAATGTCAAACCGTGCTCAACGGCTAATTAAGCAAATTTTTGTTTCTGATTTGAGTTTTCTCAAACCATAAACAATATTTGAGAATTTCACTGATCACCGTGCTTAACTCGTACTTTTGAACGTATTTTGCGTTTCACAACTGAGTAAAACCCGTTTGACAGTTCTCAAACCATACTTAAATCAGTCAAAAGTTAAGCGAGCGTAATTGGCTACTTAACCTGTGCTCAAATACTTTTCTTGCGATTTTTGTGAAGAAAATGTTTTTGTTTTGCGTCGATATTATTTATCTATCAGTAGACTGATATTCTTGAGATAATTAGCGATGACGATACATCGTTGTCGTCTTTGGAGATACCTCAACTGCGTCCACGCAACTACGACGCTTTCGCAGAATACAAAGAAATGGACCAGATTTCTTCACGATTTTCAATGAAGAACAATTTATGAGTCACTTCCGCTTCACCAAAGGGTTCCGTCAAATTTGTTCAGGGCCAAATCAAGCCAAAATTAGTGCAAAACATACAACACCGGCATCACATTCCTCATATTGTTAATAAGTTGATATATGATATAATTATTGATAGTTTTAAAATGTAATGCAATAGGAAGCTTTCAGACAGTTTGCTGTGAAGTAGTGAAAGTGACATGTGAGATAGCATTGCTAAGTAGTAAATATTTTCGAAGCCCACTGTTAGAGAAAGACCAAAGGTAGCGTAGGGTAACAGTGGATTGTGCACACAGTTTATAATAGCTTTATCAAGAGGAAACAGAGCTGAAAAAAAGAAAGGGACATTTTTCTGTTAAAATGTTCAGGTTGTATTTGGTGCTAACTTAAAGATTCAAACCATTGTAGCTAGTTTGCAGCTCAGTGGCTATCAAGTGCTTAAGATTTTTAATGCCACCTTTTAGAAACCAACTACACCTCAAGAAGCATCCAAATGATGGGCTCATTTGGATTATATATAATAACAACAAACACAATAGAGAAATTTTGGTGTCTTAAAAAGGGGATTGTCGTGCCTTCTAGTGTTAAAAGTTGTTTTGTGACTTGTTCTGTTTCAAAACATAAATACTCATGTTGATGGATACATTGAACTGAACTTGATGAAGCATTAAGTACCAAAGCCCATACACAACATTTTGCTGTGAGAAGAAGAGATTTTACATCATATAGAATTATATACCTCACATTATTTGAGTGCCTTTTCATATGTGTTTCATAAATGTAGTTTTTTGAATTGTTTACCTTACTGTTGTGTTATTATTAAAAATAAGTTATAAAACATTTTAAATTTTTAACATATGAGACATGTTCGTCTGAATTTGGACTTTATCTGTTAAAGTGAAATCAGTAAAATGTTAAGTGTTAAATTAAGTTATTGTAAATAGGTACTTTGTAGATTTTGTCTACATAAAAGACTAATAAATAAAACACTTCTTGAATGAAAATTGTTTTTTTATTTTAACTAATTAAAATGTTACAAATCAAAGATATGGATTATATTATAAAATATCAACAAAAGTATATAATATTTAAGATCAAGTTATTTGTAAATATTTCTTATAATACTATTATATCATATAGGTTTTATTGGAGTAACTACAATTGAAAGTATTTAGCAATAACTCTGTATAAGCAGGAGTAAAGGAACCACTACCTGATTGGGAGTAGAAATAATTTCAACAGAACTGACAACCTTTTGCATTACATTTATTTGGAAAAAATAGAAAATGTTAAAGAACTATTACTGTTTTGTTAAAGTAAGGTAACTCTTTCATTCACATGCTTATTTTAATATTTTAATAGATCATTTACAAAAAAAGGTCAATAATATTAATTTCAACCAGTCTACAAGTTAAAAAATATTCTGTTTTGAGAATATTACATTTTTTAGTCACTAAATAACATGCTTTTTGTAGTAACCAGTATTTATAATTGAAAATACTTATTACTGTGGATTCTTTTAATAAATATATATTTCTCAGTTTGCTTGCTTGGCTACCAGTCAATGGTTGCGTTAAAGAAGTCTTCGTTTAGTTTTTGAAGACGACTGCTCAAAGATTTTTTTTTAACATTTATATAATGTTTATTATGACATTTTTGTGATTACAATAAAATGATTTTAAGCACTAGTTTATTATTATTATTTATTCGTTTTCCATTAAAAAATCTTTTCTTGTGCGGTGTTAAATATTGTTATTTGTGCTGTTCGTGGTGAATTTATTTTGCTGTTGTATAACCACATATTCCCTATTTTTGTTGTTGCATAAAATATTCTCCTGTCTTCTTACAATCAAAATTTCGGCATCTGAAGCATAATAATTAAAAATAAAAGTAAAATATTACAGCAATAATATTGCAAAAAAAAGTTTACACTGTTCTCAATATTTTTACAGTATGTACTTGCCTTTCTATAATTAAACGTAGATTTTTTTTTTCAAAGTATCGTTAGGTTACTTCTGACTTTTATTATTGTGCCCATTTATTATTCTTTAAGCTAGAAATAAAAATAAATAACTTCGTTGCTTATATTTTCCCAGGCCCGGTCGACTTCCTTAGGGGCATTGGCGACATACCTACGGGGGATTGGCCGTGGGTCTTTAAGAATAAATTTATTTAAAATATAGGGTATACGGTCTTTCATAATGCTCGTAGGTGTTTAGTGCTGCTAGGTTTAAGTAAAACTACTAATTAGTAGTATTTTGTTAATATCTAGAGCAGATGTATTTAATGTTTTTACTATATGAATATTTAATATTTAAGAAATAATTTTCCGTTTAATGTTTTTTATATATGGTTTGAGTATTATAAAAAAATAATAATTCCAAAAAGGGATGAAAGTTGCTTGTAAATTAATGATGAAAAAGAAACTAAAAAGAGAGTTCTATAATTTAATTTTAAACAGTTTTTGTTTGGTATAAGATACAATTTATCTAATCAGTATTCAAAGCGTAGTAGTAAAATTGCCTTTCGATATGGCAGCATTGTAATTTGACATTTAATAATAAAGTTGAAAATAATGTTTCAATTTGAAAATGGCCGAAGTATTGTTTATTTTCGAAAACAACGCTATTCAGTGTTTTTGTTGTATTATTTAATTCGTTTCTTTTACATAGACACTTTTCTTCATAATTATCACAAATTGAAAGTAGTGTTCTAGAAGTGATTCGTCGAACTATAACATCAAAGGAGATATTTTATACAGGGACATTTGATACAAGGATTATCCATTCTTATAAAAGGCAAGTGTAAAGTGGAACTATGCTATTTAGTAAAATTTGTAACGCTTATAATTTTGTATTCAATTTATATTTTTTCTTCAGGTTTTCTATGTTATAAACTTGATTTAAATGTTGGTGATATGAGTGGAGTCAACAAAAGAGCAATATCAATTTTGGAAGATTCTAAAGACAAGACAAGAAATGGTTACTACATTAATCTACTTCACTGCAAGTAAATTACTTCAGAAATGTTTCTTTTAAAACACAAAACCTTCAAAAAATATTGAAGAAGAAGATAATATTATATTACAAAGAGGAAGAAGGTTGACAGTAATATTGTTATACAAATATGTATTACAATCTATTGTAATTAATATACAGAAATACTTTTTGTTAAAAATGTTAATATGCAATAAAATGGAATATAAAGTGTTTATTAGTTTCATTTCAGTATTTATATTTTATTATTATGATCACACCAGAAATGATTCACAGTTTCAAAATCATTTGAAAGTATTGACGTTTAAATCAATATTTCCATGATTTTGAAAGAGTGAATCTTTCTGATTTTGCATAAAGTAAAGGTTTCATAAAGCCAAATTTCAATTTTGCCGCCGAGAAATTTGACAGATTAGTTTCCGTGGGATTACGGATGGTGGCAGCAGTGTCGATTTTTGTCCCCCACTTTTTTGTATGAAGTCGACACTCTTCCCGTAGGGTAAATGTGCTCTATGTATTTTCCTCAGTTAGATATTAATAGTCCGTTTCACGTAAGAAATGTACTCCATGATTTATTATTTTTATTATAAATAATTTTTATTTTTATATGTATTTTAAGTTTTTATATTTTATTTAAGTTTTTTATAGCACAACTACAAGAAATAATAATATTTCATATACGTTACACATTTTGGAATGTTAATTTTGGTTTTACAATTAAAATAATACATAATTTAAAAGATTACCGGTAAGTATCGGTTTTTTAAACGTATATCGGAACGTAAAAGCTGTGCTCAAAGGGATTTGAGCAAATGATCAGTTGATTACAGTTTAACGAATGTACGTTTTGAAGTGTGAAACGCAAAAAAGTTAACTTCGTGCTTAAACATTTGACAATACTCAGATGAGTATTCGCGGTTTTCTCAATTCAGAAACCGGCCATTAGAGTGCTTTTGGCAATCCATTTTTTTTTCTAAATGAAGGCGGTTAAAGGAAATATAATTTTAATCCTAATAATTGTAAGTTATAATAAATGCCTTATATTTCTGTCCACCATCGAGCAGGTAATTGATTGGTCGCGGTACAAATCCAGACGTTCAACACAGTGCCTGGGACTTGCGCCACTCAAGTGTAGAGAATCAAATGTCTCAATGTCCATAAATAAACAATTGTAACTCTGAAATCGTATAAGGAATCTTCTAGTGGTCTTGCTACAATGTTTAAGTTACAAGTTTTTGTACTCTTGTTACCAAGTAGTCATTACTGCACAAATACGGCTTTTATAGTTTGCGTTACTTACTATCAGTTATATAACCATACCGTAGTTATAATACCATCTGTTATAAAAAAAAGAAGTATGGTATAGTTCTTTGATTATGGCGTTACGAGCGTTCCACTTGAGCACATATCACTTCGCCATATCAAAGGTACGGTAGAAAAAATAATATTACACGATAGGAGTATGCATCTAAAATAATATTACACAATACGAGTATGCGTATGATCTAGTTAAAAATTGCAATATCTATTATATTTACAAAAAAATCATATAATGGACTAAAGACAAACATAAACAAACATTAAACATTAAGGGGAAACCCAATGGGTAAATGTGTTTAGAACGCTCGTGTTCAAAGTGACATTGAATCAACCAAGGACGGAGACAATCGTCTGAACAGAGGGTTTGTGCAGTGTTAGTGCTGGCACTTGTCGTTGCTCAGGATTTCTATCAGTTTTTGACAATATTAAAAGCTGAAGAGCTTGTGTGCTTCTTCACACGCACGCAGTTGCGGTCGTGCACGTCCTACAATTATTCTGTGAAAATATATTTACTGTAATGTTATGTATATTTTATTATTTTTTACTGGCGTTTTAATTTACTCTTCTTGAAGTGCTGTCAGGAGGAATCAGTAATATAGGTTAATAGTAATGTAATGTATACCTTAAAACAAAAAGAATGACAAAATAAGGTTGCCGACGTCTGTGAAAGATTCAGTAAAAAAAGCAAAATCAAATAAAAATGTATTTTTTTAAAATAAAAATATTTGTTTTTTTTATATATAAATAAAAAAATTAAGTACAAATTGTACATGCATGTCATCTCCCATATCTTCTCTGACTACCAAGACCGCGAGCGTGTGGTGTGAATAGTTCTTAGTATAATTACTTTACTCTTTGGAATAATTCTTTGCCTGCAACCGCAACCGCACGGTCTGCGTGGCAGGCTGTCTGCGAGGTCCGCAAAACTGCTTGCCAGTTGCCAAGAGTGTGAACCGACTAATAGCCTTTATGGTATATAATCTATAGTAATCAAGTGAAAAATATGACAAAACTAAGGCAGGTAGGTGCACTTTGTCAAATGTTTAAAATATAAAGTGCCGGTGTGTGTATTGACTAACATTAATTAAAGTAAATACAGAACAATAAAATAACAAGATTCAAATATTTAATACTAGATATTTTAAGTTGAACACATGGTCATAAAAATATAATTATGACTTTACAGATGCCGGCTGTTAATTTTGATTTAATTACTCTTAAATCCAATAAAGACGATAATGTTATAAAAAATGTATGGAATCACAATTTACATGAAGAATTTCATGTAATTAGACAGGTATATCAGCATAATATTATACTTATACAGTTATTTACTGCGAATGTTTTCATATGTAACTTAATATATTAATTTATTATATTTTTCAATTGCACAGGTAGTGCAAAAGTACCAATGGGTAGCTATGGACACAGAGTTTCCTGGCGTGGTAGCACGGCCGATAGGAGAATTTAGATCTACAGCTGATTATCAGTATCAACTGTTAAGGTAAAAAGGTGTACACATACTTTTATTTTGGCTGTACATTGTTTTGTACCTTTGTTATTCTAATATATTTTACTTTTTGTAATAAATACAGCTGTCGTTCTTATATATTTGTACTTTTGCAAAATAAATTTATTTTAGGTGTAATGTGGATCTGCTTAGAATAATACAATTAGGTCTTACATTCATGGATGAGAATGGTAAAACACCTCCTGGTTGTACTACATGGCAATTTAATTTTAAGTTTAATCTACAGTAAGTATTAATTAAGCTTAGTATTTACCTTAGACATATCTATGACTATTCTTTTTATTTGTTTCAAGACAAATCAATATATTTTTATAAGATCTCTTGTTAACAGAGAAGACATGTATGCTCAGGACTCCATTGATTTATTACAAAATTCAGGACTCCAATTCAGAGAGCATGAGGAGTATGGTATAGAGCCTATAGAATTTGCTGAACTTCTTATGTCTTCAGGTAAAATCTATAGATTTTAAAAGATGAAGAAATAATAATGTTTTTACTATGTTTTAAAGTGTTATTCCACACTTAGGACAGAAAATACTAAACTTAAATTTAAAAAGCGTATAAAAATTTTGAACGAAGCAGGATTTGAACCCGCGCCTCTGGAACGGTATTCCAGAGGCGCGGGTTCAAATCCTGCTTCGTTCAAAATTTTTATACGCTTTTTAAATTTAAGTTTAGAAATAATAATGTTTACATTTCTTAGCTTATAACTTACATCTTAAAAATTAAAGTTTTTTTTTGAAAATTCCTGTTTGTAAAGTGGAACTCAACACTGCTTTGACTAAGGCAAAGAAATGAGAATAAATTAATTCCAATGTGTTTTTAGGAAGATACCACTGCATATCAATAAAAAAATTTATTGATTCAATTTCATTAATACAACTATTTGAAACTAAAACTATTTGAAAAAGTGAGATTTTCTATTTCAGGCATTGTATTAATGGATAATATTAATTGGTTAAGTTTTCATTCTGGTTATGATTTTGGATATTTGCTCAAACTTCTAACTGATCAAAATTTGCCTCAAGAAGAAAATGACTTCTTTGAAAGCCTAAGATTATATTTTCCTACGGTATATGATGTTAAAGTAAGTTTTTTTTTGACTTGTTATAAACTTTGACTGTCTGTACCTTATTGTTCTTGTGTATTATTTCATATAGTTAAGGTTGTTGTGAAGAAATCATTAAGTCATCAATTCACTGTTTATCAAAGAATAGGAGTTATTTAAGAATAGGAGAATAAAAAATGGAGATCATCTATAATAGTAAGATAAGCTGATTGTTTACAAGTTAAATGTCTGTTGTTAACATATTTTGTTAGAAAATTGATATTGTTTGAGAATTAAAATGAATATAAAGCCTCCTTTATGAATAAGTTTTTGGTTTTGAATATTTACCATTCTCACTTATAAAATAATAGTTATTATTTAATTATGTTGGGTATTATTTTTCTGACAACTAACATTTATCTACAGTACCTTATGAAATTGTGCAAAAATCTAAAGGGTGGGCTTCAAGAGGTGGCGGATCAGTTAGAACTTAGAAGGGTGGGTCCACAGCATCAGGCTGGTTCTGATTCCCATTTAACTGGTATGGCTTTCTTCAAAATAAAGGAAGTAAGTGATTTAACATTAAACTACAATTTACTGTAGTTCTTTCTTTTCGTTCTGAGATTAAAACTTTATAAATTTGCCATATAATTGAAAGGTGGTTGAAATTTTTTGTCACAAAATGGTGATATAAATTCTTAAATACTATGTCTAAAAAGCCAGAAAGACTGCAAAAATATTAAAAAGTAATCATAAGGCAAAACGCGGCGTTGATTCCGCCACTTAACACGCATGCCTTAAAATCGGCGGAAAGTGGGGAATGGAAGTGGAACGGAGTGCCTTATCACTAGGTTCCCAAGTTCCCTCTGTCTACCCTGCCATATGTAGGATACAGCGTGAAGCTGAGTAGAGTAGAGTAATATCACTTATATTTTGACAGATCTTCTTTGATGGAAACATAGAAAGTACCAGTGGGCATCTTTATGGGTTAGGAGCTCCATGTTCCCCCAATGCAAGTACTATGCAAGAATGTATCGAAAATGGCAATTCTCCATAATACAGATATTTAGAATATCTAAGAGTATATTATATATAAACGGCGCCACCAAGTGTTCAATTTTGTATTGAACAGTTAATACTGTGATTTCAAGTACCTGAGAAGCCAGGTTTAAGTTTACATGACATTGAAGATAATATAAAAATTAACAAATCGAAATAATATGATCATTTTGATTGTGTCTAAGTTGAAACGGCGCACGTTCGATAGCAGCTATAAAATTGTGCAATAAATAAAATAATGTTTTTATTCATCAGAACTTTTATTTATTGTTCCACATTTATTACACATTTATTGAATTACAGCTTAAACTGGGAATGTAATCTAGTAAGTCACATAAAGCTTTGATTATATACATACTTGTCAACTTTAAGTAAACATTTGAGAATTGAAACTAAAGAAAATTTACCATAACCTAATGAGGCTCATGTATTAGACAATTTAAATTTCCGAAAATAATCATTATTTTAACTGGCCGTTCCAGTTCCAAAAATATAAAAAGATAATCACAATTGGTTACACATAAATTAAAACAACCAGTATATAATCAAAGATCTTAAGATATAATACTCGAGGTAAACACATAGATATGAAAACAACATCAATAGAAAGGTGGATATCAATAAATATGTCGACGTTCCCTACACATATAAATGGACATATCAAAAGAGAATGTTTACGGGAGTATGAAATAATATTTAAAATATATATATATATATATATATATATATATATATATATATATATATATATATATATATATATATATGTATATATATATATATGTATATATATATATATATATATATATATATATATATATGTATATATATATATATATATATATATATATATATATATATATATATATATATATATATGTATATATATATGTATATATATATATATATATATATATATATATATATATATATATATATATATATATATATATATATATATATACTTAAATTCATAATCTTACTTTAATATGTAATTATATATTTAAAATAAGATTATGAATATAATAAATAAATAGTGTACATGTATATATTTATAATATTTGTTTTTAAAAGCAGTACAAATTTTAATTCCATTTTCCAGTAAACCTTCTCTATTGATATCTACTATAAATGAATCGACCGTCGATGTAGTAGCTATTAGTTTCCGACCGCGGCTGATCTAGTGACCCTGGCCATCGGCAGGGGGACCCACTTTCATTTCTTCTTCTTCTTATTCTTCTGTGCGGTGTCCGGAGTGCCGTCAGTCTTACGTTTGCCCGCGTTAGTGCCCTTACCCGTCGCGTTTCCTGGTGTATTTTGATTAGCGTTTCCACTTTTCTTTTTCTTCTCAGCTCTTTCTTTCTCTTCTAATTCTTGATTCTCCCTCTCTATTAATGTTATAAGAGTATTACACCTGCAAATATAATAAGAATAATGAAATATAGAAATTATATAGTAATAAGGCAATGCGCGGCGTTGAGTTCCGCCACTCAACACGCAATGCCTCAAATTCGGCGGAAAGTGAGGAACGGAGTATCTTAACACTAGGTTCCCGGGTTCCCTCTGCCTATCCTGCTTCGTGCAGGATACAGCGTGAAGCTGAGAGAGATATAGAAAATATTTGGATAATTAACCATATTCCTACAGTGTAAGCTCTTTATAACGATAGGCTCCCTATAAAGTAGAAGTGAGCACAACTTGGTTGGTTCTCCTGTTCACTCTCTTGAGTGTTCCTTCCTGTTCACTTTCTTGAGTCTTGTTCGAGTTTCGTTGAAAAGAGTTCACATTGTAACTGATGTTTCCTAGCAAATATTTGCTAAGCAATTTAATTTATAGTTTATATCGCCAAGCATGTCGAGTTAGCCGTAATTTTTGTATAGACTTTATGTATTACTTTCTTAAAATTGTAATAACAATATTTCTGTTTCTTAATTACAATAGTTTTTAGAATGAGAAATATTATTGTATACAATGTTGACTTTGTATTAAATAACATAACATAATTATTTAATCCGTCCGTTTTACCTAAACCTGTAAGCACAATGGTCGAGTGTTCTATTCGAAATTGAAACATAAAGCGCGGCAATCAGTTCGCACTCAAAACACAAAATTAGATTGAAAATTAGCTATAAATAAATTCTTACAATAGACAGGCATTGGTTATGGTAAGAATTTATTTGTTAACTTAATTTTATAGGAGCTATAAATAAATAAATAATTTGTATGACCTCCGTTGAAGTTCTATCGCGGTTCGTGACTTAAGGAACCAGTCAAAGCGGAACTGCGGCGCCATGTGCACTGCAGCGCGGAGCTCTTCATACACATTTTCTTTATCGAATCCTAGTTTATGCAGCATGCACACTAAGAACCTGCAATTTTAATAATCTATGCTGAAATATACTTTTTAATAAAAAAAATATATTTTATCTTCAATAATTTCAATCTCAATAATTAATTAATTTCATCTTAAATAAAATTTTATAAAAGCTACATAAAAATTTGATTATTAAACTTAAATTTAAAAAGCGTATAAAAATTTTGAACAAAGCAGGATTTGAACCCGCGCCTCTGGAATACCGTTCCAGCGCTCTGACCACTAAGCCATTCGTTCTCACCGAGCTCCGTCGAAATTCTTATACGCTTGTTACAACTTATTTTTGTTGTTAGCATCTCTGTAGGGAGATTTTTACAAATTTCCGCTACCCAAAGACAACTCGTAAGAATTATCGTTTGGCAAGAGAGAATACTATTTACTTTAATATTTTTACTATGTTTTTTAAAGTGTTATTCCACACTTAGGACAGAAAATACTAAACTTAAATTTAAAAAGCGTATAAAAATTTTGAACGAAGCAGGATTTGAACCCGCGCCTCTGGAATACCGTTCCAGCGCTCTGACCACTAAGCCATTCGTTCTCACCGAGCTCCGTCGAAATTCTTATACGCTTGTTACAACTTATTTTTGTTGTTAGCATCTCTGTAGGGAGATTTTTACAAATTTCCGCTACCCAAAGACAACTCGTAAGAATTATCGTTTGGCAAGAGAGAATACTATTTACTTTAATATTTTTACTATGTTTTTTAAAGTGTTATTCCACACTTAGGACAGAAAATACTAAACTTAAATTTAAAAAGCGTATAAAAATTTTGAACGAAGCAGGATTTGAACCCGCGCCTCTGGAATACCGTTCCAGCGCTCTGACCACTAAGCCATTCGTTCTCACCGAGCTCCGTCGAAATTCTTATACGCTTGTTACAACTTATTTTTGTTGTTAGCATCTCTGTAGGGAGATTTTTACAAATTTCCGCTACCCAAAGACAACTCGTAAGAATTATCGTTTGGCAAGAGAGAATACTATTTACTTTAATATTTTTACTATGTTTTTTAAAGTGTTATTCCACACTTAGGACAGAAAATACTAAACTTAAATTTAAAAAGCGTATAAAAATTTTGAACGAAGCAGGATTTGAACCCGCGCCTCTGGAATACCGTTCCAGCGCTCTGACCACTAAGCCATTCGTTCTCACCGAGCTCCGTCGAAATTCTTATACGCTTGTTACAACTTATTTTTGTTGTTAGCATCTCTGTAGGGAGATTTTTACAAATTTCCGCTACCCAAAGACAACTCGTAAGAATTATCGTTTGGCAAGAGAGAATACTATTTACTTTAATATTTTTACTATGTTTTTTAAAGTGTTATTCCACACTTAGGACAGAAAATACTAAACTTAAATTTAAAAAGCGTATAAAAATTTTGAACGAAGCAGGATTTGAACCCGCGCCTCTGGAATACCGTTCCAGCGCTCTGACCACTAAGCCATTCGTTCTCACCGAGCTCCGTCGAAATTCTTATACGCTTGTTACAACTTATTTTTGTTGTTAGCATCTCTGTAGGGAGATTTTTACAAATTTCCGCTACCCAAAGACAACTCGTAAGAATTATCGTTTGGCAAGAGAGAATACTATTTACTTTAATATTTTTACTATGTTTTTTAAAGTGTTATTCCACACTTAGGACAGAAAATACTAAACTTAAATTTAAAAAGCGTATAAAAATTTTGAACGAAGCAGGATTTGAACCCGCGCCTCTGGAATACCGTTCCAGCGCTCTGACCACTAAGCCATTCGTTCTCACCGAGCTCCGTCGAAATTCTTATACGCTTGTTACAACTTATTTTGTTGTTAGCATCTCTGTAGGGAGATTTTTACAAATTTCCGCTACCCAAAGACAACTCGTAAGAATTATCGTTTGGCAAGAGAGAATACTATTTACTTTAATATTTTTACTATGTTTTTTAAAGTGTTATTCCACACTTAGGACAGAAAATACTAAACTTAAATTTAAAAAGCGTATAAAAATTTTGAACGAAGCAGGATTTGAACCCGCGCCTCTGGAATACCGTTCCAGCGCTCTGACCACTAAGCCATTCGTTCTCACCGAGCTCCGTCGAAATTCTTATACGCTTGTTACAACTTATGCTAACAACAGTAAAAATATTAAAGTAAATAGTATTCTCTCTTGCCAAACGATAATTCTTACGAGTTGTCTTTGGGTAGCGGAAATTTGTAAAAATCTCCCTACAGAGATGCTAACAACATAAATAAGTTGTAACTAGCGTATAAGAATTTCGACGGAGCTCGGTGAGAACGAATGGCTTAGTGGTCAGAGCGCTGGAACGGTATTCCAGAGGCGCGGGTTCAAATCCTGCTTCGTTCAAAATTTTTATACGCTTTTTAAATTTAAGTTTAGTATTTTCTGTCCTAAGTGTGGAATAACACTTTAAAAAACATAGTAAAAATTTTAATATTGTTTCACTAAATTGAAACTAAATAGTATAATTGGTGATATATAAAAAACAAAGCACCTGTCCTCTTCCTCCACGTAATTCTTGCCCTTGTTAGTTCCATATGAGATTCTGAGTTGGTGGAAGGGTGCTCGGTAGCGCGCCATCTTAGCGTCCAGCGCTTTCTTAATGGATGCCCGTCGCTGTATTTTTGCTTCTCCCCTCTCTATTTGCCCCATTATCCTATCGATGTCTTGTAATTCGTGACATCGTTCCCAAAACACAGCTGAATATTCCATTACCTTTAAATAAATATATTTTTTATATATCTATTTGTTATTATGTTCGAGTAAACATTAAGAGCTCGATTCCCACTCGAGGAAATTAAATATTATATATACACACACACCAATACCTCGCTTTGCGTCGGGGTTAAGTTCCAAAAAAGACGACGCAAATTGAAAATAGATTTACTATAGCAAACCATTTAATGATCGAAGATAGGTTCCAGGTTTACGAAAATACTACCTTTTAAAAATAAAATTAAACAAAGTAAAAATTTTCAAACAAAAATAATATACAAAAAAACGTTTTCAATTTAACAAAATAAACTACATATTATTTTATTGATGAAAATTAAAATTAATCACAGTCTGATGAATCCATAGTGGTTGTTATCCGATGTGTGTTGAACAGCTTTTTTTTTCAACGTAAGATAACTTTCCTTGTAGCAATTGATATTCGTAGCTACCGCCTGGTACATTACCTTACACTACATAATTAAACTGAACTCTAATAAGCAAAACAAAGTGAAAATAAAATGGTATTCAATTTGTGTTGATTTTTAGTTAGAAAGGGAATCCTCAAATATTGATGGCATGGCGCAAAATATTTCACAACTTTTGTTTTTAACAAAGGTAACATATTTTAGAAAAAAAAAATAAAAGGGTCGATTCCAAAACAACGCAACTTCGAATATCTAACGACGCACATTGAAAATTAGTAAAAATTAAGCAGCGACACAATTTCTAAATAAACGCAAAACGAAACGACGCAAAGCGTGTCTAAGTGTATCTTCCGTTCTGTACTCTCCCTGTTGGGATTGAACCCACACCCGCATTTACAACTACACACTACACGCACCACCTCTTCACCGCGACTACATCAGTAAATATATAAATATAACATGTACATACAATAACATAATATAAAGTATCTAAGCATCGACAATTACCTCTTCAGGTGTTTTCCCTTCAACATCTTTTGCTATGTTCTCTATATCATCTCTGCCATATTTTTCATTCGCTTTGATGAACTGATTAAAGTCACGTTTCGTCCAATTGGTGAAACCTGTTTGGAATAACAGAAAATAATTAATAGTTATGTCACTTTTAAAGGAATTAATCGCCTATACCTTCTACTGCGTCTACCCGTGACCGACCACGAACTACTATAAAGTGTTCGAAACGACGGGTATCCAAAAATGTTCAAGTTTCATAGATGTCATAGTGAAGTTGAGAACGTCGTCACGCAGAGGCACACTGCCGAGCCTTAAGAGCGTCGGCATGAATTCAATTTTCATAATTTAATATATATAATAATATATTTTTTTTTTAATTCTTCACTCTGGTATAGATATTCCATATCGACTTCCGGCACTCAATAAGCAATGCCTAGAAAAATTGTTTTGTTCTCATTGTACCACAATGGCCTATTATATTACGAATTCAACAATTTTAATTGGTATTATATATAGCCTTAATACCTTGCGTTAACAACTGTTCCTTCTCCTGTATCTCTTCTTCAGTGAGTGCTTCAGCGTCGTCGATCTTACGTTGCTCCTCCCTTTGTATTTTGGCTGCATCAGGACCCAACTCAGGATTACGTGGGACCTTATATCTGATTATTTAATATTTATTATAGTCATATCATCTTCAGTCGTACTCATACAATAAGATATAAAAATCATTACAAAATGAAGATTTTAATTTTTATTAACTGTACCTAATCCTTTTCAAGCAAAAATGCTGAATAATAGTTAACTTCTACTGTATATCAGTAACAAATTGTTATGTAGGTAGGTATTAATATTTTCACTTAAGAGTAACAGGGCGATTATTTTTTGAAATTTTGCGCATTGCACATTTAAAACGAAAATAATCAACAATTAAGAAAAAGTCTTCAAATTTGTAGTCTGTTCATTGGTCATACCAAAGCTTTAACTCGGGTGGTTTATAGAGATGATCGTTAGTGTTTTCAAGCGACTGCGCAGTGTCCGACTGCTAATGTTATGGGTTTGATTATGGGTTCGGTTAACGGTTATTGGTTCGATTTCCACTACAAGGAATGAATTATATTTATTCCTCGCTGTGATATTTTTCCTTGTGTTTTACAGCACTTCGTCGCTGCTTTGATGGAACTCAACTCAACACACAACATCTCAAAAATTGAGTCAAAGGCAAAAAAGAACAGTCTAAAATGTGTAATGTAAATATAATGTAAAACTTGCATAGTTATTAAAAAGTAATAAAATGTTTACCCAAGTGTTTTTCGGTAGTGGTATATCTCCTGGTCCAAAAGCTCAAACAGTCTCGGTGGAAAGAATTGAAAATCTTGAACGATTGGCTGTTTTGGTGGCCTCGGAGCCTAATTTTTAAAATTCATTCAAATAATAAATTACTCAAAATATTGTCAAAATCTATACTGTACTGTTAGTAAAAAATGATGAATGTTAAGTTATAACAAGCGAATAAGCTTTCAGACGTAGCTTAGAACATATAGCTTAGTGTTTCGAGTTTGGTTGACTTGGACGGTATCCAAGATGCCCAAGCTCAAATCCCACTATACTTAAATCAAATTAGCTGCAAAAAAAGTAACCACCAGCACAGTATAGGTAATAAATCTATTTTAAAACCAAACTCATATGAAAGCAAAAATAAAATAACACTAGCACTCGAGCGCCAACACCGTAACAATTAGTATATAATTCTCTTAACACATTACCTGTACCTTGGGCGCCTTGGGCTCCGACACTCGCAGCGCCTCGCGGAAGTACGCGTCCACCGCGTAGTTGGCCTTGCGCTCGCGCTTGGGGGGCTCTATCCAGCTACCGACCGGTATTATCTTCTGCTTCTCTCTGTAATCCTCACCTGTGGTGGTAATACATGTTATATTTTTCTGAGTGCACAAAATTTGGTTACTTTCAGGCATTGGGTCCACAAAACAAGTGGCGTAGCTCAACTCTGCCTTTTTTTGTCTCTCTTTGCCTTTATATCAGAGCGAAGGAAATGATAATTTGTTAGAGTTCAGTATTTCAAAGTCAAAAACATAAAACGGAAGCCTTATAAAAACATTTTGTGGTCCTTCTGTCTTAATTTCGGTTCATATAGGCGACTTTTTCTCAAAAACTTATATAGGTATCAAGTATCAAGGTTTACAATCCCTTGGAGTTCGAAAAAAAAACTTTAAAGTTAACACAACGCAAGTAATTATAAATGTACACGTCGATAATCTAGAACAATTAAATTTGATTAAGAGTGGGCAAAATGACAAATCCTATGGGGTATCCTTACAATTTTCATCGTATTTCTTCATAATGCGGAAATACACTCAGTATTTTTACCGCACGCATAAAAGGTAAGAAAACCTTAAAACAAATTTTGTTTAACTTAAACACTTTTTTAATCTCTTATATAAGAATTTAAAAAACACGAAACATATGTGCCACTCTTTCAAGTTTGTTCAATAAAACTAATATACACTAGCAACGCCACAAAATCCCAGATTGTGTTTGTATTCAAACCTTCAAATTGATAAACAGAATCTGTGGTAGCTCCCGGAGTGTCCATTGAAAAAGCACGCAGCGACGACTCTCCCAAACTTTCCAATTTTTGTTTTAACTCTTCTGTCTGTAATTTTAAGAAATAAGTTTAAAAAGAATTAGACAGACAGCTTTTTATTTTATAATGCAAATGTAAAATATAAGTGTAATTATAAACACTTTCAAGACATTATGTGTAAAGTGGCGGAACCACTTGATAGTCCTGGTATCAGAAATAGGAAAAAAAAATCAGTCGCTCTAGTAGTATTCGATCCCGCAACCGTGGCGTATATATTGAGATAGTATGTCACTGTGCCACGTCGACAACCTGAACAATAAACAATAAAAATGTATTGTTAAAAATTACAACAGAACACAAACCTTAGATTCACCTTTGGCAAGAATAGAATCGATATCTTCATCAGTAATCTCCGAGTCTTTAGAAGAGAACACGTGGTTCGCGCCATGGCGGATCATGTTCAACATTTCATCCTTATTCAGTTGATTTTTAATATCAACAAGCCGCCCCGACTGTATGACCAGTTTGTCCAAGCGAAGTTTCACTTCTGCACGCTCCACAATCTTTTCTTCAACTGTATTTTCTGTTATTAAACGAAAGACCCGCACCTACAAATAATATGACAATATATAATGAATATTAATTTTTATTTTAGTAAGCTCAGTTTCACGCTGTATTCTACACATGGAAGGTTAGACAGGGAGAACTTGGAACTTAATGTTAAAACACTCCATTCCGTTCCACATTTGAACCATAGCGTGTCAACTGGCGGAGCTCAACGCCGCGCTTTGCCTTTTTACTAGAGCGAAGAAATGAAAACTGTACTGTAGTTAATATTTGAGTCTTGTCATAATAATAGCTGTGAATTGGAATCTCTGTGTATAATCTTGTTTTAACAATTCTTTAGGTGATACAGGGATCCTAAGACAAGAATATTGCTAATTTTCGAGAATTTCTAAAAAGTTTAGGTTTATATTCTCTATCTACATTTTATGACCATTGTATCATTCGCTTTTTTGTGACAAATTAATATAACAAAATGAATACTTCTTTTAATATGAAATAAAAAAAATGCCTATAATAAATAGCTAGAATATTTTTTGTAACATCAAGAATCAACATAACACCTTTTACCAAACAAGTAAATTAAATATTTTCTACACATGTAATAAATCTGTAACTGATTTATTACATGTATATTTATATTTATATTTATATGTACCTTTATATGTATATTTAGAAAAAAATATATTTTATAGGGTAAAATAGTAATTTTAAAATTTTTATCTATCTATTTGTCTGTGCGTTTATACGCGCTAATCTCAGAAACATCTAACCAAATTTAAAAGCGTTTTTCACGAATATATTTTGACCCTCTATATTTAATATTTAGTGTTTGTTTTAGTTAAATCATTTTAAAAATAAATAAATACGTCAATTTAAAATATTTACTTTGGCCAAATTACTACATTTTTATATTATATTCATTTGGCTGAAATTTAAGTTTTCAATGTATGGATATTGTTTTGAAAGTTATAACGTTATTAAGCCAAGAAACTAGTAGAAATTGGTAAATTAAATAGTGTAATCAAAACGCGGGCGAAACTGTGTGCGGATCGCTCGTCACCTATAATATTACCTGTTTCATTTGTCCAATACGATGGGCTCTGTCCATAGCTTGCAAATCCATTTGGGGATTCCAATCTGAATCATAAATAATAACTACATCGGCTGAAGTCAGGTTAATACCTAGACCTCCGGCCCTTGTCGACAACATAAACACAAATTTCTCACTGCCTTCAGCATTATATTCTTCTATTTGCCTGTTCCTATCTTCATGTGGTGTTTGACCATCTAGACGACAGTACTGAAAGAAAAAAGTGTCAGTTTATATACATTTGTTACTGTGCAGTGTAGTCTAATTAAAAAAATACTACAGAAAATTTATCTATATTATTTTAATTCAAAATTTTACAAGTGACTTTATTTTCTTTATTGTAAGCAACAGAAGTTGCTTACTTAGAGAGAAAAAGACAATATTCCCAAGAGACACTTTATTACCATTAGGGCACTTCCGTTCTATATTTTTCACCGAATTTGAGGCATGGCGCGTTGGTAAGTGGAACACAATGGCATGCTTTAAGTTATTATCAGAGCGAAATGAATTATAAAAAAAAATATTAAATACTACAAAATATTTCATTTCTTAGGGTAGGGATAACCCATAATCAATATCATTTACAGCCACATATATGTCCCTGCGCCACAACAGCCTCTCCTCCTTATTAGTATTAATTTAAAAATAAAATACATACCTTATACTGCCGCCAAAGACAATAATCCTCCAATATATCCAGCTGCCTTGTCATCTGGGAGAAGATTAGTACCCTAGACTCTTGTTCCTGTAGTTTAGGCAGTAGCTTATCAAGAATGGCCAGTTTTCCACAATTGTAGACTAAATGTTCATCGGTAGTATAGGGCGGGCCGGGTTCAGCACCATCAAACAAGTACGGGTGGTTGCAACACTTTCGCAATTGCATCAGAATGTTTTGTAATCTCATCTTTTCTACCTTACCGGCTCCATTCACTTTAAATAAGAAATAATTATAATGTATATATTTTTCCCACTGTGTATCCCCTGCATATCAAGCAAATAGAACCCAGATTTTTTTGTCATATTGATATTGCCTAGGACTCTTACTATAAAAATGACAATGTATCCTACATTGTAATTTTTATAACAGTAGTTTTTATGCAATGTCATTTAAATTTTAAATATGTAGTTTTTATAATCATTTTAGTATCTTTCTGTTGGGTAAAAAATTTATATGACAATTTCTATTTTTATTTCAAGATATTGCATGATAAATAGTGGAATGTAGTTTAATATTTTATTTTACCAGAGAAACAGAGCATAAATATTAATGCTACAATAAATAAGTGTCTTCTTACCAACATCAATATCCTTCATCAATACTTTTGTGTACCATTCTCTTTGCATTTTACTAAGACCAACATACACCTTCAGTTCCTTCTTGGGTTTTAATTTTTTTTCTACCTCTGACTTCAGACGCCTCAGCAAAAAGGGTCTCAATACAGCATGTAATCGAGATACCAATTGGTTATCACCCAAAGCTGCATTCGTGTTGAACCATGCATCAAAATCCTTTAAAAATAGAATTAAATAATACATACAAGAACAATTAAAATAAATACCAAATTAAAAAACCAATTAAATACTTACATCTGAACTATTAAAAACATCAGGCAACAAAAAATTTAATAAAGCCCACAATTCGTGGAGATTGTTCTGCAAAGGAGTTCCAGTTAGTAGAAGCCTATTCATGCTTTTGAACTCACGTAAAAGTTCAGATAATTTTGACTTTTCATTTTTGATACGATGAGCCTCATCTATGACCATATAACGCCAATTAAACTTCTTGAATACTGACTTTTCCCTTATAATCATCTCATAGGATGTTATACAAACATCCCAATTGCCTGGCATCAAAGTTTCTCTTATGAATATGTTCTGAAATTAATAAATATATGCTTAGTGATTGCATACAAAAATTAAACAATCTTGCTTTCGGTTACATTTTTTTCTATCATTTTACTGCAAACCATACTATTATTTTTATTTATTATAAAGTCATTTTGAAATAGTTTTAAACATAGAGGATTTCCAGTAGCATTAAACAAGTAGGATTAAAGACAATTTTATGCAAGACCAGATTAGTCCATGCAAGACCATAGTAAATGTTAACTGTAAGAAATAACATAAGAATATGCACTAGTTTGGTGCCTAAATTGAATTAGTCCCCATTAGTCTATTGGAATATTGTCCTCGACAGTTGTTTCTAGTTTACACACCAGAGGCCTAATTGTTGAATTAACCTACACAGTGTCTGAATGTAAATGGAACAAATTATTTTCATTTTCCAACACTGGTAACAAGACAAAGACAGGATTGAATTCTACCACTGCTGAAACACTCAGTCTCAAAAATTAAACAGAAAGTGAAAAACTGTATTAACTTTATATTTCCTACTCATTAAATTTTATGAAGTACACAGCATGGAGCTATATAACAATATAATAAATCCTCACCCTGGTTTCTTGATCACCAATAAGACAAACTGCTCTCAAAGATGGACACCATTTCTTAAACTCATTCATCCAATTTGTTAGAGTCGATTTTGGCACTATGACAATATGTGGACCAGGAACATTTCTAAAATTAAAAGTTAATGTAGCAGCAGTGAGACAAAAAGCACAATAATATGTGTATGTATAATAAAATAAAATTATATATTAATATATTTTTATTTTTTCCTTACTTAAAATGTTTCATATAACCCAATAGTGAAATAGTCTGTAATGTTTTCCCCAAGCCCATTTCGTCTGCTAGGATTCCATTTATACCATTTTCATATAATGAAATCATCCAGTTCAATCCTCGCACTTGGTAATCTCTCATTTCACCATTTTTAATATATGGTGGAGATGATTCAAAACGAAATATGTTTTTCTGTTTAGTGTTCGTCTCTGCAAGCAATTCTTCATCTTCTTCTTGTTCTGTCTTTCTATGACGATGACTAAAAGAAGGCAACAAAGAGATTATTTAAAAAATCATAATGTACTAAAAAAATGTAATAGTAACAATAGTAGATATAAAAGAACTTCCACAAATAATGTATTGTTGTTGATGTTTTTTATTAGTTTTATTTGTAAAGAGTATAAACAAATATACTTTTTAACTCTCAATATTCTGAATAATGTTGTTTATATTCAACCATCACAACAAATAAATAATGTTAAGTAGAGAAATTACAAATAAAACATTTGTAGAAACCATGAAAACATGGGTTGTATACATAAAAACCATAGAAATAATATTTCTTAAGAATTATTTTTTACAAGTATTGTAAGTAGTTTAAAGAGTACTAGAGTAAAGCAGCATCAACCTAGTATTGAGGCAATTCATCTTTTGCATTCAATTTGAATTAAAGTTTCTATTGAAAAACAAGATTATATACTTACTCTCCAGCTCCACCTGGCTCCGGTTCTTTGATCTTTCGTGGTCTTCCTGCTTTCGGTTTTGGAGGACTGCTACCAGATTTAGGAGTGTTCGACATAAAATGTGAAAAAATTTCAGTCTGTTTGAGTAAAAAATCAAATCTTTTGGCACGGTCAGTTTCGATTTTGCTTTCAAAGTCGCCTTCTTTACCTCTTGAAGATGGTGTATCGCTTGAAGAGCCATTCTAGAAATTAACAAAAATAATTGAGTGTTCAAGTTATACAGGCATATATATAAAGCGATTTAATAGTTAATAATTTAACTTACAGAATTATCACCCACATCTGCAGCGTCCATCGGTTCTTCTGGCTGTGACATTGCAGGACAAATGACAATATATCACTAAATATTTAATACAAAGAGTAAAATTTGTTTAAATTATCTTTGACACCTATATATGCACCTATGAAATACAATTCACATCAGCGAGGCATCTAATAACATTTCTGGACGTTAACCACACACAATAATGAGCGCCTATGCCGGGCGCGAAAAATAAAATGATTCTTATTGACCGATAGATTATAGTAAGGAATAAGGATGCTCGATATACATCGATGTTTATCATTCGATGCCACAAAGAACTGTGGTAAAATATTCTAAATAAAAACCTGTTTTAGCATTTCTTATTCTTGTATCATAAACATCAAAGTAACTATACTCGTTTTTTAATAATAATAATATTTTAACTTGTTTTTTGGTGTATTAAAAACGTCATTGTTCTAGTTTTTTTAAACCAAAAAGCAATGATACAACACATACCGAATTACCGAATGATTAATCATTTAAGCGTTACATTTATGGATACATTTATTATTTAGATTATAGATAAATGGATAGTAGTGAGTAGTGAACTTAAATTGGAAATTAGCTTTAAATTGTAAAAGTAGCCGTAAAATTTAATTACTATAACTAAATTTTAACGATTTTTTTCCAAGTGCCAAATCTACATTTTTTTTTCTTTGATATGAAATATTTAATTTTTTCAAGTCTTCGCTTTGGTACAATGCAAAACACGGCGTTGAGTTCCGCCACTTAACAATGCCTTAAATTTGGCGGAAAGTGGGGAACGGAATTGGAACGGAGTGTCTAACCACCACCACGCCATGTGCGAGATACAGCGTAAAGCTGAGTATGAGTAAGATAATTTGTAGATCTTCCATAAGCCAAAAGTCAGTCCTCATGTAAATAACGTAACAACAATGAAACAAAATTACATTAGATTTATTGTCATCCTCTCATATATGTAAAAATATGTTAAGCGTAATGCAGGCACTATTTAGACATTGACACTGTCACGCTTGTATGTGATACTATATGTGATACTATACAAGTGTCTAGATGGGAGCCAAACGTCTATAAAGGCTCGGAGCTTGTGGGCGCCTACCAAGCCGTTACAAGCGTATAATCGTCCTTTTAAAATTATCGCTTAGCAAGGGAGAATGAAGTTGTAACAAACATATAAAAATTTCACCGTAGCTTGATGAGAACGTATGGCTTTGTGGTCAGAGTGTTTGGATTAATTCTAGAAACTCGCTACGTTAAAAAAAGTTTGTTGTTTTTTGTTGCAAACTTAAGTTTTAAGTGTGGATTAATTAATTAACACTTCAAAAATAGTATAGACAATGTTGAAATCTTTTTTTATATTTAACTTAAAGAAACGGTTATCAGCATAGGACAAGAGTCCTGCATAAATATAGAAAAAAGGAACATATTTATCCTATACAAGATACCATGACCCAACTCATGATTTTGCGTAGTACCTTTTTATATTTTATTCATGTATATATTTGTTGCTTTTTCGTAATTAGTGTCAAATAGTAAAGAATATATATATATTTTATGGAAAAGACAAGGCAAACGAGCGTACGGGTCACCTGATGGTGAGTGATCACCGTCGCCCACGGCCCCGTGTAACACCAGGGGAGCTACAGTTGCGTTGCGGCCTTTGAGGTATAGGTAGACGCGCTTTTTGAAGGTACCCATGTCGTATCGACCTGGAAATACTGCCGCGGGTAGGTCGTTCCAGAGATGTGTGGTGCGTGGAAGGAAATTCCTACGAAACCGCACAGTAGTAGAGTGCCACGTGTCCAGATGATGTGGATGGTACAGTAACTTGTGGCGTACTGTGCGATAAGTAAAGAATATAAGTTACCAACGGTACCAGTCTGTCTGGTTTCTCTTCTTTCTCCCATGCAGCAGCAGGCAGTTAACAGTATTTTGAACAGATGCTTGTCATAGGCCATTTCATATAAATTCTTGTGATGGCTTGTTATAGGCCATTCATATGCTTATAAATGCCGACAAGCCCTCAACCTTTCCAAGTATTTATCTTCTATCGACGCTTGTAATGGCGTTAGTTTGTACTTGATTACAAATATAATATTTGCTTTTGTAAATTTTTTTTTGTTATAATCTAACTGTAAATGCTCAGAGGCCTGTCGGGTAGCTCGGGGACACAAGCATGCGCTGCAAAAGTTATAGGTTCAATCCCTACTCGAGAAAATGAAATATTTAATATTTTTTCAATTTAAATATTAAATGCTTTGACTTCTTCTCTCTGGTACAAGGCAAAATGCGCCACTCAACACGCAATGCCTCAAATTCAGTGGAAAGTGGGAAACGGAAATGGAACGGAGTGTCTTAACACTAGGTTCCCAAGTTCCCTCCCTCTGCCTACCCTGCCATGTGCGGGACATAGCGTGAAGCCGAGTTGGGTCGAGTTAAAATGTTAATCCACACTAGGGAAAAAAATCTATAAAGTATATTTAATATTTTCATTTTCTTCCCTCTGGTAATGGGGGAAAGTGTGGTAAAGTGTTCCGCCATTCAACACGTAATGCCTCAAATTCATCAGAAAGTAGAGAACGGAAGTGTCTTAATGTAAAACGGAGTGTCTTAAAATTAGGTTTCTAAGTCTTCTCTTCCTACCCTCCAATTGCGAGATATAGTGTGCAATTACAAATAAAATCCTCTGATATTTTAAACAAGGATGTTGTTTAGGGCCTGGCACATACTCACAGTGCTCACGACGCTTACACTGCTAACGTGCGGTCCGATATTAGTGAGCGCGCCAACGTCTTTTAGCAATACTACTTAAATATTAATACCTAATAATTCGGACCACTTGAGCTTACGACTTTGACAAGTTAATTTGTTTTTCTTCCTATGCACCTAACAGAGCATTTTTTGATATAAATATGAATGGAGAACGTGGTGTAGCCGATGAAGAGTATAAAACATTTGTGAAAATGCTTGAATACTATATGCTAACGGTGCTCACGCTCCGACCCGTCAGCACTGTAAGCACTAGCTAAAGACGTCGCAAGTGACGTCATACTATTCACAACGCTAACTGTGAGCGAGAAAGCACAATACGGACCGAGCGTTGGCGCACAATGAGCACTATGAGCACCTTACGGACCACGGCCGTAAAGTGGCAGTACCAACCATAGAGCACATATACCCTACGGGTATATGTGCTACCAACTACCAACTACCAACTACCAACTACCTGTGGTACCAACTACCAACTACCAACACGGGTATAAAGAAGAGTCATGTCAACTGTCAGTATATTATAAATATAATTATAACCTAACAAAAGTCTACTAAACACTATAACAGAAACTTTAAACAGGGGAGTTGAATATAATTATTTATGAAACTAATACTTAAATATTATAAGATTGATAAGTTCATGATTATAAAATATATTAGAAGCGCGATATTTGGAAATTTTCTATTAAATTCAAATTACATTTATTAAAGTATTATTTATTACAATTAATTCTTTTTCACTTTACGTTTAATAATGGTGACTAGAAGAATACCTTACTTGCTATTTTCAAAATACTCTAGTTATATTTCAAGAAATGTGTCCATAAAAACTCTGCAAAAAAGAAAATTTCACAGCACAATGAATATTAATGTAAAAATGTTTATGGAAAATGAAAACAAATATGCCTATGACGTAATGCTAAAAAATGGATATGTTAATGATTTGAATATTGGAGAAAATGAAATACAATCGACTGAAAATGAAGACTTTCAAAATTTCCAAAATAAAAATTGGTCAAAGCAATCACATCAAAATTTGTTTGAAACATTTTCATCCTTATGTATATATTGTGCACAACAAAATATAAGCATAGCGGACCAACAGTTTGATGTTTATATAGACAGTTTAACTGATAAAATTAAATTTGCTACTGATGATGAACTAAAGTTACTGTTCTATTGTCTATCTAAGTTTCCACAAACTGAGTCTATTAAAACTAGAAACTTTATAGAAGTTTGGGTTGCTTTAGATGATGAATGTTTTCATAGGATTAATCGATGGACTTTTGATGAAATGCTTTCATTTCTCTCTCTGTTTTACATGTTAAATATCACAAGAGCAAGTGATTTTACTTATAAATGCTTATTAAAACTAGCAAACAAAGCAAAAAAACTAAGTAAATCTCAGGTAGTACAAACACTTTTTTTTGTTGGTACTGCTAGAAAAGCCCCACCGGATATACATAATTTAGAAATCTTTATTGAAGAGAATTTTTCACAATTCAGTGTTGATGAACTTGCCATTATTGCTATGGGACTATTTAAAAGTAAAACTCCAATAAGAAGTGCAACATTAGTATCTAAAATAATTGATAAAATTATTAAAGAATCAAAGCAAATTCATGAAATTTCCCTTGCTACTTTATTAAAGATTATCAGATATTCTTTAAAAATATGCACAGATAATAAAATATATGAGTTATTGACTACCTTACAGTGCGAAATACCAAGGCTATCAGTTATGTGCAATGTTCATATAGCACTTGTTGGAACATCTACATTAACATTACATGAAAATTGTTTAACAAAGATTGCAGAAAGAATACAAGCATCAATATCTTCTGCCAGGCTAAAAGATATTGAAAGACTTATTTTAACATATGGAACTTTCAATTATATTCCTAAAACTAGTTCTTGCTTCTTCTCACAAATAATAGAGGAATTAAGAAATCCAAGTCGTATAGAGGAAATTAACAAACATGGTAGGTCATTTGCCTCCTCTATTGCATATCTTGGTTTGCTTGGAATATATCCTAAAGATTTAATGAATATTGTACTAAGTAAAGAATTCTTAGCAGACACATATGGAAAACATTGTTATCAATTTGGTAGGGAGGTTTTAACCATCCACAATATGGCCAAAATATTTTTAAAAGACGATAATATGAATCTTTTAAGTGAAAAACAAGTTGTGATGCTATCAAAAAAATTCACAGATTATATCCCCAGTGAAAGTTTTCAAAAACAATATAATGTGTCTGAAAAAATGTTTTTGGATGTAAACAATGTTTTGCAGATAATGCGTGGTGGAAAGAATTTTGTAACTGGACATCATATTGTCACACACCATCAAAGAGGAGGTAGGTGTGTTTTACTTTTTGCACATACATATATGGTTCAAGCAGGGGAAACCCAGTGCTTAGAGACTGTCCATCACTTTCCGCCCATGTTGAGTGGTGACAACACAAGTCACATTTTGTCCTGGTAACTTCAATGGAAGTAATGATACTTTTTTAAAACCGTTAAGTAGTGGCTTTGGCCACTGCATTCCGCATTGGGTAATGCCGGGCCTCGGTGCCCATCCATCTTAAAGACCGACAACGCTCCTGTAGCTCGTCTGGAATTACATGGGGCCATGGGCGACAGGAATCACTTACCATCACTCGTTTGCCGTCTTTTCCATTAAAAAATAAATAAATTAAAATTAAAGCAATTCAATCCCCTGAGTAAGATTTGTAAATACAGTCATCGCATTTACATCCTCGGAATATAAAATTATCCCTATCACTAAGTTAAAGAAATTTCAAATTTTTATATATGTATTTTTGTGTCTATACGTTATTAGTTACACACGGTAATGGAAGAAGTATTTTATTCTAATATATGTACGTAAGTATCTTCGTACGTTACTATCTAGTAAATCATTATTTGAAGTAAAATTATTGATATTGTTACATAGGTATTTGTGACTATATTACATTTTACTATATAATTACATATATTATGTGATATTTTTATATAACGCCATAATTATATACGCCACACTTATAGTTACGGTTTAATTGTAAGTGTAAAGATGGTGGGTGCAAACCCCATTTAAGAGAATCCTCTTATTATAAATAATGTTCATTTCCCGCTCGGCATTTTGTTCTACCATTTAACACACATACTAAGAAAATACTATTAGTTATGTCAAAAGTTCTCGAGAATACTTCTCTTAAAGCCGTGCTTGATACCACCTTAATGTTTAAATTCAAATATTTCTTTGAAAATAAGTTACAAACTTCATTTTTGAACCGTACGCAATAGTTGTGAAAACTGGAATATCAGCAAATAATTTTTCAAATAACAACAACAAGCAACTTCTATATTAGAGCTCATTGAGCCACACATATTTTTTTACTTAAATTCATAGTTACAATTCGTAGCTTTTCCAGCTTTAAAATTTATTATTTTCCATGTTATTTTAATTTTGTCAAACGATTTTTTTTATAAGTAAAGATTTGCCTTGGAACATACTTTTTTAAACAATGTAGAATATCAAAAAATAATTATTTTTAATAACATTAAAGAATTTCTCATAAAATAAGTTGAGTTTATTATTCCCATATTGTAAGTGTTGAAGACACATATAGTCTTAACATAGGTATTACCTAATGATTTTACTCTTGGTTTTTTAAAATATTAACAGTGTAAGTAGCGGTAGGTGCATTCACTGATTCTTGCTAACTGTAGAAATATTCTTCTTTAGGTTATATGAATTTAGTAAAGATCTGAATCTAAAACAAGTGGTGGAATGATGTAGTAAATTAATAGTAAAATCACAATATACGACTATACTCTTCACTATTTCTTTCTTCTCATCTTTACGGTTTGATATGACATTTTAAAGGCCAGAAACACACCAGTAGTATTTCACGAGGTCGTGGGCGGCGGTGATCACTCAGCATAAGGTAACCGGTACCCTCGTTTGCCTTGTTTTCCTTAAAAAAATGGAAAATGTGCCAAAAAGGCACGTCCCTCTCCACCTGTAACTTCTCTGGAGTTACATGAGTTAGTGAACGGCAGTGATCACTTAACCATCAGGTGACACGTACGCTGATTCACCTCGATTTTTCCATACAAAATAAAACACTTTTAAATGTCTCGTAATTGTGTTTATGATTTTTTTCAGATTTAATTATTTGCAATGATCATGAAGGCAAACCACGTCCAGTTAAAGATGCCTTTTCAAAAATACAATTTGGTCTAATTTGTACACCACCAGATGATAATATTTGGATTGTGCTTACCATTGCTGGTAGAAATGCTATGATTCGTAATTCAAATTCTGCAACTGGACATTTTGGATCGAAGGTTCGAGAACTGAAAGCACTAGGATATAAAGCAGCTATAGTAAGTTTTTATTTTATATCTAGTAAAGTATAAGTTACATTTACAAATAAATATTTAATAATGTAATTATATAATTATTTTCAGGTGACGTGGAATGCTTACAACGAGTTAAAAAGTATTGAGGAAAAAATAGATTTTTTAAACAATTTAATTCAAAGTTCTGTCAGTGAATCATAATATTTGTATGCATCATTTAGCGCTAATTTATAGTATTATATTTGGTACATAAATATTTCCTGGGCAATCATATATATTTGTCGATTTTTTTGATTTCGTACATCAGAAGGAACGTCAAAAATTCCTTGGAGCGCAGAAAAAATCAATTACCTGAGTTGACGCAATCAAAAGATACGAGCACTTATGGACCGTTTTTGCTGCTGTTTGTATATAATAGAATTAGGTATATACAATGATTGCAATGGAATAAAAATATCACAAAAAGTGAAACTATATTTTTTATTAAACATAAAACCTACTACAAACTTGTATAAGTTAATTTCTTACAATTTCTGTGCGTACCTCCCGCAAGCTTGGGTTTGTCAATATTAATAATTTAATTTGAGTGTTCTCCGTTGACCTACAGTACTAAAAGTGGTCGGTACGGGACTTTAAATATCTTATTTAAGTACAAATATAGTACATATATTTTTTTAAATGAAATTTAAGCGTTCTTGCGCTTGTGAGTCGTTTTCCATTCAGGGTAATGTATTCGATAGAGATTTGGTAGAAAATAAAAAACAGAGTGTCCTAACACTGTATTCTTTCTGCCCACCCTACCTTGGAGGTAACAGCAGAAAGCCAAATTAAGTGAACAACAATAATAATGCTTCGTAGGCTTTAAAAAGCTACACGACCTGTCTATTTGTGAGTAGATATTGCTACTGAATTGCTGAGTTTTGTGTTAAAAATTATATTAAATTGGTTAAGGATTGTTTAGTTTCAATAAAATTATATAAAATTATATAATCCAGGTATTATAAAGATTAGGATGTGACGCCACAATCGTTTTTTAAGAGTCGTGACAAAATAGAAATAAGACAATTGTTATATAATTTACATATTTTATTTTGCAAATATCATCAAGATTAAACATTACATCATTATATCGTGTATTTTTTTACAAGTATATTTCATTTATAATTATCTTAGATACACATATTTCTACGTAATAAAATTATATGACTTAGGCTCTCCAATTAACCTATCTATCTCTTTATTTGTTTCACACGTAGGTTTATACTATTTATTTTTTCAGCTTCACTCTGTAACCCGCACATGGCAGGGTAGGCAGTGGGAACTTGGGAACCTAGTGTTAAGACACTCCGTTCCGTGCCCCACTCTCCATCAAAAATGAAAACATTAAATATTTAAAAATAATAAATATTTTATAGCCTCGAGTGGGGATCGAAACCACCACCTATCGCGTTTACAGTCGCTCGCTTGTGCCCCTGCGCCACGACAGACCTCTATTATTTTATATTCAATAATGGAAATATTGATAAGTATTTAACAACTACAATAACATAACATTTCAGAAACTTATCTAACACACCAAAAATAATACTTTTTAGGATATAAAAACAATATCAAAAAAAAATATACAAAAATCACTTGCTGAATGGAAAGTCTCTAACCGATCAGAACTTTGTTAAAGATTTAGATTTTTTTGTTATGTTTTTTAGAACTAGACCTTAAATTATAACTTCAAATTTTTAAGGCACGAGATATACTTTTTTAACACAACATAGATATACTAGTTTAACACAACATAGTTGCTGGTAATAATATAACGTATAATGTAGGTAGTGGTGGTGCATCTAAGACTCAAGAGGCCAAGGCAAATTTTATGTGGACGGATTATGCACCTACATGTATCTATCTATGTATATAGGCTAACAAGTATGTTCTTTCAAAATAGGTATTTTGAATTAATTATAAAAAAAACTATTACGTACTGGATAGTAATTGTTATATTATGTTATTATAATTGTCTATAACACGTATTATAAAAAGAAATAGCTTTAGGTGCTGTTTCTTATTGATCTTTTATAATTTACTTATACATTATGAAATATTCCCGTGAATAAATACAATTTAGACATTTACCAGGAAAATAAGGTTTACTAATTATTAATTGTATTTTCTTATAATTCAAATACAATAATGTTTATTTTTAGTTATGATTTTTTTGTTTTAATGTGTTTTGAAAATGTTTAAATTTATATCTCTATTCAAAGTATTTAAAAGCTTCTCTACTGCAGTGCCGCGTTGTAATTTTTTAGCGCCCTCCATCACCCTAAAAACAAGAATAACATTTAATATATTGGCTTAAGTCATAATAAATACAGATATAACATTAAATGACTATGAAGTCACCTCCACCATTTTAAAAAAGTGAATAATACTATATTCTTTAGGTGATTAAGTAATTCTGTGCAACTCATTTGATTACACGTCTTTTATTTGGTTTATACTACGTAAATATTAAGAATATTGGATTTTTATGAAGTGCAATTATTTTTTACTGAAGAAAACAGGTGTAGGTTTTATATGAAATGTGCTTAATATAAATATCTTACATCGTACCATTGTTGCTATTACAAGTTGATTAAACGTATAATGCAATGAAGCTACTATTTAAATTAATATTTGAAATTGGTTACTTTTGGTATATTTATAGACGGAGGTAATGGTAAAAAATGATTGCCATATCTGGCATGAAAATTTTGATCACTGGCATTTAAAACTATAATGGGATTGTTTTTGCTTGAAATATGGGCCTGAAAGAAAATTATTAAAATTCATTCCTCTAGTAGGTATTATAAATATATTATAAATATTATATACCTGTAGGTATATAAAACCACTGATTTTAAAGAACGAGACTGCTACAGTATTTTTCAGTTTTGAGTTCTTACATAAGGGGTAGAAGTATTACACAGACTACTGCTATATCATGTAGTAGGCAATCTTACATATCGCAAGAGCTTCACGACAACAACTACAACAATTATTATTCAACTTTACTTACTAAAGCTTCAGTCTTTTTCCTTAAATTTGACCTAGATAACGTAAGGGCTAATTCTGATTGTAATCTGCTCGTTATAGGTTCATCATCAGCTATTCTTTTAGCATTTTTATCTCCGTTTAGGAAATCCAGTTTAGATGGTTCTTTTCTACCAATATTGTTGACATATTCTCCGATAGTCACTGAAACTGGTCGTTTTTTCATCGTGTCAGGTCCACTTGGAGCTTTCATAAAATAATTCGAAGGTGGCTTTGGTATGACGTTTAAAGGATTATTTAGTTTATAAGATTCCAATGATTTTATTTCGACATTTTGGTCTTGAAGGTTGTTGGTTTTTATTTGAACGGAAACGTCCGTTTTATTATTATAATCTGGTGTGGGTATCCTGTTCAATGTTCCAAGTTTTCTTAAATTAGGCGTTTTGGCTCCGTCTGCTTCATCCAAAATCAAATTATTAGTGTCTGTTTTCTTCTGGGTACCATTATGTTGACCGTTTGTTAATGGCATCTAAAATATAGAAATAATTAAATTAAAGATGTTAAGTACAAAAATATGCTATGATATTGTAAGTTCTCATTGTCTTTAGGACGTTTGCTTTTTAAAGCAGCTTGTAATAAATTCATCTCCGTTAATAAGATTAATTTTAAATAAAACCTAAATTGAACATATCAAAAAGTGGCATTTAGCATTGATGTCATTATGCTAAGTGTGTCCGTTACAATAATTATAATTTATCTTTATAATGTTTACGTAATTATAGTAATTAATCATTTAAATTTAAAATATATTACGATTTTAAATATTGTAATATATTTATAACTTACAGGTGGTGGAGGCGGCGGTTTCTTTATTAATTCTTGTTTGTTTTGAGATTGTATATCATTTTTCAACTCAATTTGAATATTATTTAGATCATTGGCAGCTTTCTTGATAGGTAATGATGTTACTCGATCCTAAAACGACAAAAATAACACTAAGAATTTGATTAACACAAAGGAGAGTTAAGTATTATGGTACAGAGGATTCTTAGAAATTTTGTAAGATAATTTTCTCTTCTTAATCTAAAGAAAATATTGGTGTGTTGCAATATAGTGACAGCAAGGGGACGTTAAATGTAGGTATATAATAATTAGCATATTTTTTTGCCAAGTGATAATTATAAGAAACTATCGTTGGGTAGCGGAGTTATGTATATATCTCTCTAAAGAGGTGCTAACAACACCAGTTAGTGATCAGATCGCTGGGACAATTTCCAAGAAGCGCGGGTTGAAAATGTCATTGATACTGACCACTATCAGTAGTCCACAGAGGAATTTCCATTTTATTTGGTTTTATTTTCACAAAAGAAAGATTTATAATATAAGTTAAGACTAACACGGGTAGTACTACATAATTTACAAAGACTTGCTGTCTTCTTCTACACTACGCACTCTACACTAGTTATACTTTATGTAACTAGTGTAGAAGTGAGTCCAAATGACGTCCCAGAAAGTTGGTCCAGCCATTAAGCTTTGAACGCAACCCTTGGTCCTACATTTGTCTGACTCTTGTCTCGTGTAGTTTATCTTGAGTTTACGATTTACAACATATGAACTAACCACTTAAAATAGGTATATTAGACCCTTTTAACCAGAAAATGATGTTTAAGTGCATGCCAACAAATATCATCAAATTCTTTCTCAATGTCCAAAGAGATCTGCTACTGGGGTCATTTTTGTCAGTTTATCTTGTGATCCACGACCACATCTCTTTTTACTTCGTTCAGCTACAATACTATATTGCATTTTATTGATTGTGTTTTGTTGTAATTCAGTCAACTTCTTGACGTGCTTCGTCCTTAATAGTGGTCTGATAGCAACTACAACTACTGAAGCAGCAGAGGACTTCAGAAGTAAAATCACTACATAAGCAACAGAATCGGCTTCATCGTTCTATTGAAAGCAGTTGTAGAAAGGCCAACAAAATTTATCGTGGACATTTTGGGATGGTCATTTAGGTATATTATTAAAGGCCAAAAGACTCATTTATCGAGGACATTCACCAAACTCTATTTGTGTATATATTACATCACTGTGTACCTGATATAAACATAAGCAGAGAAAGGGGCCTTATCAATATACATTTCGCACACCTAATCATTAACGAATCTCAAGACATTACATACGAGTAGTGATTATTAGAGGGCACATAACAGTATATGACCCGCTGTTGTTGCAACACTACTGGATTAAGACACGTTAAGCGAAGTATCGACTACTCTGACGCCGAGCCAATGAAAGTACCGTGACTGATATTGGCTTTTTCCTTCAGAGATGAGAGGGCAATAAGGAGGCTGCGGGAACATCTCTGACTACACCATAAACGACGCTGTTTTTAATACACACTATTAACCCGAATATTGACGGAGGAGGGTAGGAGAATAGTACACATGGCACATGGAGGCTTTTCAGTCATCCATGTACCGAGATCGAGTAAACTCCGCTTTACATAAACCAATATATGTATTGAGATGCAACGGTCAATATGTATTTTTTTTCCTTAAAAAATCCTTAGTGCCTAAGTTATAGCTTGCACGAATAGCTCGCTTCTGTAAGGCAAAGGTTGACATGATACCGGCTAATGCAGCCGGTATTATGTTTCAATCTTTGTCGAACCCCAAAGTAAAATGCCGTAAGACATAATACTATGGAAGTACCTAAACTAAAGAAGGCGAGCTGTTTCCTCGTCAGTTAATAATCTGATTTTTATACCACGAATTCACGCTTAATCTATTCGTCTATCAATATGAGGTCCACACTGGAACCCACACTGATTAGTGACCCAGGAAATTTCTTGCCATTCCCTTCTGAACCCTATTAGTTTAATAAGAGGTCAGTAGATTGAGTGCCATAATGATGTAGCTTCATAACCAATGTTGAATCGTGCACACAACGACGAGTCACAGAACATGCCAAGAGCATCCTGCGATAAACGCCTTATAAAAAAAAGAAAGTAATTTTCAACACTCGATACAACTATATGTGTTGCTCAAAAATACTATATATTACACCCGTTATAGGACATGGACTATAATTATAAACTTAAAGTCTAAATTTCTAATGTTTATAGAAAAACTATGGCCAATATTAGATTGTTTTCGTTTAAGCTTGCTTTCTGTTATAAAAATGGTGCAAGTGTGTGCCTATGATGTATTTAATTATTGCGTAACGTCAGGTAGATCAAAGGTCAATCACTATTCTCAAATACTTACTAATATACCTTAAGAACTAACTAAATTGAGTAGCCATTTCAACGAAGCGAAACATAACATTTCCTGCTAACAAGAAATTTATAACTTATTAAATATTTATTTTATTTGTCTCTATGAACAATAGCGCACTTTAGACATTGTCCGAAGCCTCCACAATACCACGAATGTGACAATTGTGAGCATTTCTACGTACACAGTAAACTATATATGCTATATGCTTTGAAAATTGATGGACAACTAAAATTGATAAGAGTGTAAAAAATGTACATGTCGAAAAAAAATTATAATATTTCATTGTGTGATTGTAAAATGAATATTTTTCCCATATACGTTTAACGTAAAATGTTAAATAGGTATATGTTGTTTGACATTGAACTTTAATTGCCAACATCTTTACATAGCAGGTAAAGCCAATGAAGAGTGAATTTGTAACTAAATGACGTCAGCTAATATTCGTCTTAGCGAGAAATAAGTAACGTAACTTCACTAACCTGCAATAATTAAGGTTTATTACATATTTTAAGTTATCGCTTAAAAGTCAAGAGGCAATTAGTTGACTTAAGAGATTAGTGAAGCAATTAGTCTGTAGTAGGTAAAAAGTTAATATATGTTTAAGGATATATAATTTTATTTTAAATATATAACTATTTCATTATTGATCAACGTAATTATTGTAAACAAAGTTTGATATTCAATTTCCTTATGATTTAAGTTATCAATGCACAAATGAAGCTTATATGAGCAGTACATTTTAGTAGATAAGATACATACAAATAAGTTAATGTTAATAATAAATACACAACGGCTTAAGTGGATAAGAGAAAAGATTTCGTTCCTTTGTAAATGAAAAATGTATATGGCGATAAACAGTTTCTGGGTTATTTTAATAAGAAATTCATGATGAAAAAATAATTATTTATGATTAATCTAAGTCTAATTAATCTAGTGATTGCACTAACCAAATAAATAACTTGTCGACCGTATTATAGGCTACGCTTCGCTCTATTAACAACAGTAGGATTTACTTACTTCGTAGCACTGAATAGTGAATAACGGTGGAGATTTATTGTTTTTCTTCATTCTAGTTAATCACAAGGGCGTCATTTTTAAATAATGAACAAATAACACAGCAATTATCACGGTTTGTTATAAATGCAAAACGTATTACCAGTTTTGTAAAGAACTAAAAGTTAAACGCGTGAAAATCACCGATAACACTCGTCGGAAAACCACATAATTTAAAGTATATTTTTCCAGTAAAGCGCGGCGCAGTTACGATTTTAGTGCAAGAGCGATGTGGCGCGGTGGAGCGCATCGGTGACGGATGTGGTGAGCTGACTGAGCGTCGCGCCAGTGCTTAGTGCGGTGGTCGAGACTCGAGGCACAGGTAAGTGCGGGGCCGGCGTTATCAGTGCGAAGCGTAATCGTGTTAAATGCTGCTCGATAAATATATACATGTTGAATACATACATAAATATTGGAAAAATAAAAATCAATAGAAAAAATATTTATGAATCATCCACTTTAATGTTTAAGAAGAATGTTACGTCCGCCTCGTTACATACATAGTCCTTTTTTACGATAAGAATGATATGAACCTTGAAATGTGTTTGTTTTTATATATATATATATATATATATATATATATATATATATATATATATATATATATATATATATATATATATATATATATATATATATATATATATATATATATATATATATATATATATATATATATATATATATATATATATATAAGTCAGAAATGTTGTTTTACAAAAATGAAAATAATCATGACATAAGCAGTATAACCCTCTTATATGTCATATCTCAACATTTTTTTGAAACAGATAAGATTAAGTTCGCTATTGATATAATAATAATACTATATTGTATATTCAAAATGATATAGAATGTGTTAAAAAAGGCATATTTAAACACTTTTCTTATTTAAAGTAAAATTATACACTATAATATAGTTAATATATAATTAATTTATATGAATAAAAAACATTGCGATGGGCTACTTTGCTTCTAGTCTTACGAAAGAAGGTCACTGTCCTACGTCTTGAGCTGACGGCACTAATAGGCTTTACTGGAACTTGCAACTACGACAAAGGCAATCTTATATTCCGTGAACTGGATTAAGACCTGTTAGGAACTGCTAGGTTATTTTAAAAGCTTAAAATATAAGGTAATATAAGTTAGGTAATACACAGACTGATTAGAATTAGGTTTGGAGTTTTGTTCGCGATAAAAGTGACTACACAATTTCTAGCACCGAAATATCTTTACAATCTGCTAAAAGATAATTTACTTTTAAAGTAAACGTAAAAATAAGCATGAGTACGATTTTTATTTAGTGACCGATTTAAATAAATCAAATACTCAATGTTGAGGGTAGGTTGCTAAAATATAATAGTAAAGCTACATTTAGATCTGGTTAACCGTTTCTGACGTGAACGCGTTTAAACGCACAAACAATAAACGGACATTTTAAATAACACTATTTTAGAGCTTACTACATTAATAAATGTTCCCAATAACATTTTTTTAAAAGTATTTCACTATAAACAGACAGTATTTAATATACCGTACATTGAGTGGTTAACATTTTTGGAAACCCGACGTTTTGAATATTTTACAGTAGTCCGTGGTCACGGGTAGGCTGAGGTGGCATTTGTCTGGCATTTGATATAATTATTATATCAAACCGCCAACGGTTTCTTAATTGCTAGTTTGATATTTGACATAATTGCTAGTTTGATTTTTAATTGCTAGTTTGACATTTTACAGTAGTCCGTGACCACGGACTACTGTAAAGTGTTCGAAACGTGGGGGTTCCAAAAATGTTTACCTCTCAATATACAGATTAATCCGGTTATTTAAGAAGTTTTTAGATACATATATTAATTATAAGTGTAGATATTGTTGAACTAAATATTTTGATTGAATTTTTTTATTCACCGATTGACATAAATAAAACACTTGATGTTGAAGGAAATATGCTAAAATATAACAATGAAAACTATATTTAAATCTGGTTAGTTGAGTCTTAGATTAGCGTGTACAAACGCATAAATAAACAAATAAACATTTTAAATATCACTATTTTGGGTCCGTATTACATTAATAAGATCTTTTTATGTACAGACAGTGATCAGTTACAGATTTATTACAAGTATAGATATAGATTGTGTTTTTAAAATTAACGTGTACCTACGGGGTCTGGAAAAATATATAAGGTACATTTTACATCAGAAAATATTTTAACTTTATACCAGTTTCTATCTGTATCTGTTTTGTGTCATCATTATTCATGTTTGATTATTTGGATGCACTTTGCAGTTACGGGGTCTATCAATAAACATAATTATTTATGCGGGAATGCAATCCGAAATTGAACTGCCAACTGTTATAAATTAAATAATGTCAGCACCTAAAAGGCATTTCCAGGTGTCGTACTGTGTTTACAATGCGCGTATCTAGAGAAATTTTCTAGGGAAGGGGGCATCGAATTTACTTTTCAACTGATCTTTTTGTGTGTCCGGCAACGCACCTGGTGTTACACGGGGTCGTTGGCAGCGGTGGTCAATTTTATAATAATTCGTATTCTTGATAAAATTTAAAAATTGACCGACCCAAACATCACTATCTCATCTTGGCAGAATGCTTGTAACTCTTTAACCTCTAGTCTGATTTTCATACAGGAATATTCGATCAAGGAAGTTGTACTCAAAACAGTTCGTTCCGCACTTAATTAATATATTTAATTTTTTGAATAAAAAAATTCTATATAACCAGTGTCAGTTAATATTAATATATAAAATAAATGTTTATTCTAATGTAAAAAAATATATATTCAGCTAGAAAATGTACAATATTACCGAACAACTATCTGAATAAATGTCGAAAATATTTACCTACCTACAATAATATTTTTGATAAATAAACATTTATGATATAAGGACTTGATAAATAAGCATATATAAGCATTACATTTTCATATGATGTATTTATCATAACCAAACTATGTTTGAATTCACATTGAGATACTTGGCTTAAACTGCTTGTTATTTGTATGTTAATTATATGACTTATATTCAAAATTATCAAGATTTTTTTATGTGAAGTTATAAATTATTAATTTTCCTATTACTTCTTTATTTATTTTTTAATGAACTATAGATACCGGACTATAATTAGAAATTTCTATTATGTCAAATGCATCTCGAATAAATAATACTGTGCATTTGCATGTAGGTATTATTATTAAAATCTTTTTTTTACTCTCACCTTCACGCTGTATCCCGCAAAGGCTGGGTAGGCAAAGGGCTTAGAAACCTAGTTTTAAGACACTTCGTTCCCCAATTTCCGCCGAAATTGAGGCATTGCATGTTGAGTGGCAGATCTCAACGCCGCGCTTTGCCTTGTTACCAGAGCGAAAAAGTAAAAAGTTTACATGCTTGTGGCGCTGCGTCAGGACGGTTTTTTTTTAGTTTGTTAAAATCTTGAGCGGCTAAATTATTGGCAATTTTTACTAAAGTGCTTTAAGCTTCAGACAAGTGGTAATATGATGGTTTCAGCTGGAAACACCATAACATGACCACTTCTATGTAGTCTTTATTTTAAGGCCATATAGGTATGTTGAGTGACACCGATGTCCGTTTAGTACCTAGGTTAAATTTAAAGTTACATTATGAACCCACTCAGCAGTTGGAAATAGGTACCTGGGATGCTGGCCAGGGGTAATGTCATAGTGTATCTGTCTATACTTCAGTCATAGTCTCTTTTATTAGCCTTGGTTTCAGACAGAAGACGGAAATACAAATAGATTTACAAACAGTAACAAACGTACGGATGGTAGGACGCAGTTACAGATTTGGCCAATGTACCGGCTGCCTCGTTGTCTTCTAAGCAAATATCGGCTTTGAACCAGAGGCTTCTTTCTCATGTCTGAATCAAATTGTCGGGAACTAGAGCGTGTGTTGTTTTAATCTTCGATGGCTTATAGAACCTAAAGTGAGCCAGAGTATGATGATGTTGTTTTTAATTCTATCTATTACCCATCTTTGTTTGATATTGCTGATGACCATCGCTAGAAGCTCGACCCGAAGTATCAAGAGACTTGGTTGTAATTTGCATTTGCGAATGCACGTTAGGCCCTCAGTCCTACCGTCGTTATGCTTGCTGCCATATCTTGAGTATTAAATTTAGCTATTTCTTGGCTGAGTTTGGCAGTTACGCGTGATTGACTGGTTCGTCGATTTTAATATCGCACGGAAGGAAGTTAAACTCTTACAAGCATTTAGCATAATAAATATTTGTGAATCGCTAGCATGCTGAAAGGCAAGCGAGATGTGAGCGTTTGCTGTCATTTGCGTGGAAGTGTGTGCCTGTCTGGAAAATCAGTTAGTGTGACCAATAACCCGCTTCCCGCTGGTAGGCAGTTGCGTGGGGCGATTTTCCCTCAAAAGAGTGCTACGTGGTAGCACTCTTTTGAGGGATGTGATGGATAAGTGATGCAGCTCAGACCTGCCGGAATTGGTCCCTGCTTCTGGGGTAAAGCCTGGCTGGGTATAATGGTCTTACCTAGTGTAGCCTTAGAGTTAGTACGGGGGCACAGTATAATATAAGTCGTCTCGACAGTGAGAGAGCCTGCATGGACCTTAGAAAGTCGTTGGGAAACTAGTGTAAAGACACTCAATTTCCTAATTTATACTTTAATAACATTTTCGAAACATATTTATACAGGGTAGACCAATAGAGAGTTAACTTTTAAAATGGCCGTTACTTGGGCGCGGGTGGGTTCGGCGGGGCGGGGAGGGTACCAAACGCATGCACAGTCAATAGGGATTTAGTGCCATGGTGTTTTTCATTGAAGTGCAACGTGCTCTGTGCGTGCGCGAGTATTATCGCAACCACGATTCTGCAGCCGAAGCAAGGCGAAAGTTTTGTACTCATTACAATATACGCAATGCAAAACATGCTCCAAGTATTCAAACTATACAGAAATGGGTACAGAAGTTTGAGGCGACCGGATCAACATTGAATAAACCACATTCCAGTCGACCCCGGACATCCAGGGAACCCGTGAACGTAGAGTGAGTACGAGAGTCTATTCGGGAGCAACCTAGGCTATCGATGCGTAAGAGAGCTACTGTTTTCAATTTGACTAGAACATCTCTAAATCGCATTTTACACTAGGACATACATCTATACACTTACAAAATTCAAATTGTACAGGCTTTGAAACCCAGTGACCATGCTCAGAGGCTTAAATTTGCGGACGAAATGATGGAAAAGTTTTCAAGCTTCAATAACATTTTATTCTCAGATGAAGCACATTTTCACCTAAATGGCTACCTACATCAATCGACAATAAATTGATATCCAAGAGAGGTGACATTAACGGCCACCCCGCAGCCCAGATTTATCCCCAATGGACTTTTTCCTTTGGGGATATCTTAAAAGCAAGGTATATCTAAATAAACCACAATCTATGAACAGTTAAAAGAAAACATTTGCAATGAGATGCAGGACATTTCCACGGGCACTTTTCTGGCGGTACTTGAAAATTTCCAGTCCCGGTTACAGGAGTGTAAGAATAATAATGGTTCCCATTACCTTGTATTATTATCATATTTAAAACATAAAACCCTAAGATGTGTTCTTTCTTACAGAATAAATTTTGTTTACAAAAACAGTTAGTTCTATTCCAAAGGTTAACTTTCTATGGGTTCACCCTGTACTTTCGATATATATTCGACCTGGATATTCTGCACAAATTGGTTCGTATATTTTATTTTTTATAATATATTGAATAAATTGTATTTGTTTAACTGGTTCTTATAGTTAATAATGTAATGAAAATTTTACGTGTTTAAAGTGTACAATGAATGATATTGGAGATGAAACAGCGACAATATCTTCTTTCTTATGTTTCGTTTTATTTATTGTATGTATATTCTTAGTAGTTTTTAAAACATCGATGCTAGATGTTTGTTACTTATTAAGAAAACGTAGCGAAATTTGAACCTACTTAATAAAGAAGAGGAGATACTCTTCTTTCCTAAGTGTAAATTAACACTTTAAAAAATAGTAAAAATAAATGTTTGTTGTTCGAAACCGAAGTTCTTCACTTCGGTTTTAGGTTTTCTTCGGAATTATCTAAATTTTTGTGTAAATAAAATACTAGGAAGTTTTCCGAATAAATTATAATTTTATAATCTTTAATAATACAGGCCGTATTATGCGTTAGACCAGTCAATTTTACTTGGTTTTTTCAGCATACGACCTTTCATTTATAGGGGAAATAATATTCTCGGGCCCGGTTTAGAAGTGAAGTTACTATATGATGGTGTTCTTCAGGCAATGATTTTCTTTTTTGGTTTTGTAGATAAATACCGGCATCTAGTTCCGCCACCAAAAGTGTAATCTTGAGAAATTAGGTAAAGAATTGGAAATATCTTAACACTGGTTACCTACTGGCCTGTTATATGCCAAATATAAAATGTAGCTAAAAAAAAAAAACAAAACAATCACTCACCAAACTGTCCATATTAGCGTCATTGTTGTTTTCTTTATTGTTCACGACATCTTGATTAGCGAACATTCTTCTATGAACCTTTTTAAATTCATTCATTAAGGCATCGTGGTGTTTTTTTTGGTCATTGTCAATGGCCTTCGGAATAGTCGCTTTCTTGACAGGAATTGCAATAGTTTCTTTTTCTGTCGGTTTCTTATTCTGAACAAAAAAGTAACATTTGTTTTTAATTTATTTTTTGCCTTTTCTTTATTTTAGCAAAATGTTCCTATATTTTGTTATATATTCTTTATACTGTAAATAACATTGCTCAGCTTTAACTGGGAACTTGGGAACCTAGTGTTAAGGTACTCCGTTCTGTTCCCACTTTCTGCCGAATTTGCGGCATTGCGTGTTGAATTTATGTAATAGTTTTTTTAAAATGTAATAAAACGTATATAATATGACTAGCTTCTATCTAAAATAAAGAGACGTGGCTGACGCAAGACAATGAGGCGCAGTGAGACAACATCTCATTAATCGTAATTGCTTTCGATTTGAAGTCCACTCAGGGCAATGAATTATTTTTTTGCCCTCCTGTTGTGACTAAGACTCATTTACTGTACAACATTTAAACATAAGAGGCCTGTTGTGGAACAGCGGCACAGACAGTTGACTGAAAACGCGACAGGTTGTGGTTTTGAATTACAATTTCCTACTTTTCTTCTGCCTACCCTGCTATGTACGGGATACAACGTGAAGCTGTGACCCGTTGGAAAAAATAAGATTTGAACACAACCATTACATTCAATCATATGCAATGAATGTATGTACATGCTTACTTCGCCTCGGCAAGCAACGATATTATTTATTAGTTATTTTTAATATGCTTCACTTTAATCGTTATAAGGTACAATTATGTGTGTTTTTCTTATATATACCCATACAATGAACTTTTTAAATAGTTTTCAAATCGACACACATAAACACTATTTTGTAATAGAAAGATTAACACAGTAGGTAAAATTATTATTACATTTGATGGGTGTTGTTTAGGAAGACAATTGGTTGATAAATGGATCCAGGACCGGTATTATAATTTAAGTATTTTATATAATTAAATACTTACAGATTTTCTTCTTAAAATTTCTTCGGCAATGGCACTTGATAAGGTAGCTGAACTTGATATACTAGTAGAATCAGCATCAATTTCTTTTATTAAAGGTGGGGTATAGTTGCAGTGACTTTTAGGACATGTTGTAGAATTCATATGATGCACTTCTACAACAATTGTTTTCTTTTCTTTATCCCTATTCGTTTGTGTCGTAGCAAATGTATTCTTCCTAGGATTATTATTATTGTAGCTGCATTGTATCGTTGCTCCATCCTCTGTCAAATTAATAATCGTTCTATTTAATGGGCTCGTTACTTTGGTTCCTTCATAATCTGTGGTTTTACTTTTTCTATTAGATTTATTCTCATACGTGTGAGGATTGTTTGGTATACTCGGACAGTCGTAATCAGGTTCAATATCCGACGGTGCATCAAAATTATGTGTGTCGTTGTTTTTCCAATCGAAATCTAAACTATCCCATGTTCGTCTTTTAATTCTGCTCATAGTTAACCTAAAAATGTATTTTTAAAAATAATATTATAAATATATATTTTCCTCTCTAAATAAAACAAAAAGACTAACTTTAACCTATATACTCTAGAAAATAATGTTATTAATATACTAACTTTATATGGACTTAAAATATGTATTTAAATATTATTGATTTCCTTTTAGCTTCACGCTGTATTTGCAAATAGTATGAAGAAAAAGCCAAACTAATAAGAGTCCATTCTGCACTTTCCTCCTTCTTTTTTTTTTGAGTGGAAGATTTGTCCTCTTGCGAGAGAAAAGAAACGAAATCGGTCTTATAAATAATTATATTATTGTCAAAAAAAAATTCACTGCACAAAACCTGTCCGCTCTGTCAGCAGCTTCTTCAGCCACACTGGCGAGGCGGCGTCGTAACGCAGCGGGCGGCGCGAGCGGCGCCGGCGCGAGAGCCGGACTGCGCTCGCCGGCAGCTGACGACGCCGAGCTGTTGTAGCCGGAGCTCTCCGGCGAGACTAGTTCCACTCCGGCCCCTTCTCGGATAACAAGTTCCAGTCTTCCACTAGCCTTCATAGCTGATATGGCCTGCCCAAAAACAAATATCAGTAATATGTTTCTAAATGTTCTGACTAAGATGTTACTTTGAATTTTGTTTATTCTAAAGTTAGAATAATACTTGAATTATTTAAGTTAGAAATACTGGTAAGGGGTAGGAAATATAGAAAAAAATCAAGAATTTAAGGCGAAAGAAAAAACGAAAGAAGCGTTTATCGTAGACACTACCAAGTCTGACTGTATTGATACCCCATTGGAAAAATAAATAAATAATTACTATTCTTATTATTATCTATAATGTTATTATAAATTACTACCTCGTTAAAAGATATATTTGAGAAGTCATGACCATTGCACGATAAGATTTGATCTCCCGGCCTTAATCCGGCTTCCCGTGCTATGCCACCTTCCCTTACGAATTGTACAAAGATTCCTGGTTTCCAATCTGGCCCTTTACAAATTCTAGAATGCAATATTAAAATAATTTAGTATTAAATATTTATTTCAAATATAAAAATCTCAAAATTTTATACGTTTTATGATTTCCATTTAAACAATAACACATTTTTTGAAAGTGTCTTTGTTATCGTTATCTGTATCACTTTAATATAATGTGTGTAGTATTACATTAAAATTCGACGTAAGATTAAAAAAAAAACTATTAAAAACACTCTAAACAAAGCAAGCCATAACTTTAATGTTTTCGCAATAGATTGTAGATATTGACATAGTCTGAGTGCTTTAATAATAATTTTACAATATATAAATATTACAGTAGGTATTAATCATAAAGTTACAATGGTAAGGTATATCTAATGTACAATAAAAAGAACAGGGTTACCCGCATCCAAGTTTAGCTCTTGGAGGAACTAATATAGATAATCGCAAATCTGTGAAGTCATCCGCATTGTGGCACAATGTTGGTGACGAGGAGACATCCGAAGCCAAGGAGGCGCGTTCCGAAACAAATTGCCATGATAAAGATTCATGATCTTTGCTGGAACCAAATGAAATAGTGCGTTAATCGCTATTTTCTATAATTATGTATATAGTATCTGACGCCATCGACACAATTGGAGTCTGTGTAGAGGTACATGCAAAGAGTGGGTCCAGCATACCTGCCTCCGGGTTTTAAATCAGAAGATTGAATCAGAATTGACAATTAATTTTTCTAGTCATTTTCCTAGGCATTTACCTAAATTAATTGATCGCAGCCACCTACATTCTCTTACCCTCCTTTACACATATTCCTATGCCATCTTATTACTCATTTGTTCCTCAAAAACCGATTTAAGTTCTTGGGGTCTAATACCCTTGGAAGTGCCCAGCACTTTTGTTCCCACAATCTCTTATAAGTGTGTCTCTCGTATAAGGTGTTATGGAGACTCTTTTACTATCAACACACTAAAGTTTTGGGATGCACTGCCAGGTGAACGATCTCAATATAATGAAAAATTATTTTTTATATATAATTTTTAAATTTTTTTAAGTAACTTAATACATTTTGCATCTATACAAGTATCCTAACAAAAGTTACTTGTATTATTTATAATAAAGTTATATGTTTATTATATATAATAAGTAATAACAGTAGACTGTTAATAGCTATAGCTATTAGCTTTGTTAGCTATACTAACCATACTAAAATAAGAATTTAATATTTATAAATACAATAAAATATAAAATATTGACGCGAAGCCGCGCAGGCTCCACTAGTCATTGTATAAAGGCATATGATACGTGTGCCGCATCTTCTGGCAGGTCTGAGGCAGTAACTTAAGTGAACCGGTGGTAAATTGTTTAACGTTCAAAAATAGAGTTTAACGTCTTATTTTAAATAAAATATTTAAATTTGAATTTATTTGTTCGTCTGTTGATAGTTACTCATCAAATTTTCAGCCATTTTGGACGCGCAGTTTTTGTGTAACAGTAGTTTGAGTGAGTTCATGCGAGTTTTTTTCTAAAAATGGACAAAATCTAGTATAGAGCTATCATTAGATATTTGATTTTGAAAGGCAATACGCCTGTGCAAATAAAATATTCAGTGTATGAAGAGTTTGCACCATCATTTGACTTTACACCACAGTGAAATTTTGGGCTGTTGAATGTAAACGTGGCCGTAAGACCTTGGGTGACGATGAACGTTCGGGACGCCCAAACTGCAACTACCGACGACAACATTGCTAAGGTGTTGATTAAATGGTGCTAGACGACCGCCGAATTAAAGTGAGAGAGATAGCAGAGGTTATGGACAAGTCAAAAGAACGTATTTGTCACATATTAAATCAACATTTAGACATGAGAAACGGTATGTTGGGTACCACGTTTGCTCACGTTAGACCAATAACGTATATGTATATGTCTAACCTTTTCCAACGCTCTTTTATCGTAGTTAAGGCGAAAAAAATCCGAGTATTCTACCTTTTTAGGTCGGAAACTTTTCATACCATCCTCGTATGGCTTAAGCATGCGATTGTAAATGCGACAGGTTGTTGGTTGAATTTCCACTCGAGCAAATTAATATGGACTATTTTCATTTTACCACTGTAGTAACGACTCCGTACTAAGAATGCCGTACAATACGGCGTTGAATTTCGCCATTTTACAAGACCTCAAATTCGGCGGGGAACGAAAGTGTTTCAATAAGAATGAAGTGTATTAACACTAGGTTCCCAAGTACCATCAGCTAAGTTCTATAAGCTAAAAAAAGTATTTTTGGAAAATAAAATTTACTTATACTAACTCTTTCACTGGAACCATTCCGACATCTGTAATAAAATAAATAATACAATTTAATAACATTAAAACTTTGAATAGAACGTTAGGCATTTTAGTTAGAAATATCTTAAGATAAAAGTTCTTCTTAAAAGAAATCAAACAATATTAATTATGAGAGTAACATTTATGAACTTCAAGATAAGTTTTTTAAAAGAAATCAAATAATATTTATGATGAGAATATCATTCATGAATTTTAATTTCTTTTTAATAAATGGATATTTTAACTTTAAAAACAAAAAAATCTTTGTTACTGTTTATAATAATGCCTGTTTGCAATAAAATAACATGAAATATGAACATACGTCTAACTTTAATTTTTATCCGCGACTGTGAGGTGATATAATGGATTAGTTCAGCATGAACCGCATCATCCACCCGGTACCCGTTGACACACATCACCTGATCGCCAACCTGCAAGTGATTAAGCGTTTTTATTATATACTTATTTTCAATTTGACATACATATTTTATTGTATTTGGAAATTAAATAACAGTTGGTTTATTAATAACCTTATAATACGCACTATTTTTTTTTGTTAGATACTTTATTTACTTTTGCCCCAAAGCAAATTGGGGACGACGCTTTTGTAAGTGTAACAAATAAGCAATGTCAAATATGTAATAAAAAATGGTTGCGCTTGCGTTGCGATATATTTTTAGCGGCGTGACGTCACGCTCACAAGTAGACTGATGTCAGCCACGTCGCGCTGTGACGAAAGCACCACTTTCTTTACGTTCTCGCGAAGAAGCCGGACTGTACACCTCATGCCCCACATATCGGACAACTTTCCTTCGAACTTTCTTATCAATTTTTTTGACGAAAAGACTTCCAGATCTTATAATATGACTTTGACAAATTTAATAACGCGTAAAAGATATGGAACATTTAATTGATTTATATTTTTACATATTTCCTTAACGCTCGAGTACTTGAATTGACTGAATCGAATTACATTTACGAACAAGCGGAACAGTTACGAGTAGATTGTGATAAGAAAATTTAAGCATAAGTTAAAAAAAATACTATGAGAAATTTGTAATATAATAATACTTATAGAAATCTTTAATTATTAATGTAAACAAAAGAGACGAAGAACGTGATTAGAAAAAGAAAATATCGAATATTAGAAATTGTTATCATATACGTATGTATGATAATAGTTTCTAGATTTCTAAGCAAAAAATGTGTTTGTGCGTTTTTGTAGCATAAGTATTGTATCGCCGAATAATAAAAGATATAGGTATATATATATATTTCCCGTTAGACTAGACTTATGAAATTTAACAACACAGAAACTAACTCACAGGGCTAATCAAGACATAAAAATGGTAAATTGAAAACTTATAGATAATTGAGGCCTGTCGTGGCGCAGCGGCACAAGCTTGTGACTGTTACTGACAGGTTGTGGGTTCGATCCCCACTCGAGGAAATGACATATTTAATATTGTCCATTTAAATATTTAATGTTTTCATTTCTTCGCTCTGGTACAAGGCAAAACGCGGCGCTGAATTCCACCACTCAACACGCAATGCCCCAAATTCGGCGGAAAGTGAGGAACGGGTGTGGAACGGGCAAGCTCAATTTTGAATTGAAACAAAAGCCACGATGGGTGTCTCCGATTCACACTTGATATATATTTAAAAGAAGAGATATTTCAGGATGAACTACCAACCACGCTAAACGCCCATACGCACAATAACCAACCCGCAAGCAGCCCCGAACCCGACTATGCATATAACTTACAGGGCTAATAAAGATAAGAAAATTGTAAATTGAAAACTTATAGATAATTAAAAAAAAGATATTTCTTTCATATAATATATAATTACATCATATCATAATGTGTATTGCGAAAGGTTAAACTTTCCGAATTCACTATAAGTTACATATGCACATCTCTTACTCACAGTAATAAAATTTCAACTTATCGTTTAAAAAAATGATATCCACCTGTTTAAATATAATATAATAAACAGTAGGTATACATTATATTATTGTCATTTTGACAATACTGATGATTCATTGCGTCCGTTTACATTGTTATACCCATCATGTTTTACGTTTATTTTTGCAGTATTATAAGTCTTGTGATATTTTTGAAAAATAATAATAAATGTTCATACAATTTTAGAGAAACTACAAAAATATTTTATGGCAATGATAATTTAGTGATTATGTTAGAGAATTTTTGCGAACCGGTAAAGTATACGTAACGGATGTAATAAATAAGTACTTATGTATTTGCTAAATTCGTTTACACCATTATAATTATGAAATAATAAATGTTTTTATATATTTTGAAAAACTATTCTTTGCCCTAAAATAATAATTTAACAATAATTATCAATAATAAAAAAGTTCTTAAAGATCTCATCTTAGGTTTTCTATTTTAGCGTCTATTACGTAGAGGAAAGTTGCCAAATATGGAATAGTTCCGTAATATGGAATACTGGCATTTCTATCAAACGGAAACTGATAAACACAGTAAACAGTGTTTGTCCTCTTCTTCTTGTCCACCTTCCCGCGTAGAAGTCGTAAAATGTAAGTTGAGCAAGCATTTTCATGACAGTCGCGGTGTTTTGTTTTGTCGCTTCCGTATAACTTTCTAAGGTATGTAAAAAACACATTTTTTTCGTTCAAAAAGTATGCACAGTATTGTTGTTATAGCTTCTAGATATAGTTTATATGTTATTTTGTGGGTTTTAACAGTATTTGATTGTTTTACCTTATTAAATATAATCATATAAATTTCAGTTTGAATCCGTTGGAAAATCCAAATATGGACAAATCATAGTATCCAATTATGGAATATTCCATAATTGGTTCTTTTAAGCATCAACTGATTTGATTATTTTGTTAATTTTAAATTAAATGTATTTTTCTATTTTTCTGGCAGTAGTTTAAGATTGGTTTCTCCATATGACATCAGTACATTACCAAAAAAGAAAAGGGAACCTAATAGAGGACGAAAAGCATCTGTTATAGATTATAAGAACGGTCTCATAGAAAAAAGTAAGAAGAAAGAAGAAAAAGAAAATAAATGGCCAAAGAACATAAATAGAAAAAACAAAACGAGAAGAAATCAAAAGGAAAAAAGCCAAGAGAAAAGATTAACCCTAAGTCAGATGATGCTGATGATGATGCTTTTTGATACAGTGAGCCCGATACCTTGATAGGAAATACAGATCCAGACTCTGAAGATTCAGAGTGTATTTTCTGTGTTATGCTGTATTCAAATGATACCCATTTAGAAACGTGGGGCAAGTGCCTTATGTGTGGGCTCTGGGCACATAATGATTGCATAGAACCAGAGTCTGATGCATGGATTTGTGATTTTTGCAAATAATTAGTTTCAATTTCTCTGTTATACCAAAGTTTCCAAAGAATCTCTTTTAAATAAAGCTTAAATTTTCATAGTGTTTATGGTATTCCATATATGGGTACCTATTCCATATTTAGATACCTTTATGATTATTTAGTTTTTTTATTTTATTTTGATTAAAATTAGTCATTGTAACCAAAACTTGTTACAAAATAAAGCGCAAATATATGATTATTATTATTAAATACAAAATGATTTTTAATTCTAAAATTTGTGCAAATTATATTCAAAAAACAAAATGGTATTCCATATTTGGTCACTTTCCTCTAACGTTAACCCAAAGAGGCACACTGGATAGCAGTGGAAAGTCAATGATCAGATACAGCAGGTAACTGAATGACCTACACATCTTCTAGCAAAAGTCTATTCCACTTAGAGTTATTTTAAAATTAGACTTTACCTTTTAAGCATCTTTATCCTGTTATTAACGAACAAGTTCGTCCGTGATATTACAAGTATCCGCCCTGACTGAGTATTATTTGTAAAACAAGTATTTAACTACATGTTATACCAACAGTTGTTAATCTCTATTTAAAACAACCATATAGCTATATATAAACAAATAAATATTTTAATCTATAATTGTAGAGAACTAATAAAAAACACTCGCTATATGAAAAACTTTCATATCACGAATTCAAGTATATAATAATCATTTAAACGTTGTGTGACTACTAACGTCGTATAACTAAAATAAATCTTTAAATAGCGTCTAAATAAGAGTCATAAAAGAATATCTATTCCCAAGAATGGTATTGTGAGCATTAAAATCTTTATTGTTAACAACGGATATAAACTTCTTTCGTAAGACTTTAATAAGGAAATAATTGTGCGAAAACTAAACTTTTTAAGACATTATTCACATACAATATTCATATGCCAAAGTTGTAAAGAGAATTTTGTCTTAGTTTAAAAACATAATTTATTATAGAAATAAAAACTGATGAAAAAAAATTTGTGTTGAATTAGACAAACGGAATAAATTTGAAATCACTATTGCAACACTATCTTCTAAAATTGCAAAAAGTAAATTATACAAAGGACACTTTTTGTTATGTTTTATTTATAAAACATTACAAACAAAATTACAGTCGACAAATCGTTTAGAAAAAGATCTAAACTTCATTTTGAGAGACTAGTTGTTGTGGTAAGAGAAACAGCGACTGTTACGTGAACATTTGAAATAATGGAATGTTTCTTGCGACAATTCAACCTCGGACGCAAGTAATTATAAAGCAGGCGAGCAGTAGATAATTGTGAGAGGTTTTCACATATTAAAACAAATGATGGGACACACCATGCTCGTGGGAGATAGATCAAACTATGTGTTTACATCATGTTATAGTTGACAGGTTTTGTATAAAAAAATTACACATTATATATAAAATTATAATAAAAAAGCTAGTAAATAATACATTAGCTTACAACGAAATGTTGAACAATTCCTTATTGTTGTTGGCAAAAAATATGAAAAAATGCTAACACAATGTGGCAAAATCGCCACCATATGTCCATTAAGCAATGTTAGTTATGTAACAATGTAAGTTTACATACGTTCACACATGAAACGCCTGTACTTTTGAACAATTAAAATTGATTTCTTTATTTCTATTACTTTGAACATTCAACATTCAACTTAAATTTAGTGTACCCAGAGCATCGAAGTTAATGTTCCGTTTATGCATGAACATACAGTTATTTACTAGGTGTTTTTCTAAATATCCCTCATAGTATTTTCAAAACTTACCTTTAGTCCCTGAAGATGAGCTTCAGAGTTAAGTTCAACTCTTGAAATAAAAAATCCAGTAGCATATTCTCGGCCACCACGTAACGAAAAGCCAAAAGCAGGTGCAGCCTTGCGAGGACGCAAGAGGCGGACAACTCGCACGCGCCTCTCTAGCATGCCTGCTGTCATATCGGCACGTGAACCGGACGTCGTCGTGGACGCCGTAGACATGGCATACATTTCCGCCCTTAAAATATAACATACAAATGTTAAAGTAATTGCACAGTATATCTACACAATATATGCAACATATCTATAATCTTAAAAGTAACTATCATAAAATACCTCAACACAAGAATAAATGTAGTAAATGTAACTTGGTGAAAATATAATCAATTGAATCGTTTATTGAAGGAATACTAAAAAAAAAAACATTTTATTAAAAACGTTCAATAATTTAACGTAACGGGATTTTAACGGCAATTCTCTTTTGTTCAAAATTTTACACTTTTTTTAAAAACATATCATTCTCTCCGAAGTATAGCCCACACTTCAAAAGAAAAAAATACTTCAAATATAATAAAAATATTTGTAATGTACTCGAGAGTTTCTACATTTATTTGCATTATCTTTAAGTTTAGTTATGACGTATTACTGTATACTCACGTATATTATATATCAAGTTATTAGTTTAATGAAAATATTTTATATCGAACAATTTTTACAGGTATATACCTACAGATGAATACTGTTATTTATTTAATGTTAAATATAGTATGCTTATGTGTAATATAATACAGGAAGAACCCAAACGTACACGCATCCGGAATTAATGTTTTATAAGAAGTCATAGAAATGCGTAACTGTTACAGCATTTACAATTGTTAACTATTATCTCCAACATATAACCTACTTTCTAGGTTAATCCGTTTGTCATAATGACATCAAAATTTGAAAATTTTATACATTTTCACAGAGGAAGTATTCGTATATTTATTTTTAATGTTCAAGAAGAGAGTAAACATATATAATTATAGAAATAGATAAATAGAACCAAGAATACTTTCTATTATCACAAAGCACATATGAATATTAATTATATTTGTATTTGTAAAACTGTATCAACCAAGTTATTTTGCGTTATTCCAGTATTTGTTACAGAAAAAATTGCGGTAATGTCTTGCAAAAAAATATTGCACCTAACGACCTCGAACTCGAAAAAGTCATTTCACGTTTTATAGTTGATAGCAGTTTTAAAGAAAAATTGTACTTAGCAATAATTGACGTAGATAATCATTGTTATCCTACCACGCTTAAATTTTCTTTTTTATTGTTTTACGGGTCATATGGCGGTTTTATTATAGTTTTGTAATTTTTTACCCTCGTTCTGAACAACAGAATCTTGTTACTTGTTACGGACAAGTAAGCATTGAGCTACTTTGCGTGCAGCTTATGCTCGTCTGTCTTTTTGTCTGTCCAGACTTCGATACTGTACAGTAATGCAGGTCTTTCCCATTTAAGATACGAGTATCGTGTAGGTTATTATAATTATAATTATGAAATATATATCCTGTGTTTATCCTGTTAATACGCAAACCATTTTGTGCTAGCGATTAGCGATTTCCTATTACAAGAACTATACTCAATGGCGTGTAAAATAAAAAAAATACAAAAACTAATCTCTGATAGATAAAGATAGTTTTTGTATTTTTGCAGTTAATTCCTAACAGTAAGGATCTTAGTGCCATGGTGAAGTTATCCTCCGAAAGTTACTACAATGTTATATATTTTTATTTATAAAAAGGGAAAAGCGGTAAATCTAGCATTTCTTATTAAGGTTGTTAAATAAATTAGCTAGTCAAGTTTATTTTAATAAACGGTCAATCCAAGATAGCGCTTAGTTCAGCACGACGTACTCCCTGATTCTTTTAAACAATTAATTGAATTAATTAATTAATAGTATTGAGACTTATAGAATTAAAAAAACAAATATTCCAGTTATCCAAGACATTGAAAATCAATAAGAATATCAAATTTGTTGCAGTTGAAGCGCGCCAAATATTCTACAAGTTAAATAAAAAAAAAGGGGGAATTCCAAAAATTTGGTTCTGTGGGTTCCACAACTCAACACAGAATGCCTCTAGAATTCGGCAGAAAACAGATAACGGAAGTGAAGTCTTAATAATGTCTTAACACTAGATTCCCAGATTTCCTCTGCCTACCCTGCTATGTGTCGATCTCATCTTTTTGTATTTAAAATGTTCATATTATAAATCAGTACCCGGTTGACGGAGCTGTACTCGTCGGTTGGATATTATATTTAAGTACAAACTACATATTACAAAATGAAAAAGATATATTATATTTATAGAATATATATTATATGCGGACACGATTACGTTAAATCTAACTCTGGTCTTCGTGCACAAGTCAAAGCACATTGTTATGAAAAACGCCTGATCTGGAACCGTTAGGGTCCCATATGAATTCAGTTAAGACTTTAGAGCAAACTATGTATTAATGCATATTAGAATGTACGGAAATCATTAGAACCAGTTTTAGAAATTGATTGTTAGATCGTAAGTATATCTTAAATATAATTCTAATAATAATAATACAATATCAGACAAAGTACATGTAGCTTATCTCTAAATCAACTCATCGTACTGATCAGACATATCTAATCATCCAGGCGTAAAGGACATATAAAATTACGCTTTTAAACGCCTATTGTATCTGAAGTGGTTCCAAAAAAACCATCTTAAGTATAAATCTTTGTTTTATTTTCTAGGCCAGCGCATGCCCTTTCCATGGAGATGGCATTAACGCCGAGGTCATGAAATAGTTTTCCATAGAGAAGTCTGTCTGCCAGGTATATTGTTTATGCATAAGTTTTATTTTTTGACTGTTATATACCAAAATATGATTATATTAATTTAATACAACATTCTTAATAATTTATGTATACAATTTATAACTATATTACTAAGACCCACCCGATACTGATATCTAGTTTGTATCCACTGAACGCCCCCGTTGGCATTAAATATATATAATATTATTAGCTAACAATTATTTTTCTTAATTTTCAATAAATCCTTAAAATCACGTTATGTATCAAGGGTGATAGTAGATATGAAACATTTATAAACTTTTGGCACAACACCTCTTAACACAACTAAAGGTTAAAATATTGTATTATTATTAATTAATAATTATTTATTTTATATAGGTAAAAATGTAGGTAACATTTATATATAAAACATATTCAACTTAGAAATCATTAGCGTGCCTACCTTTTCACATTATTCTGAACGAAGGAGGATTTTGTAACATACAAGAAATCATTCGGAAATAATCACCTCAACAGCCAAGTTTGCGAAATTAGTATTTTTATTATGAACAAGTACTTGCTGGTTTACTTTTAAATAGAACAACATTTATAAACTTCAAATGTCTATTCAGCTATTATTAATATGTTAATAAAGTTTTGTAACTTAGTGTTTTAGAATAATAATTAAAATTTATAATAAAATTATTGTTTTGAAGCGATGGTAAATATAAGTGAATATTGTGTTTGTTTGCAATACACGGAATATGGATAAGAGGGGGTAGAGGACAAGGGGGCAGGCAACAGTTCCTCTGAGCGGTGCAATGACCTCGCTATGCGTCTGCGCAGCCTCCTGCAGATTTCTTTATATACAACATTTATCACATTTACTGACACTACTACATAAAAATAACGTAACAATAGAGGCAACATATAATCATTCAGCTACTACAAAATAATCATCTTGATTTTATTTTTCAAGTCTTAATTTCAATAATATATAATCTTCTGGCACGATGGTAATATAAATTGAAATTAATTAACAGGAGGTTGCTGTTAATTTATTGCCATTCTACATAATTTCTCAGGAATAACTTATTATTTATTCCTTATTTTAATTACTGTTGTTATACCTTTACCTATATTGTATTGTTATACTAAAATTTCTTATTATATATACAATGTTCATAATATTTATAGTTTTTCAATTGAGCAGACATTGATTGATTAATATATATGACAAAATATTGAAAGTGAAAGCTTACTCAGATCAACAACAATGGTGCACTTGACACAATATTTGATCTGCGTAACGTTGTCTGTACTGTATACTCGGAAATCGATTAATACTCCCGCACTAGACGTGCAAAACCTATCTATTGTAATAGTTAAGTTAAATAACTTATTTACGACTACTATGTATAAATATAAATTATTATAGTAAGCACAATATTTTAACGAAGAGAATATAGGAACAAAGAGTAGCTATACGGATTCAAAATTGCGTAAGAAAGTTATAATTATATTTTTAATCTTTTTGCTTATTTTTAATAAATATGTCACGTATAAGTTTATATTTGAAATATTTTCTTCATTCTTCATCTAAAAAACAGCATTCACTATTATGGTAATAAAGTATTAGTTTAACATAAATTCCAAGTTGTAGGAATGGCCTTACCATTTGTAACTGATTAAGGCGATCGCTATTCGTCGCTTTCTGGGTTGAATACATCTGACTATCAGAACCTCTAAAAGTGTCACATTTTTATAATTTTCATAGGTTGTTTATCAAGATACGTCTTATATAAATGTTCATATGTTAAAGTGAAAGTATTTTCATGGTTGTCTTTTTTTAGGTAAAAATTCATAAGTATCTTATTTTAAGCTAGAGTTTTTTTGCTAGAGAGTGCAATATTAAAGCTTTTCACGGGCCAGATCGACGAGTGCGCGCGCAGGTGGCAACGCTGCTCAACCGTGAATCCCCTCTCGCCCCCGTCGACAACAACTGTTCCCCGTTTTTTCTCTCTAGGAAAGAGCATTGGCCTCAGTTAGTCACCACTAAAATAAGTATTTAGCTATAGCGCCAAATTTATATTTTATATGTAAACAAAGGATACAGATATGTGACATATCTGTCTTGTATATACTTATACACAGATAGTAACTCGTTTAAGATATAGACGTCAACATATTAAATATTATTAAAAAAATACCTACAGTAATATAGAATCTACGATAGTATACCAAATTTACCCTGTTAATATATGATTGTGAATGTGTCTTATTCTAGGTCATCCTGCACATGTATATTTTCGTATTAATACCCGAAACAAAAATATGATGTCCCTCATCTATAGACTTTATGCGATCAATAATTGCTAGGATACAGTATAACAAAAACTTTTAGTGTCCGTCACCCTCTGTAATTGTAAGGATTCGTAATTTCCGTCGTGAAAGCCGACCCTTGTTGGATTATAGATCAATATATAAACACTAATTTTATTATTTTATAGCTATGTAACATTTGTAATCGGATAAGATTAGCTTAAATAAAAATGTAATATACGTAAACCTAATAGTGGAAAAGAAGGTACACAAGTTAGAAACGCCGCAAAATATCGGCTCTCAAACCGGCTTCGGCGAGTCGTCGCCAATTAACCGCGTCCGACCTCTGAGACTGAGCCCCGCGAGCCTGTGATGCTATTCATAGATACCGAACAACTCCCCAAACCGCCATCTGGATATATTGCAACTCGCTACAACAATGTGACTCAACGGCTTTACATAACTCAATGCTCTAACAGCCAGTTCGATCTAAACCTCTCAGAGCAACAGTTAATTTCCTAACCGTTTTGTATTGTAATGAACACAGCATTTAGTTTTTATCGTGCATTTTTTAATATTATTTCAAAATATTATTACTGAATAAGTGCACCATACTATTAAAATGTTACATACTTATATAGCCAAAATTTATTTACAACGTTTTGTACTATAAATCAAACGAACTTATAAATTTAGTTGTCACTCATCTTTCTCATTAATTTATTTCGGCGATGTTTATAAATTTAAGTGAAATTATTGAACTGGATTAATCGCGTATATTTAGTGTCAAAAAATTTTTTGAAAGCCGACATTTTGAACACTTTGCAGTGATTGACACTGATTGACTGAAGTGACATTTATGCATAAATATTTTTCTTAGTTTCACTGCCAGCGTGAGGCATATCGTACCTGGGCCGAGGCACTTGTCACTAAGAATCCAAAGGTGAAAACTTTAAAAAATAGTACAACAGTGCCTCTAGGTACTTAAAGTTGCAAATTGCTAGAGCAAGGTCCAAGCTCATCGTTAAAATCGGCGAGAAACTTGAGAGTTATCCGTCGGGAACTCACCATTTTTGGGCCTTCCCAAAGGCTACTCTTAACAACTTTAGCCAGCCTTCGCTTCCGCCGCTGCGAATGGAAAATGACCATTTTGGTCCATATGGCGAAAGAGAAATCCGATCTTCTGGGCGCTCTCTTTGCCTTGAACTCGACAATGGATGACCGAGGAACAACGCCGCCGATCAACCTGCGGTGTCAGAGTTCAACGCCGGACGTTAAAATCAGTTAAAAAGCTGTTAGGCGAGCTCTATCTTCCTTGGACATTCACAAGTCGAGTGGGCCAGATGGGATTTCACCTCACCTGAGCTGATTCCGGTGCGTCTATTTCGGCACTCATACTCAGTTGGCGGAGTCCCAGATTCGTGGAAGAGCGCTCTTATCCACCCGATTCCGAAAAAAAAGCCGATGGTTCCGATCCAACTAACTACAGGCCTATTGCTATCACATCCCTGCTCTCAAAAGTAATGGAGAGCATAATCAATAGCCAGCTCTTGGTTTATCTAGAGGATCACCGATTGATTAACGACCGCCAAATATGGCTTTCGTCAGCGTCGCCCAACCGGTGATCTTCTGGTTTAGCTAACCCACCGCTGGTCTATAATATAACCCACCGGTGGCTATTGATAGCAAGGGAGAGGGCCTGGCAAAGTCCGGACATAGCAAAGGCCTTCGATCGTGTATGGCATGGGGCGCTCCTTGCGAAACTTCCATCTTACGGGCTTCCCGAGAATTTATGCAAATGGATCGCTAACTTTCTCGCTGGGCGCAGCATCAAGGTCGCTGTCGATGGTTTCTGCTCCAAATACATGGCAGTGAACGCTGGCGTCCCCCAAGGCTGCGTGTTGTCCCCTACGCTATTTCTTCTGCATATCAATGATATGTTAGAGGACTCTAACATACATTGTTATGCAAATGATACGCACTGTGGACGCTGTATACTCCGGCCGTGCAAGTATTTCTCGGGAAAACGACCAGTGCCGAAGTCAACTTGTGTCTTCCATTTAGGCATCCTTCAAGAATGTCTCCATATGGGGTGAAAAGAACCTGGTTCAATTCAACCCCCAGAAGACACAAGTCTGCGTGTTTATCATTAAAAAATCCAATTTGTCGTATCACCAGTTTTCGAAAACACTCCACCCTGCATCAGTATATTAGGAGCTTTTCGAGCGACTGCTAGTATCGCGATCATATGGAAAGCAAGGCCAAGTTGGCCTCGAAGAAACTAGGGGGTCATCATTAGGAGACAGTATTTCTCGCCAACACACTGTTCTCACCTCTAGGCTGGTGTACCCCAGTATCAGCTTGAGCCATTTGATCACGTACAACTTAAAGCCGTTCGAATCCTTGGGGACCCAATGATTTGTAAGGGGCTTCACACTTTGGCTTTGCGTAGAGACGTATCTTCACTGTGCGTTCTCTACCGCATTTATCATGGGGAGCGTTCAGGAGAACTGTTTGACTTGGTACCTGCTGCCGAATTTTCTAACCGTACAGTACGCCAGAAGTTAATGTACCATCCACATCTTCTGGACACGTGGCACTCTAGTACTGTGCGGTTTCGTAGGAATTTCGTTCCACGCGCCACACATCTCTGGAATGATCTACCCGCGGCAGTATTTCCAGGTCGATACGACATGGGTACCTTCAAAAAGTGCGTCTACCTCCACCTCAAAGGCCGGCAACGAACCTGTAGCTCCCCAGGTGTTACACGGGGCCGTGGGCGACCGTAATCATTCGCCATCAGGTGACCCGTACGCTCGTTTGCCTTGCCTTTTCCATAAAAAAAAAGAAAAAAAAGTGTTTCTCTTACCAAAGATTTATGATTAATTCTAATCAATTAGAAATTTATGAAATATTTTTAACATTTTCAAACTGCTATAAATTTCTATTTCAAACTTATACTCATTTTGGCGGTGCGGGTGTTTTATATGGTTGAGCGTAATGTTAACTTCTATTTAAGGTCCCAGAGTCGATAGTGTGTTATTTATGATGTGTCAGGCTAAAGTAAACTCTTCATAAAACGTAACCATTCCATTGATTTATAGTTCTGTGGGTCTTCTCACTGAGCGTTTGTTATTACACAAGCTGAGTACAGTATGAAAATTTATACAATTTCAATATTAATAATGAAAACATTAAATATTTAAATATGCCAATAACTTAATATTAATAAGTTATTGGCATGTGGAGAAATATTGTGGAAACATCTGGTGAAAGATTTCACCAAACAGTACTTATATGTTTAATCCTGACTTATACGACCTATTTTTGCTTATATGTAATAGACTCTATTGTCGTTAATAATCATGCGCTTCAAAAATAGGTCAACTTTATCAAAAAGTCCTAAAAGACATTCACTTCGAAAGATTTTTCTGCATATCTTCTTTTCTGTCAATTCATTTCGTGGTATCCATGGATTCACTGTTTAAACAAATGCCTTACACAAAGCTTGGCTTGCTTTCCTTTAACAAAAGCTAAGCTTTTCTTTTTCACTGTCTTGCTCCGTGGAATTAAAGGTTTAAACACCAAATTATCAACATTAAATTCATTTCGCAGGCGATAAGTTATGATAAACATGATCGAGAGTTAACGAATTGTATACTTTAATATTTTGATTTGATGCTGTAAATTAATATTAAAAAGTTTACTAAAGATGTATAAAAAAATAACATAGGTAATATTTACAACCACAAATTAACACTTTGCTGCGAGGAATCGTTGTATAATAAACAAAACGATAAACTTATCGCTTGAAAGTTGTATTAAAAAAACCATAAGCTTGACTTGATTTGATTTATAAAAAAAATAATGTGGGATATTTTTCTGGGAAGGTTTCTAATCTTTTTACTAATCTGGTTTTTTGTAGAAGAATCTAAATCATAAAGTAAACATGTCCCCATCCCCCCACGCTGCTTCACGCTGTATTCCGCACATGGCAGGATAGGCAGAGGGAACTTGGGAGCCTAGTGTTAAGACACTCCGTTCCACTTCCGTTCCCCACTTTCCGCCGAATTTAAGGCATTGTGTGTTGAGTGGCGGAACTCAACGCCGCGTTTTGCCTTGTACCAGAGCGAAGAAATAAAAATATTTAAATTGAAAATATTAAATATTTCATTTCCTCGAGTGGGGATCGAACCCATAACCTGGCGGTTACAGTCACACGCTTGTGCCGCTGCGCCACTACAGGCCTAAAGTATACATACAATCAAATAAGTTAACGCAACCTAACATATGAGACCGGTACAAATACGAGCATCTGCATTAAAAAAATAATTTCAGAAGCTGATATTACGCAAGTGCAACAGGAAAATATTGCGTTTTATTACGGCCTAAAAATTCAAATATGTGAAATCATTTTACCATCCGTTACAAGCAGTTATTCAATAAATAATATTCTTAACTTCCTTTACGAAATAAACCTGCATAAGTGTTAACGAACCTTTGATGATCATTATAATTACGGTTCCTCTTGAAGAATCAATTCGTATTTAGTAGTTGCTTAACATATTAACGAATAAATATTTTTTTATAATGAATTTATGAATGTATTATTTTAGGTACATATTAAATTTGTATTATATTTTTAGTATAATATCTTCTTATTTATATATAAAAATAAAGGCTAACCAGATTTAAATGCAGTTTACTTTTATACAGTTCACTATTATATTTTGGAAACCTTCTTTCAACATTAATGTTGGTTTTCTTTGAATCGGTCATCGTCATTTTAAAATATTTAGTTTGACAAATTTGCTACAACATTTGAATTTTCAATATATAGATATTGTCTTAAAAGTGATAATGTTATTAGAACAAGAATGTAACTAAGAGTAGTAAATAAAATAATGAATTTCAAGCGGGTGAAGCCGCGGGCGGGTCCTTAGTATTATATCAGCGCATACACGTATACGAGTAAGCTAACAACTTTACAAACAAAATAATAAAAATAATATAATTTTGTTATTATTTATACTTAACACATTCTTGCACTAGCGCACAGGTATTGACTTACTATAACTAGTTACTTCTATCACAATGCTAATTAAAAAGCGGATTAGTGAAAGATGTTTAAAAAATCAATAAGAAAGCTTGTAACAGCAGAATACAACCTTCTACCGTCTTAAGAAGTCGAAAGAAATCGCTTGAAAAAGCGGGAGATGCCTTTAATGGATGGAAAGCGATCTGACGAGCAAGATGACATTTTCTGTTCACACGATTCCATAGAAAAATCACACATATGTACAACTTGTAATGTCAACTCTTACCTAATAATGGCCTTTAACTTCAAACAACTAATTAAAAATAAGTATTCAGAAATAAGTATACAGAATGAACTTGGGAATCTAGTGTCAAGACACTTCAGTTTGAGCCCCACTTTCCTCCGTATTTGAGGTATTGCGTGTTGAGTGGTGGAACTCAATAAAAAATCAAATCATTAAATATATCATATGCAAATATTCAATATTTCATTTCCTCGTTTAAGGATCGAACCGACAACCTGACGAGTTTACAGTCACACGTTTGTGCCCCTGTGCCACGACAGGCCTTATTATTATGTAAGTAATATTTTGATATGCAAAAAAATATATGTAGCAATCTGCCTAGAAGACGAGCCAAGCGTTGATTAGACATCAACGCGGTGTCAAGTGTGACGGATCAACGCTATATCTCGATAAAGATAAGCCACAGTTAAATTTACATTGTATTTTAAATTTATTGAATCATATAAGCAGCTATTATTGAATCATATAAGAAGTTTGCCTATTATTAAGAAATATAAAACTTGATTTAAGTTCGATGATGATTGAAAATTATATTAGATCTAAATGAAATGACGATGATGTTACACCATATTAAGAAAAGGATAACGCCTCAAAAATCATTTAGTGCATAAGCATTTATATATAAATATAATAAGGATTTATTATCATTAATTAGTATTCTTTTAATAAATACACATAAGTAATGCCACCAGTAGTCGTTTTGAATTTCCAAAACCAGATTTTCTCTATTTTTGGCCAATAATATTTTTTTTGTTGCTTAAAATAATTGTTTTGTTACTTAATATAATTTATTGGTGTAATGAAGATATATTACTTCCTCAAGGTGCCGATTACTAATGCTGATAGTATTTTGAAAATAAGCTCTCAAGACAAAATTCAATGTAAAAAATTCTACATTTTAAATTTTATTAACTTATTCGTGTAACTGTCGATGTACTTATAAAAATCTTATCATATATGTATTTGTTATATCATGTGTGTGTTTTAAGGAACTAATAATAAAAACATGAATACAATTTTGTCAAATAACATCTTTTAAGTATTTTTCAGTTTATAAAAAAATAAGTATTACATATGTTTAAATATTATAATACATAAGTAATTTTTGAAAAAATAAATAAAAGCAGTATAATTTTGAGTACATTACAAATGATTATACATACAAAATCATTACATAATTTCAAATAGCACTAGCAGGTAGATTTCGCTAATCTTAAGAACGTCGTAGTATACTTAATACGTAGCTATAGTAAATCATAATATAAAATGAAACATACAACTTATTTACTGACCTTAGCGTCTAATACCAGAGCGTTTGTTTAAAGTTTAACACGGGTACATTTCTTCAAGATTTGAATAAATATAACCGAACATTGTCTATCAGGGTCTCATGTTTTCACTGGTTTGTGGCTGCTATTGTTATCACTGTTCACTGTTCCAAAAATCTAAAACAATCTACGTACAAAGAGTAATGTTAAAATTTTAAAAACAATTCACGGTTGGATTACGGCAGCAATAACGGTTTGCCACTCAAATTAATAAATTGCCTTAGCGAGCGCGTCAGACGTGCGTCCCGTACAGCTAACCGACACGAATGGTAAAAACTAAAATCAAGGTAGTCAAAGAAAGTATGACGCTACATACCATGCTAAAAGCCTTGTTCACTGACTTAATTGAAAGCTAATAACTCATGTCATTCGTGTAGCTAACAGTTGTTACGTTTATATTTATGTCAACAATGTGGTATAATATTTATTAATATATATATACAAATTTCTTTATTAATTAACATTTTAGTTGTTTTTATAAGCTATATAATATTTTCGTGATGACATAAAAGAATATATTTTTATATCAACATTGGATATTCTGCTATGCATAAAAATAAATATTAGATATTACATAATTAAGTAGACAGGGATAAATAACAACACAAATTAACCACATCTGAACATATTTTATTATAATAGCACAACAACACTAAAACTAATTCTTATTTATCACATCATTACATTCTCTATTACTTTCGCGACCGATATCCATGTTCAAAGTTAGTGTTATCAAAGATATGACACCTTTCGATACGAAAATATCACCCAAAAATACAGCCTTCTATAACATTCAAACCTCATACGTCGACCGGGAGAATGTCTATATTTACATTAAACATCTATGCAACATCGATTTAATCAATAATTATCTAGAATACATCAAGTTTAACAACAATGTCTATTTACTTAATAGGCGTTATATCTCTCCAAAGGATATAATTGGTATCATAGAGATACGTACAACACACATAATATATTTTATGTCATGTCTGTTGACCATTGGACAAGATGTATTTTCGTTTGACGAAGCCCTGTATCCTAAAGCCAGTTCATGCAAGTTACGATAACGAATTTTACTCCACTTGTGCCTAATCGCCTACGTACATACATACGCCTGAATCCCTACAATAATCGCTTATCTATACGTACATAATGTATGTATAATGATTTATTGCGATTTTGAAAACTACAGTGGCAACGGGAACAAAATGGTTTTTTTTTTTTATAAATTTAGGTAAATATACTATGAATAAATATGTGTAAATAATGTCAATATTTTAGGATAAAATTTGATAGTTATCAAAATAAATTCATCTAAAAAAAGATATAACGGGAATATAATATTAGTCTTACGAACTCTATAATTCTAAAAATTGAGTAAAATATACCAACGACAATTCTAAATTCTAATCAGATTTGATATAACATTACATCGGTAACTATAAGTCTACTTTTTAATTTATTTTTTTCAAATTGATTCGTTTTATATTTCGAACATTTCTAATTTTTTTAACATATAGCTTATCCGCTCTTATTAACTTTTACTTCTCGCCGATGTTTTACTTACAATAAGATAAAATAATATTTCAGTATACAACGTAGAAACGCCTCGTTACGTTTGTTAATGTTATAAGATTTGAAATAAACATGAGTCATTCATTGTGAACTTATAAATATTATTAAATCTCTACCTATTCATGGCAACAAATACATACATACATGGGTAATGTATAATAAAAGATTTGTACATATTTCAAAAATTAAAAATAATAAAGTACCTAAATACTTAATTTTATTTAACTGCTATTAAATATAAGTGATATAAAAAAATATTTATAACGTAGTAAAAAATAATTATATTTATAATATTATAAAATAGTTTAAAAAATGTCTGAGATAATGTCTTTTCTAAAAATAAAACTTTTAAATATTTCTATAAATTTGTGAGGTTAATCATTACTTTTGATAAGAATCAGGAACCTCTGGAACTGAGCAACTTATTTAGTATTTTAAATATACGTAATGTATAGAAACGTATTCATGATTTTATTTTTTTTAAATTATTAGTATTTTAAATTTTTTTTAATACTTTTGGTGCTCCAAATGAAAAAAAATTGAGGCCGTTGTGGTGTAAGGACAAAAGCGTGTTTACGCGACAGTTGTTTTATCGATTGCCACTCGGAGAAAAAAAATATTTCATGTTTTTTCACATAATTAGTGCTGCGTTAATATAAATTCCGCAGCTCAACTTACAATGCCTCAAAAATTCGGAAAGTGAGAAATGGAAATGTTCTAATGGAAACGTAGTATTTTAAAATATGTTATGTCCATATTGTTTCTGTCTATCCTGCTATATGCGGGATACAATGTAAAACTATACAATAATAAACAAAACTAATATTTAGATATCTAAGTTACAAACAAACAATTAATAAGATCGATAGATATGTAGATATTGCAACATATAAATAATATAATCTGATATAAATATATTAAACATATTACCTAACCCATTAACAAAATAATTAATTTATTTTTAAATAGTAATTGGTTACTGGTGGACTACTATTCTATTAGAGATGATAAGCAATTCACTAGATAGTCCAAAATGGAATTTTATTTTTAGTAGTACGAAACTTATTACCTGAAATTTTGAATATATGTATTTTAATAACTGTAACGACTTCACCTAATCAAAGAGAAGGTACATATAGGCAAATGTGTTCAAAATATATATTCTAAATTTTACCTGAAAACTTAGATTTATAAAAATATATTAAAATACGCCATAGTAAATAGGTTCAAAATTAAAATTATATTACAAATATAATAAATAATTAATGTTAAATTTCAGTCAAAAATTTAATTTTATGAAATAAACAGTTAATTTTCTTTAACTCTTGTACACACAAGAATAACCTATTGATAAGCTCTTATAAAATTATCTGTAACGTTTCTTTTTGTTTGAGCTCTGTATACAGTTGGGTATAATATGAATAATTCATAAAAAATAATATGAAGGACTCATTATTAACGAACTGGTTATCGCTAACTAAGATATAGGTATTTGTATCATATAGGTACAAATACGATTGAGCATGTAACTATTACTACTTCTTAACATACACATACGTTAAATTAATAATATTTAAAAAACGATAACATTTGTTTAGTAGTTCTCCGTTTTAAATCTTTACTGACTTATAATTTTATTTGAATGATTTGTGCAAAACGTACACCACATTACATTTTTTTTCTGTAACACTAACTCTAATTGCAATGCAGTTAATGGCAGGCTAATTGAGAAGTAATATTTCGGAACTTATCCTTTAATTAAGGTTATAAAAATTTAACTAGAAATACATACATGTAGTTTTTATTAAAATATATCCAAACAGTCAATGTATCTGCTTTGAAAAACTGATAATACTTTTAACTTATATCTAAGATCGTTTATAATGAATAATTTTTCATATTATCTGTTACTACCCTGTGATATTAAAATTTCTCTCGATTTTCATAAAATATTTAAAACAGAATAGGTAGAGATAATTAATTAATACATCATAATTTACCGATTGGTGCCTTTATCGGTGAAATTAAAATTCTTATAAAAATTGACTTAATGTGAGACGAAATAAATCATCTCTAAATTTCATCGAAAATTGAAAGTTTAATATTGTCTATGAAAAATATTGTAATATATCTTAGCACCACTACACCTCAATGAAAGGTTAAATAAATTACGGAACTACAAGTACAAGTAATAAGCATGCCGTTCCACTTGTTAGTCTGTGCTTTCTTAACAAACGCTCCTTGAAAAATTAAAGATTATATCTATTAGTATATTCTAATACGAACTTGACGCAAATTTTTATTTAGTATGAACTAGAGTACTCAATTCCTTAATTTGTTTATATTGTGTGTAAATTATATACATATAGAAATATCTAACAATAACGTCTATTAACGGGTACTAAACCAAGCAATGTGCCTACTATGTACCTATATGTTATTAATTTAAATTAAATACTATATTGACATTTCGAGTTACTAAACAATTTTTTTGCATAACACGTCTATATGTACATACTACGAATAATGTCTACGTATGTAATGTACATTGATTTGAATAAACCAATCGGCCTCCCAGTTCATGTCGCAAGTTCAATTATTCAGTAGAAACTCATCAGAATAAAAAAAAATGATAAACAGCATTATTGTTTATAAGAAAAAAAAATGAAATTTTCAAGCTCTGCCGTCCTTTTTGATCGTATCAGATTGCGTTTGTTTTGAAAAATTGGGATGCTTAGTACCATTTGTGGAAGTAATACCCACGATAGGCCTTGCACTTTGCTCTATTCCAGGAGATTTACTTGTAGAAATCGCAGTCAAAGAAGCTTCAGTTGAAGACGTGGATAATTGAGACTTGGTAGTAGTCGTATTCGTGTTCGAGGTAAATGTAGAACCTATTTTTGTTTTAGATGTAGACACTATGTATGAAGGAAGAGTAGTACTTACAATAGGGCTGGAAGTTTTAACGGATTTTTCTCCCTTAGAAATATGATCATATAAAATTGAAGATGAAACTGCAATATCTGGCTTTCCGCTACAAGGTATCTCTGATGGTTCTGATGTAGTCGTTATAGAAACCGTAGCTGTAGTCTTAACGGAAGTTGATAGCGGCAATTTTGGTATATTTTTTATACTAGAATCTGGAGATACCATTGAACATTTACTTGTAGACTTGACAATAGTATTTGGAAAAGATTTCGAACTTGCCATATCTACATACGTTGTTACCGATTTTACGTTAGGTGTTGACACTGAAGAGGAGGCAGTAGATTTAGAAAGTGTTGACGCAGAAACTGATGACTTTGTAAAGTTCTGTGACGTAACTAATGTCGTAGAAGGGCTCCTGTGTAGGCTTATTACATTTGTGACTATATCCTCTGCCATTACTGGTTCGATCTTTTGATTATCCTTTATCGATATATTTTTGTCGGTACTTTTGATAACTTTTGATATTTTGCCAGTCCCAGCAGCCGTATCTTGAATTTCTTGTATAGAAGCGTTTTTTTGACGCTGTAATTTTTTACTAGATGTAAAAGATTTCTCTACTGTATTGCTAACCTTAGTTTCTTGCTTTTTTGTATCTGGCGATTTTAAAGCACTAATTTTGTCTGCTGACATGTTAGTAACCTTTATTTCAAAAGGTACAGAAATTGATGATGTTATAGTATCTGTCTTTTGATGCTGAAGTTTTTCAGATTTAAAGCTGTCACTAGTTAGACTGTTTTTTGTTTTATCTGAGGAACTAAAGTTATCAGAAATTATTTTCCCATCAGTTAGTTTTAAGTTTTTAGAAACTGAATCAATATGAGATTTTACAGTAGGAATAAGAACTTCATGCTTCTTCGAATTTTCTCCTAAATAATTATCCAAACTACCAGCATTCAGATTTAATTGACCATTTGCTTGGTTTTTTTCAGTGTAATCTGTAATATTGGCTAATGACTTAACTATGACGGATTCATTTGCAGCTTTTGTTTGATATTCAATTTTACTATTACTAATTATCTCAATATTTGGAGAAACATAATTTGATACACTTGGAATAGTTTGCTTTTCTTTAGTCGATAGATTTTCATTTTTATCAAATTTCCCACTAATATTTACTATTGAATCTTGTGACTGTGGCACTGAAGTCGTTATTTTATCTATATTAGTAAGTCCTCCGGCTCTTACGACGTTACCTTCTATAGTTGACAATATTGGAACCGGTGTTACTTGTAGTGGTTCCATTAATTTAGTTTTACTGTCAGTATGAATTTTAGCTGTAGTAAATATGAGCGGACTTGGACTATAGACACCGGATTTGCTTCCATCAATTTCTACAAGTATCGGACTTTTTGTAGTTATTCCTTTGGTCATGTCGTATGTGCTAAAGATATTTGTATTCATATAATTATGGATCGGAGCTATTCCACAGACATAGGGGGGAGATGGTGGATTTTCTTTAATATTACTGGTTATTAATTTATTTGCTTGCTGCACTGGGGTAGAAACCGAACATTTATTTACAAAATCTTCTACATTTTTACGATCGTTCTCATATGAAGAATCAATCTTTGATTTTTGTAGCAAAAATTTGGCACTTCTACTGGCAATATCGGATTTTTCTTTATCAGTCTGTAGCAAAGGCTCTATTATACCGTCATCTGACTCATGACTAAAGTTTTGAACTTTTCTTTTAATAGAACTTTTTTTTATTTTATGAATATTAGAACCAGCTTTCTTTAGTTCATTTTCTATCCCACTGGTTATAGACGTTGCATCTGCACCATCGTGAGAAGTCTGTAAATTAAATCAGACAATTTTTTGATATAAATCCAAATACAATTTCAATTATAAGTAGTATTTGTATTTTTTTTGTCAAAATGGACCCAGAACCCGCAAGGTAAATCTAAGACATACGAGGTAGTTGGTTACCTTTCTCAGAGCGATGAGCGGGTGCGCGTGCGGGGGTCAAGCGCCCCGCTCGCGCAGCACGTGGCGGCCGTGCAGCAACAGCACGGGCGGCGACAGCTCGGTGTCCGCGCGCAGCACGCCGCACGTCGCCGCCGACGCCGCCGCCGGACCCCACTCGTCCGTTGGACGGGCCAGAACACGTGCTTTCTGTACACGTGGATAATATATTACTTTCTCTTTACTTTCTCTTTTTACTTTTCAAACGGAGGTAATGAACTGTTAAGTCATCCCATTTTCCGAGCACTACACCGCCATGTTTTGTCCTGTTACTAGTGAGGAATTGAAAATAATAATGAATTCTGAGTGGGAATCGAATCTACGACTGTGAGACGCTATAAGGTTGCACCAAATATAAGCTAATAGCAAATACTTATTTCTGTTTCCTACGATGTTACTATGAGGTAATATTTCCTAGTAAAAGAAGTATATCGACGGATCCATTAACGCAAATACAAAATAATTGCAAAAAAAAAGTTTAATAGCTGTTCAATAGTTGATGATTACATTCACACAGAACTTCAAAACCTCATACTGAAAGTCGATCATTTTTCATATACGATTTTGTTCTCTGGACCCGTCGATATAATTTTATATTTGTCAGTATAAAATATTAAAGTTTATAATACCTCCATAATTGTAAGGTCATCAGGTCCACTACAAATTTGGTCTACGGCCATAAGAACGACAACAACAATCGGCAATACTCCAAGTGTCCAGCCTACCGCGTCTGCCCACATTGGATATACGTACTGCCCATATGATGCTGGCTTATACTCGATCCAATTAAAAACTAAAATAAACTGTGGAGTATGGAAGACAAAAGTCAGTAATAAACGACAAATTAGCATTATAATAAACTAAATCTGCATAAGCCACATATCTATAGCAAACCATTTTCTATCTTTCCACTGCTTACCACTAACGCTGCTGGTGTAATTATTCGCCACATTGCACTCCAAAAAATGACCCATAACTTAGATTGCCTTCCAATCATTCTTTGTATATCTCGACAAAAATTCTCAGCGCCATAAATCCATGCTATTAAAATACACTCACCAATAGCAATTATTAGTACCGACCAATTCGCCGCATATTTATCCATTAATTGCAGCCAATACATTCCACTCTAAAATAAGATAAAAGAAAAATGGGATTTCATATAGTTTTTTGCTGTCTTAAATATCTTGTTAAAGGCAACTCACGTTCGTCGTAAATATTAGTCCGCCCATATATCCAAAAATTGCAACTGTGAGAACTACCCAGACTTTGTTTTGGCGAAAATTAGGGAATCTGTCTAATATAGCCGTCGTTACAGTCTCCATCAATGCAAACTAAAATGAAGAATATTATCTCTTATTAGCATTTTACCACTTTTTGAATATAAATAAATATGTAATTTAAATATAAATATGTGACTTACTAAATTATTATGAAAAGTAAAATAATAAAAAGTGATAGATAGATATTTCACACTATACCTGAGAGTCAAGACCCAAAGTTAACAGCATAACAAAAAATAATATAGACCACAGAGGTGACACCGGTAATCTTGTGACAACCTCAGGATAAACGATGAAAGCAAGTCCAGCTCCTTGGTCGACTACGCGATCTACGCCAACGTGTAATTCGTGTGCCAAGAAGCCAATCACGGAAAAAATTACTAAGCCCGCGAAAAAAGACGTTGCAATATTTGAAACTGCAACGATCAGTGAATCTCTGGAAAGAAAATTGTAGTTTTCTTTATTCTAATAATAATTTAATGTAATTTCTAATATATAATAAAAAATAATTGAAATGTTCTGTCTCGTCAGAGATAAGTGAAAAATAAAAAGTTAATAAATTAACATATTTATTAAAATATTAAAATTTCATATTTTACATTACATTTAAGGATCTGATACAATTGGAAATAATGTTAATTTCAAGTGAACTAAAATTATTTATTATTAAAGTGAACTAAAAGTATTTAGTATTATTTTATAAATCGCTCATAATGCTAATCAACACTAGAGTAGTATAAAATATACTATGCGCATTTTGTTGAACCATTTATCATAATATTTTATAAAGTTTAGATTTAGATTATTGCTCTTTTGGAACTTTGAAATCATTAATTATTTTTATATGTCAATAACTTGTGAAGAAAATCATTAATCGACTTACATGTAACAGTTGTTGGAAAACTTGTTGTAAGAGGAAAGTGTAATGAGACCTCCCCATGCAGGGCTGAGAGCAAAAAATATTTGTACGGCAGCATCGCCCCATACCTTAAACAAAATTCTAATACATATCAAGATATAATAAATATAAATACACAATTACATGTAAGGTATCCTACCATAATGAATAACATCGTATTACGATGGGATAAATTGCCACAATGGTAATATAGCATATTGATCAAACTTACGTTAGCATAACAATAAGCATAATTAATCTCATTTAGCCAATTCATTATTCTCAAATATATCTAAATATAAACATATCTGAATCAAATATTCGTCGTCGGACAAAATACTAAAATCGTCTTATTTTCGATAATATTGATAATTTAAAATACTGATAATCAAGGTCGATCATTTCAAAAAAATGTAATTAGATGACTGTCATTATATAAATGACGGTCATTATATAAATGTCGTTCAACGTTAGCTAATATTTAATATATATGGGATATTTGGGAGCATTTTAGATTAGTGTGATAGAGTCTGCTGCCTGAAAGCTCAGGGTCTGATCTAGCTAATATTGAAAATGAATTATTTTCAATTACCCGCTCTAGGGTGCGGCGTGGTGTTCCGCCACTTTAAACGCAATGTCTTAAATTCTGATCAAAAGGCTAACATAGTTCACTGAAAAATGCTTGAATCTGTTTTTACAAATGTTTGTGAAAACGGTATAATATTGTGAAGACAGTAGTCTATATACATATGTATGTCTTAAGTGTTGTGATGCTTATTTTGTTTATCATAAATTCAAATCCAAAAACTTCACAAGCTTCGGAAATACAAAAAACACTAAGATATTTTCCTAACACTTCTCAATTGCTATTGTTAAATATAGCCTATTGTCATTAATCTTACCTGGGCATTAGCAAGTTGACTGAAGTCAGGTGTAAGGTAGAACAAAATTCCGGTAGACGCTCCTGGTAAACTTACACCGCGCACAAAGAGAATTACTAACACGACGTAAGGAAATAACGCAGTGAAATATACAACCTGAAACCACAACCAGAATTATTTCTCTCAATAATAAAAGATACCTGATTATATAAGGAAAAAATAACAAGAAAGCAACCAAAATTTTTACGTTCTTACGAGTATGTTGTTATTATAAAAAAAAATTAATGTCATCTGTGTTTTTAAAATAACTGTGATTTTTCAAGTACTCAAACAATCGATATTAATTTCTATTCTATGTGTCTCTCTTTCTCTTTATCCAAATGGCTAATGTCCGGGAGCGCTTAACTAATTTTTACGACTTTAAATCGTGAAAAAATAGATAGGCTTCTGTTTATTTCCGGTGTTCTCACAAGTTCTAAATTTCCCTGGGAAAATAAACCGTCTTTACAGGCGCAAGTGCCTATTGTTGTCTTAGTATGGAAATAACTCAACATTTTTCTATAAAATAGGTACTCAATTTATCATTATAATCGAAGAAAATTCTATAAAAAATAATAAAATGTGAAAAGGTTTAAATGAGAATTTATTTTGTATATAATTGTTTAAATAACTATGGTAAGATTACTAATCAATTTGCTCTAAATATATTTAAATATGCTAAAAATCTATATAGTAAGAACAGTAAAAACTGTGTCTTCAATGAATATTTTTATAAGTGAAAAAATTATGTAGGGTAGCTAAATTATCTAATAGAATATGACGTCAGCACAACTGCACGTTTGATCGTAGACAATGGATGTTGATACGCTGTTATACGGTAAAGAAATGTCGGTATAGCAAAAGAAGAATGGAAGAAATATGAATGCTATGGAGATGACATCTTTTCGTATGCAGAGTCAGTTTAGCTTATGAAATCCGCATTGAAGAGATACACAAGATGGAAGATACTAATGAAGGTACACTGCGAAGAAGTCACGATGAGAGTGAAGAAGAACGTGCTCATGTGGTTCGGGCACGTCGAGCGAATGAGTGGAAGATAGGGAGAGACCTCAGTTGACCTTCGCAAATTATATTTACGATACAGGAGAAAGATAACCTAAAAAGCAATGAGGATTCCCCGGACGGAGGACATGCTTGGGATACGTGTTTATCTGTTTGTATGCGCACATCTTCCGAACCTAGAGACGTATGTGACTCTAGTCCTATAATAAAAAGTTTCACGCCTGTTGCAGAAAATTTGTAGACATATTTTTATGACTACAGAAAAATATATCTGGATCGACGAGCAACGATATCAGTGTAGCTAAAGTATAAGAAATAATGAAATGTCTCTTGAACACATGAGACATTTCATTATTTCTTTTTTTTTATGGTTAAGACAGGGCAAACGAGCGTACGGGTCACCTGATGGTAAGTGATCACCGTCGCCCACGACCCCGTGTAGCACCAGAGGAGCTACACAAGCGTTGCCCGTCTTTAAGGTGGATGGGCACCGGGGCCCGGCACTACCCAATGCGAAACGCAGTGGCCGAAGCCACTACTTAACGCCGGTTTTGAATGCCAGGGGTGCTAATAGTCCGGTCGAGTCTGCCCATGCGTGTTGCCATTTCTGACAACGTGACTCTCCCACACGTACTTTAGTCGCCTCTTACGACACCATCAGTACTAGGGTGATCCTATTCTAAGCCAGAATCACACGGCTAAAGCTTGTATACTATAGTATTGTATACTTGAGTATTTTCCATTGACATATAAAAATTGAACATCTGATGAATAACAGTTCAGCTGAATAATGAATAGCCGCCTTAGCAAAAGTTATTAAAGATGGTAGACAGTTTATGCTTGAAATATGAAAATAGAAGTAATGTTCCATATTTTCAAACGAATTTGAGGCATTTCATGTTCTCAACGCTGCGACTTCGAATCGTTACTAGAGCGAAGAGATTAAAATATTAAATATTTCATTTCTTAGGGATCGAACCCACAACTCGTTGCGCCACAAATGCCATATCTTAGTATAGTTATCTAAACAGCTAAAAACAAATTGTCATTCTAAACTTTTTGACAGTTTATTGTTTTTTAATACTTTTATTGTTTTTCCTTGCATAAATTTTAGTATTTTGTAGAAAAATGTCTGGCTATTTCCAAATTATGACCAAATATTTATATACCCACACACACTATAACTGCTTAGATAAAAATGCTAAAAAAAAAAAAAGAAAAAAAAATACATAAACTCACTTAAATAATAAGTAATACTGAACAAAATACGTAAGATAAAAATGTCATATGTGGAACTATAAAAATATTACCTTTCCCGATGACTGTACACCTTTACATAAACAAAGGAATACAATAAGCCAAGCAGCAAACAAACATGCAGCCATTTCCCAACGTATTTGTCCAGTTTCTTCTATACCAGATGACAATCCTAGAACTTGATTACTGTAATAGAAACCATAAATACACGACTGAATATTTTGAAAACATTATTTCATTTTCTACTAATTGTAAAGTGTTAATACACACTTAGGTAAGAAAACTACTGATTTAAAATATGTAGAAAAAGAAACATTATTTTAGTTTAAGTGTTATAGCTTAACAGTAGCACAAAAAATAAAGCCACAACTGTTTAGAAAAGAAAATCCTTTTTTAGTTTTAAGCTGTACTCCGCATGAAGCTGAACTAATACGACAAAGTCTAGTGTCTTACACGTTTCTAGTTCTTAATTTTAAATTCCGCAATTAGTCTTCTTCCTTAGGTCCAGGAAATTAAAATATCAACTTTTAATGTAGGCCTGTCGTGGCGCAGAGGCACCAGCGTGTAAACGACTGGTTGTGGGTTCAATCTCCACTCGAGGAAATGAAATGTTTAATATTTTCAAATTAAATATTTAATGTTTTCATTTTTTGCTGGCAAAGCGGGGCGTTGAGTCCGCCACTCAACAGCAAATGCCTCAAATTCGGCGGAAAGTGGAGAATAGAAGTGGAACGGAGTGTCTTAACGCTAGGTTCCCCAGCTCCCTCTGCCTACCCTGCGATATGCGAGATGCAGCGTGAAGCTGAGTAACTTTTAATATAGTAAAATTAATTTTAATGTAAAATTAAATATTATAAATATTTAAATAACATGGAAATTAACTGCTCGAACGATCTTTATATTAATAGACCAAACTTTAATGTTGAGTTCCCATTAAATTTTGGATAAAATGACATAACACTTCTACTAAAAATGGATAAATCAAATTTGTCTAATGTCATTTTAAGGTAAACTCATTTTCTTTTCGAAGGTGATTTAAATCTGTAGTATTTTTTTATTAATTTAAGTACAGTATACCTACGGCTTATTTTTAAATTGAATAGTCTATATCGACGTAATTAAGAAGTATTGTTATTTTATTACCTATATGTATTACAATAGTCACTCTACTATTGGGACTGTTTTGTCCCGTAATTTGTATTTTTTTTCTAGGCAACTAAAGTAAAGGAATTTAATATTCAAATAAGTTTCGAATTCTATTAAGAATATAGTATAGGCATAAGTTGAATAATTAAGGAGTAGAAATTTACGTAAAGTATTCTTCAGCCGGCGGCTTGCGTAGAGCTACTTCTGCTAAAGCAACAATGCCATGTAGAGTCGCGTAGCTTTGATTAAAACATTGACGAAGATAATATGTGCCATTGCTTGCTTGACATCTATCTGCTTCTTCATATGAGTAACAAACTAAAATAATTCAGAATAATATAAGTCAAACAACTATTTTAGCTTTAATATAGGTAAAAGTTTCAATTCTATTTACGTGTTTAAATAAATCTAAAACTTGAATTTGTAATTTAATTATGTCATATTACGATTAAAACAAACTTACATTTAGTACTCCAATCAGCGTCGCAATTTTGCCATGGCAACTGGTAAAAGATACTTGCAAAGGACACGACCATATAATATATTGTCCAGGCGATAATGAGATTATAATATAGCATGACTATACAAGATACTATAACCATTCCATAGCCCAGTCCTCGAAAGAGCGGGCAAAATTTATTGTAGACAGCCACAGGACCGAGGGCAGCGTATTGACCAAATGAGAGTTCCATGAACATTAGTGGTAGGCCAGCTATTACAAGCATCACCGTGAAAGGAATTAAGAAAGCACCTAAAACATCACGAAAACATTAAAAACGTAAATAATATACAATTTTGTGTAGTTAAAATTATAATAAACAATGAGTAATAATTATAAACAGAGCATTAGCGGTCGAAATCATTAGAGTTGGCACGATAAAGTCGCTCATTATCTCTACAGAGTAACCAAGGGTTTTGTCAGTAAAAATGGTAAAATTTTATATTTATAAATAACAAACCTCCGCCGTTATTGTAACATAAATATGGAAACCGCCATACGTTTCCTAACCCGACACTATATCCTAGGAGTGATAAAAGGAAATCGAAACGTCCTGTCCAATTCCCGCGTTCGGGCTCTGTTTCCTCCACGACCGGATCCCTTCCTAATTCTTCTTTGCACTGTTAATCAATATTTTTATACTTTAACAATTGAATAGAGGATAATTTATTTATTGACATTTGATTCAATAATTACAGGAAAAAATACATTTGCTTCAAAATAACTTGCTCTTATTTAAATTATTGAATAATAAAATAAACCTACAGATTTTCATTAGATCTGCATTCGCACATACTAACTTAAGTTAACACTTACATCTGAATGTTTTAAATCCATAGCAGGTATATTTTTCGTCACCGCCGGAATTGGTATTTTTGTTTGCTTTTCGGGTTTCATATTGATAAAATAAGACGGCAATACGTTTAAAAAAACTAATTTAAATTCATGATTTTATTGAGTATTACTTAAGTGCCGTTCGTACTGGAAACACTGGTCACCGAACATCATATAACACTTTCCTAGCGTAATCGAAGTACTTAATTATGAAATAAAATTATTTTCTAGGAAATGAAAACGTTTACATTGTAGCAAATATTAATTCTATTAAAATTTAACAAAAAATAATGACTGTGTCGAATTAAATGTACATTAGTTCACAAAACATGAAACGCAGGAACGCGCAGATGTCAAGTTTCGCATCGACCGAACTCTGAATGAACATCTAGGTCAATATCAAGCCTCCGCCTTCACCGCACCCTCTCCTCCGCTTCTGCGGGACGTTTGCTCCCAGACGAAAATCATATGGAAATGTCCTGTGCTTGCATTACCATATGGCCTTATTCCAGATTCGATAGATTAGTATTGTGAAGAAATCCGTTTTATAGAAACGCTCTTACTATGTCTAAATTTGTATAATACAATTTTATATGCATTTTAAAGATATTTACTGTTAACATTTTAATTATTACGATTTGATTTCGATATAGCAAATAATTTGAATTAGAAAATAATTCACAATTGATATATTTCACAAACACATATTTCAAACACATAAATCAGGTATCTATATTATTAGTGAATAAATTTGCATAATTGCATAGGCGGGCAATAGGGCGCAGGCATAGGCGGGCGGGCGGCTACAGCAACAAGGAAGGTCGCTGAAAGTGGAGCGGTGTATTGATTACAGCGCCGCGCGCCTCCTTGCCTTGATGCCCACGTCGATGTATGTGAGGCTAGGTCACATAGAAAAGGTATTTACGATTTCATTGCACGTATCGAATTTTTGGAATTTTATTGCTTTCGTGATCTTCTTGCACAAAATAAGTTAACGTAAATAATAAAATAAGTAAATGATAGTTTCATTCATATATATGTTTTACGTTTTGTGTATAAGAAACGTAAAATTGATATGTTGGAAAAGTAGAATCTATACATCTGAAGAACAGCATCTATAATATAGAAAAAAATAGTAAGATTTTGTATGTCGACTTTTTAGAAAAAAATGTTTATTTCAAATCATTTTCAAGTATTTTTATTTAAAAAGACAAGAAAAACATCCAAAAAAATTTAAATAACTAGCCAAGTGTTTTTTTTATTTTCTAGGTTGGATGTGTAGTGTTACTTTAAAAAAACCAACCATATGACCCATAACCAAACACCAGGTCACTGAGTAAAAAGAGAAAAGAAAATCTATATTTCAAATGAAAGTATTTTAACTGTACCTATTAATCTTGTTTATTTTGTGATAAACATTTTAGGAAGACTCAGATAGGTTACCTGTGACCACGGACTACTGCACAATACACACGAAAATAGTGTCATTAAAAATGTGTAATAATTGCGGAAATCAAATGATTTATTATGCTTTCAATATCTTGAAAAATCTAAAATTATTTAAATTTTAAAAATATTTTAATATAAACTTCAATTGTTTTAATCTATACTACACTTATAATAATATCGTAAGTGATAAAATCGTAAAAGATAGATCAAACGTATAGACAAATCGGTCTGTACGTTTGTGTACGCTGATCTCAGAAACGCTTAATGGATTTAAATTTGAATACTTTACTATCGTATCTTGGCAATCTTCCCTTAACGTTTACTTTTTATTTTATTTCAATTGGTTCATAAAAAAATATAAAGAAAATATATGGTTAGGCTAAATTTTGTACAATAATTTTACTTAATTACAATAATTATATTGAATTAACTGAAACAGTTTTTATTAATATATATATATATATATATATATATATATATATATATATATATATATATATATATATATATATATATATATATATATATATATATATATATATATATATATATATATATATATATATATATATATATATATATATATATATATATATATATATATATATATATATATTTATATATATGCGCTGTGCATTTGTTCGTGCTAATTTAAGTTTTTCCCTCAACATTTAGTGTTTATTATATTTGAATCAGTTATTAAAAAAAATTAATGTCAAGTTACAATATTTAGTTCGACAAAATTGCTACAAAGTATATTCATTCAAACTTTAGGCCTGTCGCGGCACAGCGGCGGCGTGTAACTGTAAAACGACAGATTATAGGTTCGATCTCCACTCGAGGAAATGATATATTAATTATTTTCAAATTAAAAGTTTTCATTTCTTCGCTCTGGTTACAAGGCAAAGCGCGGCGTTGAGTTCCGCCACTCAACAAGCAATGCCTCAAATTCGGCGGAAATTGGGAACGGAAGTGGAACAATGTCTTAACATTAGGTTCTCAAGTTCCCTCTGCCTACGCTGCCGTGTGTGGGATACAGGATGAAGCTGAGTATATTCATTTAGCTTAAATTCTAGTTTTCAATGATGAGATATGGTCATAACCGTAATAATATTATTATAACACCACAGTAATTGATATTAGTAAACAAAATAATGTAATTCAAGTGGGTGAAACCGCGAACGGGTCGTTAGTTATACATATAAACACATCAGCGTTTTAGCGATACAAAACACAAGTGAAGAAGACGCGATTCCACCAGCTTAAACATTAAAGGCTACAGTGTGTATAAAGATATTATATAATTTGGCGATTAAATTAATGTTATATTATCACCAAATTATGTAAAATATACGCAATGTAGCCTATGCATTAGTTTCGTCTAAATATGGTGGAATAAAGTGGCTGTTTACATCACAAAACTTTCAACTTGAGAAAAAAATAAATATATAAATACCACGCATCAAATATGAGAAAGTAAAACAAGCATAAAAATGCAATCGATTTATTTAATTAAATTTTTATTATCAAAAACATCACCTTAAAAAAGGCACAGTAAAATTCATAACAAGATAAGGAATGTAAAAAATATATGGCCCCTAATAACAAATATTTCGCTTAAATTCTATAATTTGTATATTCTTTTTTCTACAACAGTAGGAAGACACAGAATTTTATTCCCGTAACACTTAACATAATTCGTAATATATAGAACTTTATATAGAACCTTAATCCCAAATATCAATTTCGTTTATAAATCATTTATTTACTTTTTAGCAAGCATTGATTTAATGAGTGATTCCAATTTTCTGGTGTCCGCTGCAAATTTTCTAATGCCTTCAGAAAGCTTGTCGGTGGCCATTTGATCTTCATTTAAATGCCAACGAAATTGAGCTTCATTTAAAGATATCTTTTCGATATCGCTTTGTGCTGCGACTTTTGCGTCTAATGCCTGTAAGAAAATAATTTAATATTCTTTTTAGATATATCCTGGGTATAGAGCAGTGTAGTAAGAGGATGAAATGCAACTTAGTGTTAAATCACTCCGTTTCTAGTCCGTTGTTTGATTTGTTAGAAGAGTAAGAAAATAAAAAATATATATTACGTATTAAAAATATATATATTTTTAAACAAATAGTTTTATGATTAATCACACAAACACTTTATATTAGACTGCCTATTCAGTTGCCTTAAAGGATTTGTTACGGAAAACATATTCAAGAAATTACATTTTTAACAGTTAAATTTGATCAAAGTAGGAGACAAATTAATTTCTAATATGTTAATACAAGAAATAATGTAACTTCTTTTCACTATAGAATAATTTTATAAGAAAATTTCACAACAAAATATCGCTAGAAATTAACCGTTTCAGATTGTATAATTATTTATAAGCATAGAAATACGACTTTAATGATACCGAAACCCAATCTTAAATGTAACTAAAAATACACTCATAATTCTTTTAAATTCGCTTTAAACGACTGGAACTGTCTCACAAACAATAAAAAATCAAAACTAGGCCATGGTTGCACGCCCATGCTTCCATCAAACAATAACGAATGCATCTAAAGCGTAATTTTACAAAAAAGAATATATATTCAAGGTTTTTATAGTCATTTCTTCATACTTTACGTGTACCTTTGTAATGTAAAATTAGAGATGCATTTGTCAATTCTTTTATTTTTCAGCCGAAGAAGGCAGAAGGTACTTAGGAACCTAATGTTAAAACACTATTCCTTTCCGCACATTTCGCCGAAGTTGAGGCATTGCGTGTTGCGTGGCGGAACAGAACGCCGCTCTTTGCCTTGTTGCCAGAGCGATGAAATGAAAACATTAAATATTTACTTTGAAGTTATTAAATATTTCATTTCCTCAAGTAGAGATCGAGCCCAAACCTGGCCCAAGAAAATCGTAGAAATATTATTTTCTATATGAGATACAAAATCAAATTGTAGTAAATGACTAGGAAAAAGTATGATATAGCAAAATTTAACAGCAAATTTGTCTATGTAGCTCTGGCACCGAAACAAATCGTGGCATTAATTCCGCCGCCCAACACGCGATGTCTTCAAAAATATATGGACTAAAGCGTGAAGCTAAACAATAATTTTTTATACTGAACGTGTACCTGTGCATGCTAAAATAGGAGAAGCAATATGTAAATACATAAAAAAATATATAATTGTTTCTTATGATCACATGAAAAACTCATAATGTGATCTTGTTGATCTTGATTGTTTTAATATAGTAAAATAAAGCCTAAGATAATTAAACACCTACATACATACATAATCTATACTTATAATAAATCTGTATCCCATCAATGTACTGAACATTGATGGATAGAGACACACACATGGCAGACATATTTAAAAAATCTTATAATTTCTCCATTAAAGTAACACGGCCTGAAATAGTGTTTTTATTACTTTTGTGTTTGTCTGTGCGTTAATTACGTGCAGTCAACAAAATTGCTACAATTTTTTATGATTTTTTTGTTTTTGTATAGATATTATATTAAAAGTGATAATGCCATAAAAAAAAAGAAAGTAATAGAAATAAGAAAATAAAACTGTGTAATTCAAGCGGGCGAACCCGCGAGCAATAAATAAACCTGACCTTTTTCAGTGTTTCACCACTGGCTGCAAGCTCTTGTAGAAGTTTTGGACTAATGGTCAACAAGTCGCAACCAGCAAGCTCCATTATCTCGCCGGTGTTACGGAAAGACGCGCCCATCACCTGAGTCTTGTAGCCAAACTTCTTGTAATAATTAAAAACTTGAGTCACTGATAGCACACCTGGGTCATCTTTAGCCTCATATACTTTCTTAGTACGCTCCATATACCTTTAAAAATAATATTAGTATATATACTTATGAAAACTGATAGTGTTCAACTATTAACGCCATAGATGTGGATTCTATTTCTAATAAAAGGAACTAATTATTTTCATTTGTCCTCGTAAGAGAACAAAGAGCTTCAATTGACCAAAGGGGGATTGGAACGCTTTGGAAGTGAAAGGAACCTCCACTCTAGCTGGCGTTAGTGAAACTATCGTTGTTATTAATAATCATGTGTGAATTTTTAAATTAATTATTTTAAAAAAAATACCCCCTTGTGATTCTTATGCTTGTTCTTCCCAGAAGTGAGACAGCAACTTTAGTTAAATAGTGGTGAATTGTTTGAAGTTTAAAAAAATCTAATTTATTTTGATTTAAAATATTTTTGATTACTTTCTGATATATATATATTGAAGATAAAATACACTACTTCTTTCGCACATGATTCTCTAATATATAATTGTAGTAACAACATATATACTAACCAATCTAAAATTCTACCAACAAATGGAGAAATTAAAGTGACATTGGCCTCCGCACATGCTATCGCTTGGTATAATGAGAAAAGTAATGTCAAATTACAGTGGATGCCATGCTTCTTCTCCAGTTCCCTGTTAGAAAGGAAAATTGGTCAGAAAAGAAAATTATATTTTTCAAATTAAATATTTATTATTTTAATTTTTTGCTCTGGTAACAAGGAAAAGCGTGGCGTTGAGTTCCGCCACTCAACACGCAATGCCATAATTTCGGAGGAAAATGGGGAACTGAACGGAGTGTCTTAACACTAGATTCCTAAGTTCCCTTTGCCTACCGTGCCAGGTGCAGAATACATCTTGAAGCTGAAAAAGGAAATATCGTGGCAGCACAGTGCCTAACAGTAAGCCCAACAGGTGTGGGTTTACTTCCACCTAAACAAATTTATAATATACATTTCTTCACTCTCGTAAAAAAGACAAAGCACATCTTCCTGAACTGTCACTATGTGTCACCAAGTTCTGAAATGCAATATCTTGCATTAAGGAACTGAGTGAATAAACAAACAATACACACTGTGAAACTAAAAAGAACTTAAATTTTTATGCTTACTTTGCAGCTTGAATCCCTTCCCAGGTTGAGGCCAATTTAATCAAAATTCTTTCTTTTTTTATACCATGCTCTGCAAACATAGCAATAAGCTTAATGGCCTTAGCCATGCTAGCATCTTTATCAAATGATAACCTGAAAAATGTATTAGAAAAATTATTAAAATAGTTGTAGAGACTACATTTGTAGTATATTCCACATAAGGATTTAATTTTATATTTGATTTAAGATACTGTTAATGTTAAAACTGTGAGCTTGATTCTCAAGCATAGGAATTACTTTCATTATTCAGAAAACAAGAAAAACATTTAGATGATATTTTATAAGTTCCATTACCTGGCATCCACTTCAACTGACACTCTTCCAGGAATTATTTTTAAAATTTCACAACCAAATAGAACACTAAGCATGTCTAATGTTTCAGATAATTGTTCATCTACACTTCTGTAAAAAATGTTTACAAGTTATTATCATTTTTTTTTTCAAGACAATTTATTTTAATCTTTCCCTGTAATTTAGGATGCCATATTATGGCAAGTTGAAATATGATTGTTACAGGTTTAATTTGTGTAAATTGAAAGAACATAATTTTCATTTTTTCATTCTTATAATGTAATGTTCTCTATAATTTACAATGTGTGGGGAACCATGTATCTGAACACTTAAGTTCCCTTAGCTTAACCTGCTATATATGGTAAAAGAATCTAAGTGAAAATTCTGTATATAGATTTCAGAACCCAGACAACCTTTATATATAGTGAAATAAGTAAAAGCTAAATAAATTTAAATAATGGTATCTATTAATTCAGTTGTTGTTCTTAACAAGATAATATAAATGCTTTATTTATACAACCTTGAATATTTTTCTTGAATAATTTTGATAAGTAATAATTTAAAGAAGTGTGTAATAAATTTAGTTTGAACTTTTGTAACAAAAAATCCATTACAGATAGTGTTTTGAGGCAAATTATATAAAGCAATTATATAAAGCATTTAGTTTTAAATGCAATGTTACTTTGTTTGAAGCACCACTCGAGGAAATGACATACATTTATTTTCATGCTCTAGTAACAAGAGAAAGCATAGTATTAAAAACCACCACTCATCACTCAATGTTTCATTTAAAAATTGGGCTGCAAGTGGAGAAATGTGTGATTTATTACAATATTCCTTTAATCAAGTCCTACTAAACATAGAAGACAGTCAATTATTATACTAATAATAAAAGCAGTTGGAGTGGAGCTCAAACATACTCACAATATACTACTTTGTTGAGAAAAGAGAAAATATACAAATAGATTTATAAAATAAGCTAAGCAATTGAAATTTATATTATAAATATTATAATAAATAGTGTGTAGTCTCTTTTGTTATTTACTAATTTGAGTTTTAGATGTAAAGCTGACAACTGAGTAGCAACATGATTTTGCTAAATTATTTTAAAGTAACTTTCTTAGAAAGAAAATAATCAAATGTCAAATCTAAGATTTCATTATCTTTAATTTCAAACATATCAATAAATTATATAAATCTAATTATTAAATTGCTGATTAATTATATCACTTGGTATATTACTAAATCAGTATATTTATTTTTAGAAGTACTAAATTAATTTTATTCTGTCATGCATATTATAATATAAACTTTATCAATTTCATTTTAACGAGAAAATAAGTGATTATCTTATATAATAATAAATATATAAAAGAACAATTTATTTAAGTATTAAAATATCTATATCAACACTAACCCACCACAATCCTTGCCATATTTAATAGCTTTATCCAGCAAGTGTTCATATTGTTCCATTCCGGCAGCAGATAAAATAAGGCTTGGATTTGTTGTTGCATCAGTAGGCTTGTAAGCTTTCATAGCTATAACACATTTAATATATTAGTTAACAATATTGAAATACAATTAAGTTAATAATTTTAAACTCACCTTCAAAATCACCTGTATCGGCTACAACAATCGAAAATTGCTTCAGTTGATCTAAGACGCTCATTTTGGATCGTTTCACTACGGGTTCACTGCTCATACTGAAAGCTAAGACAATCGCTTCTTGGTATTGTCTGAAACTAAAAAAGAAATAAAAATAATTAGCGCGCGAATAAAATTCTCACCGGCAAAAACTTGAAGGTGACCTCATAAACTAACGTAACACTAACGTCACTTTTTAGAGATAACCTTTATCCTTATACCACAGAATGTTTCATAAAATAATTAACATAGTAAAAACGCTATTTTCCCAAACAAATAAGCCATATGGGCTATATCAATATCAATGAAAAAACTACCTTAGTAATAATTGTACGATATATTATTATAATATTTGTATATTGAAAAAATAAATTATAAATTCAAATCAATTTGAGGTTAAGCTGAAAACGGTAATGAATAAGTCATGAACACGACTTGTCAAGTTGTCAATAAGTTTAATTCTTATAATTTACAATTACTTTACTCTAGGGTTTAGTTGTCAAAATAAATGATTTTTATTAAATTTTACTTTATGCAACTTATTGCCAGATCTAATAATATTTTTTTAGGTTTGGATCCCGCACGTAGCAGAGTAGGCAGAGAAATTAGAGAACGTTGTGCTAAGACACTTTGTTTCAGGCCCGGTCGACTTCCTTAGGGGCATTGGCGACATACCTACAGGGGATTGGCCGTGGGTCTTTAAGAATAAATTTATTTAAAATTTACGGTATACGGTCTTTCATAATGCTCGTAGGTGTTTAGTGCTGCTAGATTTAAGTAAAACTACTAATTAGTAGTATTTTGTAATTTTTTGAAGCAGATGTATTAAATGTTTTTATTATATGAATATTTAATATTTAAGAAATAACTTTTCGTTTAATGTTTTTAATATATAGTTTGAGTATTATAAAAAAATAATAATTCCAAAAAGGGATGAAAGTTGCTTGTAAATTAATGTTAAAAAAGAAACTAAATGCTATAATTTAATTTTAAACAGTTTTTGTTTGGTATAAGATACAATTTATCTAATCAGTATTCAAAGCATAGTAGTAAAATTGCCTTTCGATATGGCAGCATTGTAATTTGACATTTAATAATAAAATTGAAAATAGTGTTTCAATTTACAAATGGCCGAAGTATTGTTTATTTTCAAAAACGTTAAACAACTCTATCCAGTATTTTTGTTGTATTATTTAATTCGTTTCTTTTACATAGACACTTTTCTTCATAATTAGCACAAATTAAAAGTAGTGTTCTATAAGTGATTCGTCGAACTATAACATCAAAGGAGATATTTTATACAGGGACATTTGATACAAGGATTATCTGTTCTTATAAAAGGCAAGTGTAAAGTGGAACTATGCTATTTAGTTAGATTTGTAACGCTTATAATTTTGTATTCAATTTATATTTTTTCTTCAGGTTTTCCATTTTATAAAATTGATTTAAATGTTGGTGATATGAGTGAAGTCAACAAAAGAGCAATATCAATTTTGGAAGATTCTAAAGACAAGACAAGAAATGGTTACTACATTAATCTACTTCACTGCAAGTAAATTACTTCAGAAATGTTTCTTTTAAAACACAAAACCGTCAAACAATATTGAAGAAGAAGATAATATTATATTACAATAAGGAAGAAGGTTGACTGTAATATTGTAATACAAATATGTATTATAATCTATTGTAATTAATATACAGAAATACTTTTTGTTAAAAATGTTAATATGCAATAAAATGAAATATAAAGTGTTTATTAGTTTCATTTCAGTATTTATATTTTATTATTATGATCACACCAGAAATGATTAACAGTTTCAAAATCATTTGAAGTATTGATGTTTAAATCAATATTTCCATGATTTTGAAAGAGTGAATCTTTCTGATTTTGCATAAAATAAAGGTTTCATAAAGCCAAATTTCAATTTTGCCGCCGAGAAATTTGACAGATTAGTTTCCGTGGGATTACGGATGGTGGCAGCAGTGGCGATTTTTGTCCCCCACTTTTTTGTATGAAGTCGACACTCTTCCCGTAGGGTAAATGTGCTCTATGGCTTACAGTCTCGCTCGGTATTCGCTCTGTGTCATGATTTTTAAAATAAAAAAACTTCAATTTTTCACACACACTTCATTTTTTGATAGTACCTAAACATATTAGAATATGTTAAGTTATATGTATATAAAAGGAAATTTACGGGTGCTATCAAAGGCCAGTGGTATATGATTATTTACCAAAAGGTTTCATGTATTCATGTTGTTTTATATTTATGTGTAACAACTGAATTTATCAAAGTAATATCTCAGTTATTGGGTAAACGTAATTATCTGTGACTGTTAAAACATGAATACTACAAAATGTTCCTGGAGGTTTTCCTTAAAACAATCGAAATACAAAATATACACGAGTTATCTATGTACAATTGTTTTGATTTAAATATCAACCTTACTTGAGGATAATCTAGATAGTAGAGCCACGAAAGGGACGGAGGGGGCCGGAATCGACGTGCCTACCCCCAAATAGTTTGGTGCCATATCTGTTCAAAGTTAAAGTCTAGCTCCCTATAAATTCTAATCTTTGTCAAGGGAAATCAAAGTATTATTTACTTAGATTTTATATATAAACCTATTTATTACTGTTATTATAAGACTAATTTTGTATAGACTAATTTCACAATTTCAATGATTAATGACAGAATAAAAGGAGTAACTAAAAAGTTTGTTAAAATAAATTTCTATTTTGACTTTTAATTATGATAATGAATAATTATAAAAAATTTTGACATTTTTATTCTTATTGCACTCGAAACATTAATTTACGCTTACCTTTTTCCATATATATAATATAATCTGTGCTTCTAGAAAATTCGGGTTCCTACAAGGAAATAATGTCTAGAGTCTAATGTCTATGTAAGGTGTAGTATGTAGCAGAACCGGCGTTCTACTGCGATAAAGTGACTGATTGTCAGACTACAGCAACGTGTTTTGTGAGGCCGTAAATCCGAGTGAATTTTCAAGTTTCTATAGAATTGTGTTTGTCATCTAATAATTTAAGACCATTATGGCCGCGATGTCCGTTATAGGTATTGATTTCGGCAACGAATCTTGCTATGTTGCTGTTGCAAAAGCAGGTGGCATTGAGACAATAACTAACGATTACAGTCTTCGAGGTACCCCGTAAGTATCCTTTTAATTTCTCTCGTCATGTTTTATATATATATATATATCATCAACAATCCAAACATAAAATTTAAAGCAGTTATAATTTTAATCTAACTAAGCTTATTAAAGGAAAGTTAATTACATCCATACAATTTCAACATTTTAGGAATTGTTTTTGCCACTAAATCTTTCGTTTGCATATTAGCCAAAAACATGATTGTTTCTATCTTCATGAAAAATGATAAATTATAGCTTTTGCTCTTTGTAAAATGTCTAATGGCAGTTTTTTATAGGTTATATTTGTACATGATTTCTCATACTCATTTATGTACAACAAATTTTCAGATCATGTGTGGCATTTTCACCAAAGAATCGAATATTAGGTGTAGCTGCAAAAAATCAAATGATAACAAATATGAAGAATACTGTATTTGGCTTCAAACGATTATTAGGTAGAAAATACTCTGATCCTCATGTGCAAAAGGAACTAAAACACTTTCCCTTCAAAGTGGAACAGAGGGCTGATGGGGGAATTGGAATTAGAGTTAATTACCTTGGTGAAGATAATGTCTTTAGCCCAGAGCAGGTAAAAAATTAAAAGTCTTAATATAACAATAAATCCTTTAAAAATATAATAGTGCAATAAATATTTTATAAGTTATATGATCTGAGCTTCTAATTAATGAATAAAAATTTGTTTTCACAATATTTTTCAGATAACTGCCATGTTACTTACTAAACTTAAAGATTCAGCAACTACTGCCCTTCAGACTCAGATTAATGATTGTGTCATATCTGTTCCAAGTTACTTCACCAATGCAGAAAGGAATGCACTTTTAGATGCAGCCCACATAGCTGGTAAGTAACAATACTTAACAATTATTTTAACAATCATCTATTGTATTTTGGTACAATTAACAAAAAATATATTTTGGCACACTGTTGTGCTTAGCAGGAGAGTTTTGAGAGAACCTGGTGTTAAAACACTATCTCTCTGCTGTCCAGTTTTCATCTTTGCTTGTTGGGTTGTAGATATCAATATAGAATGTTGTCTTGTTGTTAAAATTCTCTTTCCCACCTCATTTTAATAGCAAGTAAAATTAAAATTACTTAACTATTACTATTGATTAATCATTTTGGTATCATTTTGGTACTTGATTTTTGAAATATTGTCATTACTTTATTAATCTTTTATTTATTGATGTATTTTTCTTGAAAACCAACATTGTTCATTCTTATTTGTTTAATTGTTATAAATTTTATACATTTTCATTGAATTGGCTATCTATCATAACCTAAGATCTGCTACTCTGGATATATCTCCTTCCTTAAATTCCTTCTACCTTCTGTCTGCAATGTACATTTGGGATGTAACATATTTTATATCACTTATTAATTTTGAATATATCTCAGGTTTATTTTCTAATTTCTATTAATAATTATTTTATTTATATAAAACATAATATAAATTACCAGAATGTTGTAGTCAGCCTTGCTTTGTTGCTCTATTTAGTCATGACCTTGACCTCAGACTTACCTGACATGCTTCAAATGACTGTTCATTTATTGATTGATTTATTGTATTTGTTCCATTTTTGTCTGACTGTGTGTGATGCAAGAGAGTGTAGTGTATGTATGTATGTATGTATGTATGTGTGTCATACATACATGTATCCTTCATAGTAGTGTTTAGGCTCTTTAATATGGTTTTGTATAGCCAAACCAGTTGGATAATTTTGATTGTTAATCTTGAAGATCTTGAAAATAAAAAATATTCCATAGTTTTGTCAAAATGAAAAAATTGTAAAACATATTGTGTGTGCTTTCATTTTTACCAACCATTAAGCATTATAAATATGTTAAAAATTTTAAATAACTATTTTGTTATAGGTTTGAATGTGCTGCGTCTAATGAATGAGACCACTGCCACTGCCTTAGCTTATGGCATTTATAAACAAGATCTACCAGCACCAGAAGAAAAGCCTCGTAATGTTGTTTTTGTTGATTTTGGTCACAGCTCTCTTCAGGTATGTATAGTTTAATACAATACTTATTTTTTTTTTGTTGAGCACAAATATTGTGCCAATATAGACAGCTTTCTTCAGGTGTGTATTATATAATTTTGATACAATCCCTATATATATTTTTTATTTGGCACAAATATTATGCCAATGTACATTTTTTCTATAGTTTACTGGTGAGGCTAGCTGTGTGTATACACACTCACAGGTTATTAATGTTCAAATTTTAATTAGTACCATTATAAAATTAGAAAACTTTCTTTTAAACTACAAATAGTATTTTATGTTATAAATGAACAAATATTCGGAAATAATAATTAGCTAGTAGCTTTACATATAGACATAACATACAGTTTTTCTCGGGTGCATGTTTTTTAAGGTGCTAAACATCAAGAATAGCATTTTTCTATAAAGAACTAAACCTAATTACGTTATCTTATATAATAATTAAATAAAGTTGAAGTGCACTAGCAGCACTAGTTAGGGTCGCGCTCCTCTCAGTCTGATATTGAAATATAAAATAAAACTAATGTGGTTAGTTTTGCTTATGATTTTTAAAAGGAAGTGTGTAATGTCTATCTCTAATTGTTATGTTCAGACCATTAACTACAGTTATTTTTCGAATTATAACCTACAGCGTGAAACACTGCAGTTGGAAATTTGATTGTTTCCTTTCCACATGGGAGAATGAATTATTATGATTTCTTCTCTTAGCAAGACCAAGCATGCCACTGAGATTTGCTATTCAATACTGAGAATTTGTGAGGAAAACGGAGAAAGAAGTGTTGACTAAAATTATTAATGCCTATTTTCCTATATGCCAGATTAAAAACAAATTTTGTTTATCAATTATATGTATATACTAGCGAGCCCTTCGCGGCTTCTCCCGCTCGAGTTACGCTATTTTTAATTACATACAATTATCACCTTTAAAACAATATACACTGAAAATACAAATTAAATTTAATTATTTGAAATTAATTAACATACCTTTTTTATTTCTCAACTGATTGAAATAAAACAAACACTGAATGTTGAATGAAGGTTGCCAAAATATTAGCAAAAACTGCATTTAAACTAACATTTAAACTAAGTTACTTAGACCTACATTAGAACGTACAAGCCCACAGACAGAAATAAATAAAATAAAAAACACTATTTGGGCCCTATTACAATAATAAACATCCAGTGTAACATTTTTTTTAACATATCGCCCATGTAAAGACAGTGGTCAGTTACAGATTTATTGTATATATAGATTTATACTTTTAAAACATAACATTATACAAATTTAAAATATTCTTATATAAGAGTAGAAAATGTTATCCGATCTAAAAAGAAACATTATAATTATGATATACATGATTATTATAGTTAACGCTACTTAACGGATTCCTATTGAATTTCCAACATTATTTATTGACAAAAAATTTTGATCAGATCGATGCAGTTGTTTATGAATTGGAAATCGTTTTATTTAAATATAAAAGAAATCACCTCAGTTATCTCTCTGTGGTTTGGTCTGTGAGAATGTTTGACCACAATTTGTCCATATTTAAATATATTTATTATTGAAATGCTGATCGTTTTTGACTATGTCATCTATTTTACGTATACATATAGTAAAATTGTAACTCATTAGAGGTTTTTAGTTAGTAGTCAGTTTCAATGCCGTGAAACTTAAAATAATGACAATTTTTATGTCTGTCTGTATGTACCATTGTGCACACTAATCTTAGAAACGGATTAATTGACTTAAATTCAGTTTTTGCTACATTATTAGGATTTTGGAACACTTTTATTACATGTAGAGTTTGTAAAAATAATATATATAATTGTAAAAAAATATATAGACAAAATTGCTACAAATAAACGCTTTCTAAGTTAGCCGAGACTACTGTTTAATATGTGGATAATATTATTTTTAATTACTATGTTGTACACGAAATAAGTTCAGAGTAGTAAATAGAGTTTATATAGATAGTACTTAAAGTATTATTTTTACTTCAAGCTATTTTTCCCCATAAAACGATATTACGAAGTGGGTGGCAGAACTACTTAGATTTTTTGCTTACTTGAGGGATAAAATGCTTCGTTCTCTTTAGTGGTAATATGACCCGAAACCGTTCCAGCGCGTAATAATGGACGGTTTAACATTTAAAATTTTTACAGGTTGCTGCTTGTGCATTTAATAAGGGTAAATTAAGAGTGCTGGCCACTTCCTCAGACCCCTTCTGCGGTGGGAGAGATATAGATATGGCTTTGGCAGAATATTTCTCTCAAGACTTTCTGACACGATACAAACTTGATGCTAAAAAAAATCAGAGGTAAGAAACTGCATTCCAATATTTTACAATTTTATTGAATCGACAATATATTAAATGTAGGTGAGGCATTCATTTCCCTGGTCGAGTAACAAATCAAAGTGTGGGAATTCTGCTACTGACAATGCAATGTCTTGAAAATTGTGCTAACAATATGGAGTGACTTGACACCAGGTACCCTCTTCTAACGAAGCCATGCCTATGTGCAGTGTAGACAGAATGTTGTGTGGTATAATATTGTAATATTCTTTAGAGCATTCTTGCGCCTTTTGCAAGAGGTGGAGAAATTAAAGAAGCAAATGTCAGCAAATAGCACTCGTCTACCATTGCATGTTGAGTGCTTCATGGAAGAACGTGACGTATCTGGAGACTTACAACGCGAGCAGATGGAACAAATTTGTGGTGATACATTCAACAGAGTTGAAAGGGCTTTGAAAGGAATTTTGCATAATGCTAGTAAGTGTCGTTTTTTTGTATGTATTTTATTAATTATTATATTTCTTAGAAGTAATAACTATTACATATTCTCAGAATTAAGACCTGAAGACATAAGCGCAGTGGAAATTGTTGGAGGTTCTACTAGAATACCTGCTGTCAAAGGTCTCATTGAACAAGTATTTGGCAAACAACCTTCTACAACATTAAATCAGGTCAGTGTTACTTAGTATCCCTAAATGAAAAGAAAGTGAGGAACAAAGTTTCTATCAATACATGTTTTCTGTTCGTCTGTTTTATGGCTACAACACAGTTTCGAACTAAAGTAACGAAAAAACCTAACACCCCCCACTCTGACCGGCCTTGCGGTGCGGGGGTGAAAGCCGTGCATCGTATAACGTCGTTTCAGTTCGGCAGACTTTGGCATGATGCTTGTAATTCGTATGCGTGTAAAAAATGCTATGCAATAGCTTTCCGCAGTAAAGCCCCCGAGTGCCGTACATATTTTTTTTACTTATTATTTGTTATCTTCCTAATTCTTAATTATATCAAACCACCTCTAGTGCATATTTTGGGAGGCCACAAATAGGGTGTTCCACACGTTTACTCTAAACGACATTTAGTACCCTACATGATGTAGGGTACTAAATGTCGTTGTTCTACAAGTATTCTTGTGTTATGGCCGTATGGCTTCATGTTTTGTATGACTTTATAAGGTCGCGCCATGTCTAGAAGACTACGAGTAGAGATAACGTGTGAATGTATGTTCTTTCAGGACGAGGCGGTGTCGCGCGGCTGCGCGCTGCAGTGCGCCATGCTGAGCCCGGCCGTGCGCGTGCGCGAGTTCAACGTCACCGACTCGCAGCCCTACGCCGTGCGCCTCGCCTGGGACGCGGCGCGCGGCGAGGACGGCGACATGGAGGTACCCTCAACGCCATTGTTAATACCATCACCATGTCAAATCCTATGGGTGTAAAATTTATATTTTGTATTTATAACAATTTTTTAGGTGTTCCCGCCGTTCCATGCTGCTCCGTTTTCCAAAATGCTAACATTCTACAGAAAGGAACCGTTCACAGTTCGTGCTTATTATTCTGATCAAGCACCTTTCCCTGATAGTTTCATTGGTAAGTCAAAGTATGGTTATGGCGTATTACATTTTAAATAAATAATGAAATATTCTTAAAGTAACACTCGCAATATTTTAAACATTATGTACAATAATAGGACAATGGAATATAAGAGATGTGCAGCCAACTGCCGAAGGAGAATCGCAAAAGGTTAAGCTGAAAGTCCGTGTTAACATCCACGGCATCGTGACCGTCGCGTCCGCCTCCCTGGTGGAGAAGAAGCAGGACGCGTCCCAGAACGAGAACGTGGAAATGGAGAACTCGAACGAGGCGAGCCAGGACGCGCCCATGGACACCAACGGGCAGGAGCAGCCGAACGGGCCCGACAGCCAAGAGGTGAGGGACGACGACATGCACGCCGAGCAGCAAAGACAGTCGTGGACACAGAGAGTAGGACAGTGGTTCAGCGGGGTATGTGTCGGTAGCGTTGTGCACGTGCGTGTTGTTTGTTGCCGCCCCGGCCGGACGTCTTCTCACACTGCTATACACTGCTCTTTAAAACACTTTAAATACTTTTGTCCATTCTTTATTCTTGTTTTTGATTCAAAGTTTAAGCGTTTATCGGTTTACTGGTGTCGTTCTGCCCGGAAGCGCAACAGACATCACGCGGTTTGCGGCTTCCCCACCTTTACTCATTTGCACAATGTTTTCATCAGGCTTTCGTGTTATCTTTTGAAGATACAAATTCAAATTTTCGTTGTGTTGAATATTTTTCAGTAAATTGTCTCTGTGTCCACGCATGTTTTTGTTTACCCTGCATTTATTCAATTATACTTTCCTTTTTATTCTAGCAATGACTTGGATGATGTAAGATTTTTTTTTAGCATAAGTTTTTACTGCTTGTGGTTTTTAGGTGCAAATGGGTCGTCGCATCGCTTCGAAATATTAAGATCGTGTATACATGGCCTATTTTGTTAATCTCCGATGTTAATATTTCGATGGTGATGCGATGGTGGGGAACATGTTATTTTAACATTTTGAACGGCTCGCGCTTATTTCAGGATCAAAACGATGACAAAAAGGATAAGTCCAAGGACAAATCTAAGAAGGTACTGGTGAAAACCGTCGAGCTACCGATTGACGCTCAGACACACGGTTTTTCTCAGCACGAACTTAATTCTTACATGGAACAAGAGGTATGTATGGAACATTATGAAATTTGTGACTTTATATATGTGAATATTTAAGTACGATGTTAATTTTCTTTTAATGCTAGGGTAAAATGCAAGCTCAAGATCGTCAAGAAAAAGAACGTGCAGATGCACGTAATGCTCTCGAAGAATATGTATACGAATTGCGCGGCAAGTTATCTGAAGGAGAAGTTCTTCATGACTTTGTAGCACCAGACCAACGCCAGAAACTCGTCAACCAGCTTGACGCCCTTGAACAGTGGCTTTACGATGAGGGCGAGGATCAAAATAGACAGGTCATTTACGCTACCTTTGAATTATTTTATTTATTTATTGTCTTTTCTCTACAACAAGACTTAAATTTCTCATTAACAATACCAGTTGTTAAAATTATACTGATTAAAGATGATTCATGACTATTTTTTTTATAAATAATTTATTAATGTTATAATTTAATATACATTATTATATTATTATACTTTGTAAGTAAGTTGTTTAATAATTAATATTTAATTATATTATTAATATTTCCAGGTTTACAGTGATAAATTGGGTGAGCTGCGAACAGAAGGCGAGCCGATTAAACAGCGACGGCTAGAATTTGAACTTCGTCCTGGTGCTCTCGACGAGTTTGCTCTATCAATTCAATTAACCAATAAGGCTATTGACTTGTACAGGTATATGATACCTGGTGGTATATATCTTGATAATTTTATAAGACCATAAATCTATTTATAAGATCATAAATTAAATATATTTTAGACTAAATATATTTGATTCAGATTTTAACAAAATTAAGTTAAATAATATGAATAAACTTTATTTATACCTCGTTGTGTAGGCACAGCATATAAATGTTATATGTTCAGCTGCCCTTTAGGAGAATTACTTATGTTTATTTCCTTGGTAAGAAGTCAAAGCAAGTCAAAAAGAGGAGGTATATGTGAGATAAAGTATTAAACTAGAAACAATTATTTGAATAATGATAAATCTGCCTTTAAGCTTAGTTATTGAAATATAATATGACTATCACAGATCCGGAGATGCAAAGTACGCCCACTTGGCTGAAGCGGATATGCAGAAGGTGGTAGATGCCAGCAAAAACGCACTGTCGTGGCTTGAGAACGCACGTCAGGCGCTTGCTCACGCGCCCAAGCACCTGCCGCCTCCCCACACTATCCACCAAATACGACAGGAAAGACAGGTAATTATATTATTAAAATTAAATCACGTAAGATTTCCCTAGCTCTACAATACCGAGTTGTTAATAAAAATAACTGCAAGACACTCACTTTCTACATGTGGTGTCATAATATAAAAGTAGCTTAAGCTATTCTGTCATATTAAACTTTAATTGAAAAACAAAGAGGCAATCATAAAGTATGTGATATGATTTTTTTTTTGTTGTTATTATAGCTGGTAACATTTGTAATATTGCCTCTCTAGTGTGTCATCACATAGTTTGCAATATAAAAATATATTATAGCAGAAATTTTTATTAAAACAGCAGTTCCGAAATAATTTTGTATATTATCAAAAACTTTAGGACCACCTGACAATGTCAAAGTGCATTAATCCCCTCTGTCCGTCTTTCCTTAGATTTTTTTGAAAATATAAATATATTTTTGATCTTATAACCATTTTGTTTTCTTGTTTTTAATATTATATTACCATAAAATCTTTTCTTTATCTTTATGTAAATTCGGAAGTTAATTTTATAGTTTTGTTACAACTGTGCCTTATTGATTACAGTCGTTCGAGAGCACGGTAAATCCAATCTTAAGCAAACCCAAGCCGAAGGAAAAGACGCCGCCGCCGGCGCCCACCGGCGACGGGCAGCAGCCCGCCAGCGAGCCCGGCGCCGCGCCCGAGCACATGGACGTCGAGTGAACCGCGCCCAATCGCCGCCACAGACGCTTTGGACACCTGTCTAACCTAAATTATAAAAGGGTATTTGACGAATTACATTCACCATAAATATACAACCTTTTACTCATCAAAATTATTAACTATTGTCTTAAAATTATACTGTAATATTTTAATGTATATAACGGTTACATTGCATAATAATATCAAGTAGAATAGAATGATTGGCGCTGTGATCATTATATATTGATTGGTTACACCGTGTACTTAGTGGTGACAATGTATTGGAATTATACATTAAGTTAATATAATAAATAACAATTTCAAGGTTGCTTTTTTGGCTGATTTCTGACAATATATCATCTCCTTTATAATAAATAATTCCTTAAAACAATTATATATACTTTTTACAATACAATTTACTTCTCTGCAAAATCTCAGTTCATATTTACAAAAACGTCAAATACCCTTATACACATGCTCAGTAATATATGAACATGGCATAATAGTTGTATATGTAATAACAGACATTTACAAAAATATTGAAATTTAAATTGGATTACTACTTATTATAATATATGGTTTTCATTTGAATCTCGCTTGTTTTCTGCAAATGCTGTGTATGAGTTTACTTGCTATCATGCCATGTAATTAATTCCTACTTATGATTGGTATTCTAAATCAAAGTGAAACATATAAAAACAATAGTATTCTGAGATACTTTCTAAATAACAACATTTTTTTGTGTCTGTCATAATTTTATTTGTTTTAATGAATACTAATTATAAAAATAATTGCAAAGCAATTTAATATTTGCCAGTTTAAATATAAATATGTGTCTAGAGCTGTTATTTTGTTGAATGAACCATCAATAGCTAGTTAACAGTAACATATTGAATAGGTACTTTATAAACGATTAGTAAATATTTGTTTTGATTTAACTACATTTGGCAAATCACAATGTCAAAATTTATTTGATCAAAACATGCAATTAAATTATTATTAAATAATAGCGCATTTCTAATATAGTACATAACACATATAGTATTAAATATTATTTACAATTGCTAAATGCAGTGGTTTGTGTATTTTTCTTTTGTTGCTACATTGTTTATGTTATAAAATTGTTTAAATTATTGCCCTCAACAAGATATGTCAATATGTCTAATAATAGTATTGCTTGCTATTACAGTTGATACTAGAATATATTATTAAAATTAATTTAGGTATGTAGATCTCTCATGATTATTTTTCAGCATTATCAATCACATTTGTCTACTAACATGGCTCATACTAGATAGGTGATTAACATGAAAGTTACCCTTGAACTTGTTGTCAAATCACTAAGTTCTAACTAGTTAGAAATATTTCACTGAATGAATTTCAATGTAATGTTAGAATAATTATATTAAATTGCACCATAAAGCTTACTAATAAATTGAATAGTGAATTCATTAAGGAAATGTCTGTCTGTCTTTCGGATTGCTCTGCCCTTTATTATTATTGTATGTACTATTGCTATAAGCTATTATAAATTTAATGGTGACTGACTGCAATAAAAGAAATAAATGTAGTAACATTCCACAACAACGTCATCGAATGCTCTGATATCTTATAGAGATGGTTATTTATGTATTTTTTTTTATAAAATTTCCTTGGATTGTCAAGTATAATTATATATATGAAGTTTTACCATAGCTTAATTTTAAAATAGTAATCACTAACAAACTGCGTTTTACAGCTTATTCATTTAAAGCTACCCTCTGGCCTACACGTGTATATTTTAAATTGAATGGTTCAACCAAACTTATTTTATCTTGTGCATTCTTAATGTTAAAGCTTAGTAAAAGGATGATTTAACAATTTTGTTATTTTTATTTATGTACCTTATATAAAAACAATATTTTATTTTAGTTATACCGTCGTCCGTCTTTTGAGGTGGCCGCAGAGACGACACAGTCGGAAACTACCTTCGAAGTGAACCTGCATTACTGACGTGTATAAATAATATTAGAAACGTCATAGAAGCAGTTTCACTCATATATTTTTTTTGTAACATCAGCTGTGTCCCGCTCATGGCAGGGTAGGCAGAGGGGATCTAGGACACTTCCGTTCTCACACGATCCGCTTCCGTTCAATGACACAGCTCGCGTATAATAATAGACATTATAGGTACACGCTATGCGGTAAATGAGCTCTACGAGACGATTTTATAATAAATATGAAATATCCTTCTTTCTATAGGACGTAAAGGGCAATTTAAATCTATATAAAACGCACAACGTATTCTAACTCATTAAAATGGATTAGAAATAACACTGTGTTGCTTAAAATTATTACGAAATTAACCTTTTATTATTCTGTAATATGTGAAACATAGATAAAAATGTATTTTGTAAGATATAAAAATAATTAAATCCTAATTGAAGAAAATGGCTGCTAAAAAACATCTATGTGGTATAAGGGTTGAAGTACAAAAAGTAAAATGAATTTATAGGTACAATAATTTATTTATATCATTTTCATCAAATACATTTCAAACATCATTGATATAATCAAGTGGATTTTTACGTAACCGTCGTCGATGGCCTTCTTCTACACCGTAATATGTGAGTATACCACATACCAACGCTAAAATAATGAGTGTCAAATGAAAAACATGGACTTGCTTACTTTAAAATTTACGCTTAATTTGTTTAACAATGTACTCATTTTACTTTTTACTGCTATTTCTTATCTTTAGGGTTTTTGTTATTACTAAGAGTTAAATTTTAAGATATATGGTACATTTTACGGTTGAGTAGTGCTATGTTAAAAGTAGAAGGAAATAGAAATTCTTCAAATAAATATATGCAGAGATTGTTGCCAAATGTTTATTTCGTACATAGCAGGGTGAGCAGGGAGAAGGGTAAGTGTAACTTGAAGGCTAGTGTAACTTGTAACTTAGTTTTCTAGCCTTCCACTTTATATTGAGACGCAATGGCGTGTTAAAATGTGACCGACGGCGACATTTTGTCTTACCAGATAGGAAAATTAGTTAGTTATCTGATTGGACTCCTGCAATGCGCACGACGGCAAAGTAAGATTTATAGCATCTATTAACTTACATCTGCCTTGTATTTTCCATAAAAAAAGACGCATCACTTATAAAATAAAACATACAATTAGGCAAATGACAATTTTACATCGTATTTGTAAGTTATCAATTTACAAACTAATTAGTTCAAGATAAAGTTGAAAATGCACGTCGATCTTCACCAGTTTAATTTACAATTAATATTCTTAGTATTTTAATTTCTATTGGATTGCTACAAAAATATAAAGTTTACCTGGTAACCACGTTAAGATGGTCGCAGTCGTCCGTGGTATGAAATTAAGAATACCGTATCTAATAGCACGCGCAAATGGTTTCTGCTCATGCGGAGAAATCGAGTAATAAATAATTCCTCGAATGTATGCCAAATTACCAAATTGCTTACCCATTTTGAATAATTACTACGTTAATTGACAGACAACGCCATTCGAATTAATCATTATATCTATTATCAATCGTAAAGACAGTTTCTTTTTAACTGTCAGACTTTATATAGAAAAATAAATAACACGGAAAAGGCTTTTATAGAAACATCCAATAGGAGGCAACATACATTTATTTATCATGATAATAAATTATATTATATTTAAACATTTTACAGTACATTGAACTTTTTTACAATTTATGTGATATACCACTGTTAATAATTTATAGTAATTGTTTATAAATTTCGTTCTTCATTTCAAAATACCTGTTAAGTCGTATTTCAGCATATCTGAAATAAGATAAAATGTTACTAAGGAAGTCACATTAACATTACATACTTATATTTTTGCAGCTTCACGTTATTTCCTCATACCAGAGCAGGTAGAGGTTAAGGAAAAAGGAAAAATAACATAAAAATAATGCATTCTAAGTAAGATCGAACCCAAAACCGCCCCATACACATAATAAGTGTCGACACAGTGCCGTTAAGCCACGACGATGTCATTTAGTTCTAATATATAACATTAGTTCTAATATATTTAGTTCATTAGTAACATTTAGTTCTAATATATTTAGAAACAGCTGTTGTGGTAAGTGAAGTGTTGTGCATTGTAAATGATCAGAATCGTAACAATGAGAATCGCACGACAAGCCATATCTAATCTATCTCAATGTTAGGTACTTGACTGGCAACGTTAATTTTATAATTATCATTATATTGTAAGCTGTTCCTAATAGGTATAACGTTTTAGAGAAAGACAAAGAACAGATAAAAGTTAGTTTCGGCTGCCTAATTCTACATGTTATATTTTTGGAGTAGCACTTAAATATTTACATATCAAACAAAAGAAAATTTGAGTAGAAAGTGCTAAACGGAGTGTCCTAGCACTGCTCTATACGAGATACAATGTAAAGTAAAAAAAACTATGTTATTTACCTTCCAAAATCAAATTCAATGTCTGACAGCTCATATTGGACTAGAGACCATACGCCCCACATAAAATGAGAAGCTAACGATAGCTGTTGGACTTCTTTGTATATTTTTTCAACGTCCGCAAGTTGCGGATTGTGATCCACCAAATACTCTTTGAGGTATATCTCTATCCATGTCATCTGAAAATCTCTGGTGGGATACCGACTGTAGTCGATATCATCGATAGATAAACCTGCAAAAATTGTTTTGGGTCATCTGAAACAAAATCGTCTTGATCTCTCCAATGCACTTAAACAACGTTATTTAAAAATATTATAAATATATAATCTGGCATTTTTTATTAAATTGGTATATTTTACAACAGTCTAACTAACGAAACCAAGTTATAATTTAAGACGTTACGATTTTATTACATAACAATAAGATAACCATTTATATGATGTTTACCTTATATAAGCGAGATGTAATAATTAGAATAGAATTTAATAAAAGATAAAAGCTTTATCAATTAGCCAGAGATTAATAGACCGAAAAATAATAATAATAATAGCAGTATTGTTATAACAAGCTACTTCGTTCCATATAACTCACCAACAAATTCGTTGAAATGATTTGCTATATCAAAAGCTTGATAGTTATACGAGGCGTATTCATAATCGATAAAGGATACCGTCCCTTTAGATTCGTTGTAGATGACGTTTCCTAGAAGCAAATCATTGTGAGCAAACACTATTGGGCTCTGTGTTTTTATTAAGTGAGACTTTAGACGCTCGAACTCTATCCTTAGTCTGGTTATCGATCCAAAGCTACTTGCAAATCTACAAAAGTCAACAAAGTCATTGCTATTGCTAGTAGCTATAAAAATAGTATATAAAAGTAGGGTAACTCTTAAATATTTGTCAATCTAATGAAAATCTTGTAGTTTTTTTTTAAATAATCAAAGTGGATATGTATGCAGTAAAGTACATATAAATTTATTATTTTTAAGTAGCTTTACTGTAATGTTCCTGTTTACCTTCATTGAAAGTTTATACTCAAGACGTGCGATAAAACATTAAGGTTCCAACTATTGGATATGGGCAAGTGAATGAAAAGAGAAATATAATTAAGCATATAACGCGGAAAAGACATCAGAAAGAACAGAATTTTTTAAGTAGGTAAAAATTAAATGATTTTAATATCTTTCTCCTTGATAATTTTATTAATTCTTAAATGTATGCAACCTTATCTCAAAGATCTCTTATACAAATAAAAAAAATAAATGTAAAAGGTTTATTGCCACATTTTATTATTCAACAGCCGATTGGGCCATCCGGCTGCGGCACATTTATGTCGTGATTATTAGTCGTTAGTTCAAATCGCACGCAAGTTATATTAGTAGTAACTTATGTAAATAATGATAACTTAATACTTTATTAGTAAACACCAGTCAATAAGTACTAATAACATTAATTTTATAAATGTATTTGTCATAAGCTCTCTATATTTGGTCACTACGAGTATTTAAGGCGTTCCGGTTTTCCGGACCGTTATACATCCCTACATGCATTGACACTACTTTACATAGATTGTAAAGTACACCTTACGGTATACCGTACAGTGCACTAGAAGTAGGGCAGTATAACCGCTCGTTAAGTAAGTCACAAGTTAGTAATGATTTGTGCGTTGAAATTTATTATTATTGAATGTTTTTTTGAACGTTATGTTAATTGTTAACAATAAACAAAATTTTTGGACTAAAGTAAAATATATGTCAATAACAGCATGTTAAGTAAGGACTTTAGTGTATATATATTTAACACAACCTTGGTTGATAAATACAATGCCATGCTGAGGAAACAAAAGTCGAGACGTATTTTGTGTACAATAAAAATTTACTTACACTGTACATATTCGTTATATTTACGTCGCACACCTCGTTACACGCGTTAAACACCGTTTCAATGTATTTATCCTCAGAGAATCATTTTCTAGTTTTTTATATAAACAAGAGTTTGAAAAAATATAATATAAATAAATTTTATACATATGTTATTCTTACCTTTGTTGTTTATCATCATTTGTAAATTTCTCCGGTATTAGACATAAAAATTGTTCTATTTTATCCCATATCATAGGTTCTAATTTTATCTAAAATAAAATATTGGTTTTAAGTTTCATAATGTAAAGAGAAAACAAAAATATATATTTCACTCTTTATTGAAACAATGATAAGGTACATATATTCGTTCAATAATTTTAATATTTTCAAATGAAATATTTATTACTTTTTTTTACTTTCTTCGCTCTGGTATATATGGCAAGCCGCAGTTTTGAGTTCCGCCATTCAACATGCAATGCATTAAATTCGGCGGAAAGTTGCGAACTGAACGGAGTGTCATATTACTAGTTTCCTAAGTCTTCCCACACTGCCATGTGCGGGATAAAGCGTGAAGCTGATTTATAAGGTATAATAATGATATTCATACGATGTATGTTATAGAAAACTTGTATCCAAACATTTCTTAGTAAGCATATTCTGAAATGCTCGTGAAAACGTTGCAACCTAGATTAATATTTATCATACTAATGCAAATCACAACTTTTGCTAAAAACAATATAGAAGCCAGTTATACGTCACCCTCATTTAATTTGGGTCGAATTTCACCATATTTGGCGAAACTCAACGCCGCATTTTATTTGGGATTCGAATCCACAATCATCGAAAACAATAGATACCCGCACTTATATCGTCATTCAATTTGATTTAATTTTTTAGACCTTAATTAACTAAGTGCTTTAATGTTATAAAAATATTTGATTTATTTCATTTAAATTTGTTCTCCTTTTAATTTCTTCTAGTATAAATTGTTATTACGATCATTTTTGACAAAATAAATACGATAAACCTATTGACCTTCGCAGATAAGATTAGGAGAAGTCTTTGCATCACAAGTTGCTTTTATTTCTACATACATATGACAAAATACACGCCGAGTAATTGGTTCACATGTAACAAACAATATAATAACCAGCATTACACTATCACACCAATTGATACATCGCGATGTATAAGGATGTAGCGTCAATTTTGTACCATTACTTTATAAATGTTAACTCTTTCACTTCCCCCTAAAACATTACAGGTCAATTTGAGACCTATTTTATTTAAATACGATTATAACTGATATAGGTGTAGTCATATAAAACCACAATGAAAGGACTGTATCACTTACTTCATCTCCAAGTTTAACTTTGTGCATTTTAGCCATTTGCTGTGCAACCAGTTGGCATATTTTTGGCTCTATTACAGTTTCTGGGTTCAAGGTGATGCCGGGGTAATATTCATATGACAAACCATTTATAAAAACACCATAAATTCGTGGTGCTAATCCACTTTTGTTGAGTATAGTGATGTTTCTAAAAAAAAAAATGAAATATGTATGTGAGAATACAGAATGTGTAACGTTTATAATCAAATTAGATTTTAATAGGTATAGGACTAACATTGCCGGAAATTTTAGCAGAAACGAGAGTACATGTTTGTGAACCACAATTTACAAGATAATATAAAAATAAATTCAATCAAGACAGTATAAGCAGTTCACTTCATTTAAGGTACCTACTACATATTAGAATATTGAGTTCGACGACATTGTTTACATTACTCGATTATAAAGGCTACCTTAATATTTTAAACTGTCAACATCATTTTAATATGTAAGTTAAGCTGTTTAATAAATTGTAGCTTAATTGAATATTTTTTATTGTTTTATTAAGAGCATGCTGACATGCAATTGCACAGCTTTGCAGCATTTTAGTTTTAGGGCCACAAACATTTCCTATTTTATCGGAATCTTATTTTAAAGCCTTTGTTGACGGCTTGGTCGACCTTCTTAAGGCTGAGGCGTTGAGACTGGCATCAAGCATGTGACTGTTAAAGCAATAAATGGTAGGCTTAATCCCCAATCGAAGAAATGAAAATATATGATATTTTAAATTCTTCCCCCTGGTAACAAGGCAAAGCGCAGTATTGAATTCTGCAACTCAACACACATTTGAGTCAAGAATTCACTGGAAAGTAGGAACACTAATGTTCTAAAGGAAATGGAGTGTCTTAACACTATGTTATGCTGGTACAGCACAAATCTAAAACATGTTTATCAACTTTATTCTGTGAAATATTTATGAACTTGATTGATTCTTTGGCATATACCATGACAAACTATTGACCTGGTACAACTTTGTATTTGTTCAAAGAGCAATTTATCAATTTCATGATGTTTGGTGATGTATTTTGAAATTTTTTCTGAATTATTGATCAATGTTCCTTTTCATCTTATCAAGTACTATAGGGGTGGGTGGGGCTTACTATATCTTGCTAAATACCAAAACGACAACAAAACAGATTGTGAGGTTTACTTTAAATATATATAAATAGCAATTTTCTTGCAAGATTGGTGGTGTTTTGAGTGTGATATGAGACTTAAAAATTTCCAAGTCCTTAAAATTTTTTTTTTTAGACTACTAAGCATATCACCATCACCATCTTTTGTCCTCAAGCTTTTAATGAACATGAATAAATTATATATAAATAGGAAAAATAATTCAAATGTAGTAAGCAAGAAAGAGAGAGAATTAATCTTACAAAAAAAAAGAAGAAATAGAAGAAATATATAGCTCTTTTTACATATATCAGCTGTAATGCATTCTGTAATTATTTAAAATTGTTTGTTGTATTGCATATACATTTACAATTTTTTGTCATACTTTAGAATTAATTGTTATATTTCAAATATACATTTATTATACTAATAAATAATATACAATTCTAGTATATATATTTAGGTACTAAAAGTATAAATAGTGTGATTGATAAAGATTTGAGAGACAGCGTAGAAATTATATATTTTTTTAAAATGGAACAGTGTGAATAAATGAAATAGTGAAATAAATTTAACTAAAAATATCAATTCTTCATTTATAAAATCTTTCTTCATTTATAAAAGCACAGATAAAATGTTTAGTCTTTTTCTTACCTGACTTCTGCATTTCTATCTATCAGCAAATCTGTTTTGTTTCCATATATTCTAACAAGTACAATATTATCAGTATTATCTTGTTCTGTATTTAATTGGCAGGCAACAAGTTTATTTGTAATACCATCAGTAAATAGCTGTAATGATAGTTAGATTATTATTTACAAGAAATATGCAATGTTGATTTGAACAATATTTAAAACAACCTTAAATTTTATGTTGTTTTCTGGCCAATTTGGTTTTATAACTGATAAAATTTTGTATATTCCTGCAAAAATATTGTTTTCTTCGACTTCAATAGGAATAAATTGGTGACCAGCAGCATCACAAGATCGGGACATTTTATGTTTTAATTTCTTATTTATTTAAAAGAAATGTCCGACCAACGCGGTAAGCTTTGAAACTAAACAACATTACGTTTGCCTGCACTATATATACGCAGCGGGGCACTAACAAGTCTCCTACGGCATAGCTTCAGCTGGAGTATTAAATATTCTTGGTAGTACGTTTGTTTAATTTAATCATTATCTACATTGATAAATCTCTACAGAATAATATATTTTGACAGCTGACAGTTGACATATCTATATTTTTTTTCGTAAAAAGAGGAGAATAGGTGCAGGTATAATTTGTTTTGTACGTATGGTACGTATTGCATTAAATATATTTTATTCATTTAGGAAAATCATCTGTATAAATGAACAGACATATGTCTGTCAAAATATATTATATTACGATGGCGTCAAATCAGTATAAAGGTAACTTTCAAAAGAAGTTTCAATAATGATTAGGGGTAGGATTGAGAAACAAACGTTTTCTCCTGATACTTTCCTAAAGTTATATTTACTACACTATTTAGTACTACGTATGTAGTAGTAACTATCAATAATCAAATATTTTAGTTTTCAATAATATAACTTATTGTAACCCAGAAAAGCTTAATTCGTTAAAAATTGTCACATCACACCATATCCTTTGTAACCGCCATTCTGTAAGATTTTCGAACCGCTATTTATAGCATACAGCTGCACATTTTTTAATTTCTTACGTCGGCTGAAATATCAAACTTCAGTTAAATTTTGATGTTCAGATCTTACCTGTTGAGCACAAGATGACATCGCTAGTATCATGTTGTACAGAAAATTCACAAATGAGATAAAGTTATACTATAGGAGAATACATTGTATAAAATGTTCTGATCAAAATATTGTATATTTTACAACGATGTAATATATTTACATAAAATTACATGGAGGACAAAATACAAACATTAACAAATATTGAATATTACGAGGACGGGGAAATTTATGAGGAAAAACATGTAAGGGGTGAATAAACCTGGGGCGGGATGAAAGGATGTGAGAAGGGGGAACACTCATTCAGATTATCAATTAGTAGTTCTTTTAAATGTATTTTATAAACCATTAAAACCTGGGGCTGCCATTTTATTAGAGGCAAAACAAGAATTTATATCTGCTTAGTACTGCATAATATTACATATAACGTATAGTGACCGAAAATGTAATATTACCCAGCTTCACGCTGCATCCCGCACATGGCAGGGTAGGCAGAGGGAACTTGGAAACCTAATGTTAAGACACCCCGTTCCATTTCTGTTCTCCACTTTCCGCCGAATTTTGAGACATAGCGTGTTGAGTGGCAGAACTCAACACCGTGTTTTGCCTTGTTTTAGAGCGAAGAAATGAAAACATTAAATATTTAAATTGAAAATATTCAATATTTCATTTCCTCGAGTGGGGATCGAACCAACAACCCATCGATTACAGTCACACCTTTATCCCGCTGCGCCACGATAGGCCTCAAAATTTTATTAAATTTTAATATTTTTTTATAGATTCATACTGTATCTCGCGTGTACCGGGGTAAACAGGGGCACAGCTGACATTTTCTTTCCCTATATATTACAAGTTCAATATCTGAGTCAAAATCACCTTTTGTCTTGTTAGCAGATCTCAAAAATAAAAATACTCTCGCGTGTAGGCATGGGTACTCTACCACCATTGTGCTACATTTAAAGTATACAGACATCTACAAATATATAGGCTTCACTTCAGGGACAGACGTAACAAGGCACTTGCACCTTACATAGTTCTTAGATCGGCGAACAACATAGTCTTATCATCTCAAGCAACGTTTTTGAAGCATATCTGCTACGTCATGGAGTCAAAGACTACCTCGAATGGAATAATTTACGTATGTGGTTGCACCACATATTCACCTCAGCATCTTCATTTCCTTGATGTGAAGCTCCTGAGTGTGCCGTGATAGCGCTAGCCAGCATTCACTGCCGTATAAACGGATCCAGTCGGATGATGGTCTTGTATATTAGCCCCTTGAAATTGGGCTATTTTTGCGATGCAAGCCACACTTTTCTTCAATAAGTGCTATATCATTGGCATATATCATCAGCCTGGTATTATGAGCCGAGGATGTATCGATCACTGCTTTATATAAGAACGAAATAATAGCCGAGCCCTGGTGAACCCTAACTATAATCTGGAAGAGTTTGGTGTCAACAACAGTCAGCAGGCACACAGTCAAAGGCCTTCTGTGGTTCTGAGAAGGCCACATGAAGAGTACCCTTTTTTTTCCTGTATGCCTCTATCAAAGTTCTGAATTGATCTTGGTTGAAATCCGTATAGAGACTTAGATATAATTTACTTTCAGCGAAGTCTGCTGTCAGTCATATGCTCGAAAAGCTTCATGATATGACACATAAGCTTAATATTTATAGGGACTTATAATTGTAATAACGCTTCATTTGGAATATCATCAAATTCTACCGATTGTGTTTTGCTTTTTGCTGCGTTCTGCTATTTTTATCGAAGATATTTCCGAGTTTTATTAAGGGTCTAATTATTATTATTGGGTCCAAGTCCAATTCGGTCCGTCAAGTCTGAGGTTAAGCGGTGGGTACTAGGAATACAGGAATCATAGAATTGTATTCTATTAGTAATTCTAAGTCCCCTACATCGTTATTTAGTAAATATAATTAAAGAAGACATTTTTTTACTGTTTAATGATAGTATAGATTTATAGTTACTAGAATTAAATTCTTAATAAGTACTATTACTATATATTGAAAATAATTGCTGTATGGACCCTATCCATCGTTTTGTGTCAATTATCAAAGTTAATAAGGTGCATAAAATGTATATATGTATACTCATATACTATAATTTTGCTACTACCATATATTAATTTTACTAAATACTTTAATACTACTGGCTTTGGTTTTACCTTATATTAGTATTAGTAATTTTATACCTTTATATTAGTAGTTTTACCTATAAATTTTGCATAGACTGATATTGTATAGGCTTACACGCTTTCTTGTAGAATTTTCGTTTTAAGCACTTATTAAGTTTTAAAATGAGACTGAATTGCACAGATAAATAATACAAGATATATATTTTTTTCGCCTTTGCTCCTGCTCTGCAGACTACAAACTACATTCAAGAACGTAGCTATAATCTATAGAGTGTACCAAAGAGGAATACATTCTACATTTTCTCTAATATCAATCGTACTTGTTACTTTTCGAAATTACGTAATTTATAAATCTAAATATCTTAGTATATCTCCTTTTGTTTTAGAAAATGGGAAAACATTTTGGTGAATTGGCTAAAATTAGGGGTCTGATAACGTACAAGTTATCGCCCCATGAGCAACGTGCTTATGCAGGAGCTATCTCTAATGGTATTCCAAATATATTTCGCAGATTCCGTGAAAGTGTCTTTAGAGTTGCACCGCGTAAGTAAAACTTAATCTTTTTAATGAGAATGTATTATTTTTAAAAATGTTAATTGATTGAAGCAGTTGAACTATTGTTATATTAAAAATCTACTATTGAAATCGCACGTTTAATTTTATTACCTAATACATATACAAGTTATTAAAAGTAATGAATATTATTTTTTTATGTTGTCCTAAGTTAGGGCATATATTTTTAAAATATAACACTGTCAATTTGTAAATTGTCGTTCATTACAAATATATATAAAAAAAATATAAAATCATTTTTATTGTCTGCAGATTTTTAACAAAATGTGGTGTTTTTAACACAATGTATTGTTATTTGCTTATAATAAGTTTCTACTTATTGATTACATATTACACAAAAATATAATTACAGGCAGCAAATATTTAAACAAATATTTTTTTTTATTTGGCAGCTTTCATAATTGGATACCTTATATATGAAGGTGTAGAAAGGGAGCACCACAGACTTGGACGCAAGAATCCTGCTGATTTTGAAAATGACCAATAATTGTAAATTCTGAAGTAGTTGTATAGTGTTTAATTTAATAAATATTTTATTTATCTCATAATTAACTTCTTTTCTATGTAATGTATGTAACTTAATTCTTTTGTAATTTAGTACTTTTATTAGTATTAATAACAATTAACATGAATTAGTTTGCTAAAGCCAGTTAGTGTTATGGCCATCAACAATATTGGGAGACGGTATGGAAAGTGGTGAAATTGAATTTTATGTTATTTGATTAAAGAAATAGAAATAAAAGAATAATGATTCTAAATAAAAACCACTAGTCTAACCCATACAAACCTATTGACAGATTTGTCTTAGAGGAGAAGACCCTCCTGAATTTTTAGTTTTTATTCTCATAAATACATGGTATAATTGAACAAGTGCATTGAGTTGTTAATACAATGAGTAGAAAATAATTATTTGTTTGTGTTCAGGAACCTGTCACTTTATTTTTTTTTTTGTTAAGGAAAAGTTATGGCATACAAGCATATAATTACCTGATGGTTAGTGATCACTGTCGCCCATGGCCCTGTGTAACTCTAGTGGAGCCACAGGAGCGTCATTTAGAATGGTAATATCAAGTTTTCCTTAAAGATTTGAGTTTTTTTTCTATAAGCATTTGCAGTTTTGTATATAAAGCATTCACCAATTTTTTAGCCTTCGAGATATTCTAGTGACACTAAGATCACACAGCCACCTGTTATCAGAGCATACTATACCCTGAAAGCTTCTACTGCTTTTTTACTTTTGACTCCATACAAATTTTGTAATTCATTGTTAATGGTAGACAAGGAAATTAGTTATTTTTTCATTTTCTCCCCCCTCTGGAAAAAAGACAAGGTGTGGTGTCGAGTTCCTTCACTCCTCATACAATGTCTCAAAAATACTACATTAAAAGTATTTAAAAAAAAATCATTTATATGTTCATAACTAGTTTAATCTTTGTGCAAGAAAAACTATTTTTTATATAGAACAATACAGAGAACTTAGATAATCTATAATTCTTAGATACTGGATGCTCTTCATTTGCACCCTATTACCTGGTGACCAATGAATTCGCATTTTATATCTATATTTATAATAAATCTGTAACTCAATTTGTACATGGAAGATATATTTAAAAAAAAGACCTCTATTAATGGAATAGAGTCCAAAGTAGTGAGTTGTTAGATTTTTGCCTGCGTGTTTGTACGCGCTTATTTATACTATTATACCACCACTTAGTCTTTATTTTATTTAAATTGCTTAATGAATAAAAAAGGCCAATTTTAAAATTAAAGTCGGTCGTTTAATGTACATATATTTAAATATTGTTTTAATAGTGATAATGTCATTATAAGTAAGTCATTGTAGTAGTTGAATTAACAAGCAAGTCAAGCCGCGGGCGGTAGCTATAATAAAATAAATGCGCTAATATCCGCAATCACTGGTTCAATTTGAAAAATCTTATTTCCCATTTTGAATAATAACAAAAAAAATATTATTCTTTATTTATTTCGGGAGTTTTTAAGTTAATAAAGTACAAAAATGTCAGTCCCATCGATTCCCTTAGAACAATCTACACATCCTTTAATAATAACAAAAAGATTTTCTAGAATATACTATACATTACTTAAACTTATATAACAATTTAGCCTCAATAGAATTTGGTTTAGACAGTAGACATTGAAAAATACCTACATGCATCACGTTTATGCTAAAACGACTATATATTTTGCGACGAGCACTAGCGTTGAGAACACATTTCACCAAGAAAAGGTGTACGTCTTCATCCTAATTCTATTTAAGGTGGAGGTGGACGCGCTTTTTGAAGGTACCCATGTCGTATCGACCTGGAAATACTGCCGCGGGTAGGTCGTTCCATAGGTGTGTGGCGCGTGGAAGAAAATTCCTACGAAACCGCACAGTAGTCGAATGCCACGTGTCCAGATGATGTGGATGGTACTTTAGTTTGTGACGTACTGTGCGGTTGGAAAATTCGGCGGCAAAGAGTTCTCCAGAACACTCCCCGTGATAAATGCGGTAGAGAACGCACAGGGAGGATACGTCTCTACGCAAAGCCAAAGTATCAAGCCCCACACAGATCATTGGGTTCCCAACGATTAGAACGGCTCTACGCTGTATGCGATCAAATGATTTAAGCTGATACTGGGCTGCACCAGCCCAGAGGTGAGAACAGTATTCCATATGAGGCCGAACCTGGGCCCTATACAGGGCCAAACGGTGTTTTGGCGTGAAATACTGTCTCGCTCTACGGATGACCCCCAGTTTCTTCGAGGCCAACTTGGCCTTGCTTTCCAGATGATCGCGATACTGGCAGTCATTCGAAAAGCTGAGGCAAAATATACTAATGCTGGGCGCGGCTTTAAGGGGAGTATTTTAGAAAACTGGTGATACGACAAATGGGATTTTTTAGCGGTTAACGCGCACACTTGTGTCTTCTGGGGGTTGAAGTGAACAAGGTTCTTTTCACCCCATGTGGGGACATTCTCGAGGGATGTCTCAACGCAGGACACAAGTTGATTTCGGCACTGGTCGACGTTTTCCCGAGAAAGACTTGCATGGCCGGAGTATACAGCGTCCACAGTGCTATCATCTGCATAACAATGTATGTTAGAGTCCTCCAACATATCATTGATATGCAGAAGAAACAGCGTAGGGGACAGCACGCAGCCTTGGGGGAAGCCGGCGTTCACGGGCATGTATTTGGAGTAAAAACCGTCGACAACGACCTTGATGCTGCGCCCAGTGAGAAAGCTAGCAATCCACTTGCATAAATTCTCGGGAAGCCCGTAAGATGGAAGTTTCGCAAGGAGCGCCCCGTGCCACACGCGATCGAAGGCCTTTGCCATGTTCAAACTAACTACCAGGCCCTCTCCCTTGCTATCAATAGCCGCAGCCTAGCGGTGGGTTAGGTAAACCAGAAAATCACCGGTTGCGGCCCTGACGAAAGCCATATTGGCGGTTGTTAATCAATCGGTGATCCTCCAGATAAACCAAGAGCTGGCTATTAATTATGCTCTCCATAACTTTTGAGAGCAGGGAGGTAATAGCAATAGGCCTGTAGTTAGTTGGATCGGCACCATCGCCTTTTTTCGGAATCGGGTGGATAAGAGCGCTCTTCCACGAATCTGGGACTACGCCAACTGAGTAAGAGTGTCGTAATAAACGCGTTAGCACTGGTGTCAGTTCAGAAGCACATGAACGGAGGACAAGAGGAGAAATGCCCTCTGGCCCAATCGACTTGTGGATGTCCAAGGAAGACAGAGCTCGCCTAATAACTTTCTGACTAAACTTAATGTCAGGTATTGAGCTCTGACACCGCGGCGGTCGGCGGCGTGTTCCTCGATCATTCATAGTCGCGTTTGAGGCAAAGAGAGCGCCCAGGAGATCGGCTTTCTCTTTCGCCGTATGGACCAGGATGTCATTTTCTGTGCGTAGCAGCGGAAGCGATGGCCGGCTAAAGTTGCCAAGTGCAGCCTTTGAGAGGGCCCAAAACTGTCGAGTTCCGGACGGATAGCTCTCAAGCTTTTAGCGATGTGCTCGGACCTTGCTCTGGCAATTCGCCACTTAAAGTAACTAGAGGCACGGTTGTACTTTCTTTTTAAGGTTCCTTCGGATCCTTAGTGGCAAGTGCCTCGGCCCAGATTCGATATGCCTCGCGCTTGCCAGAAGCTGCAAGTTTGCAAGACGTATCAAACCAAGGCTGTGACTTGCCACCGATTGGCACTACAGAGCTAGGAATGTAAAGTTCCATACCCTGCAGAACCACGTCAGCGACAGCAGCGGCACTAGCACTAGGATCATCAGAAGAGAAGCAAACCGGCCCCCAGGGATAAGATGAGTAAAACGTACGCATCCCATCCCAATCTGCTGACTTGTAGTGCCAGACGCGACGAGTCGCTGGTGTTCTGCGACTGACGCGGTTAATGGGCATAGCACTCCGTACCAGGCAGTGGTCTGAAGACCCTAGGGGGGGATCGACGACAACCTGGTACTGTTCTGGGTGTAAAGTCAGCAGAAGGTCCAATAAGGAGGCGTTGTGGTTGTCCACTTCCGGGATTCGCGTAGGCGACTCAACCAATTGGAACAATCCATTCGCCATAGCAAGGTCAAATACAGCCCTACCCGCGAAGTCGGTGGTGCGTGACCCAAGCCAACTGGCATTATGCGCATTAAAATCGCCAAGTATCACGACCTCTGCGGTGGGGATCTGTGAGAGCGCATCGTCGATAGCCGATTGCATGTGCTCCATGAGCCGATCCGTTTCTGCATTACCACTATGGGACCTGTACAGGCATGCGTAGATTCGGACACGATCGTCCATGTCCACACGGAGCCAGATAGTGGACAGGTCCCGACCTTCAAAATTAACAAGTCGACGGAAACTCAGGTCCTCCCTCACAAACACAGCAACCCCGGCATGAGGTATAAAATTATGGTCTATTTTGTAGCCGGGATATTGAAGATAAGCTGTGTCGCTCGGTCGGTTAATCTGAGTCTCCATCAGAAATAACAAGGTCAGTCGTGCGGTCTCAAGATGGTGGTGGACGGCATTCAGATTTGAGTGTAGTCCCCTGATGTTGGAAAATTCCACCTTAAGAGTGGCAGGGGCTGCCGTGGAGCGTACGCCTCGTTTGCCTTGTGTAGTGCGCGGTACTGTGCCCTCCCCAGAATTTGACGGGCAGCCTGAGGTTAAAGACTCAGGGAGGGATTCTCAAGCACCAGAGATGCTGGTACCCTCCTGGGGTAATTTCTTCTTTAGTGCCGCTTTCATATTCTAGAGAGGGGTTGGGGATGGGCACCGGGGCCCGGCATTACCCAATGCGAAACGCAGTGACCGAAGCCACTACTTAACGCCGGTTTTAAATGCCGGGGGTGGTAATGATCCGGTCGAGTCTGCCCATGCGTGTTGCCATTACTGACAACGTGACTCTCTCACACGTACTTTAGTCGCCTCTTACGACACCATCAGTACCAGGGTGATCCTATTCTAAGCCGGAATCACACGGCTATCTAAGCCAGAATCACACGGCTAAATGAAGGTAGTACCGATAGAGGTCTAAAATTGTTAGGATCGGATGTACTACCCGATTTAAATATAGGTATGATTTTACTAAATTTCATTAGGTCAGGAAACACACCATACTCTATATGTGAAAATTGCTACTCCTCCGTATGAATTGCTTATGTCTTGCCTAAAAATGTTATAATTTTTAATGTTTAAAATAATATCTGAATTTAACCATGTTTCACAAATAACAGCAATATGTGTCTTTTCTTGAATCGAAAGTGATTCAAATATTTTTAATTTTGGTACCATACTCCTACAATTCCACTGTAAGATATTTAATTTATTCTTAGTTCTTAGTAGTCTTATTATCTATTGTTATATAAATTATTGAAAAACCACTTAAATTTCGATAAGTCCGAACAAAAATCTACAGCTAGTACAGATAAATATTCAATTATTATTTGAACTACTTCTTTTATTTTACTATTTAAAAAAAAATTCTTTAAAAATAACTAATTTAATTATATGTATTAAACCACCAACATTTTTTTCCTTATTAGTGATGTCAGGTTCAGCGTTACTCTCATTATCAAGTGCATTCTCTATAGCTTTATTTGCCTCTAAAATTATGTTTTCTTCTTCTTGATTTTGCTGTTTCTTTTTCTTTTTTTCTTTGTTGAAGCTTTACTTACGGATTAATTATTATTTTGTAATTGTTCAATAAATTGAGGCCTGTCGTGGCGTAGCGGCACAAAACGTGTGACTGTAAGCGATGGGTTGTGGGTTCGATTCCCACTCGAGGAAATGAAATATTTAATATTTTTAATTTAAATATTTAATATTTTTATAGGAAATAAACGATGTGGTACAAGGCAAAACGCGGCGTTGAGTTCCGCTCACTCAACACGCGATTTCTCAAAATTCGGTGGAAAGCGGGTAATGAAAGTGGAACGGAGTGTCTTAACACTAGGTTCCCAAGTTCCCTCTGCCTACCCTGCCATGTGCGGGATACAACGTGAAGCTAAGAGATAGTACTGTTCAATAAATATGTCTGCTTGATGCTCCTCTGTGTTAAGAGATGGTTCGCCCAATAATGTAGAAGCATATATATGTTTTTGTGGGATATCTATGAGATCTTCATATGACTCGTTAAAAGAAATAGGAGATGGCGGAACATAAATGGTTATGGCTTTTTGATATGAACAATTAAATTCGGACATTATATCTCTAATTTATCTTTTGTTTTTGTAGACTGGACATATTTTATTCAAAGCCATATCATTCCAAAGCAGTTAGCACACTTAAAAATAGTCACGTTCCCAGTACATTTCGGACAAATTATCTTTTTAGATGAGCAATATTTTTCTGTGTGACCATATCTCCTGCAATTAGAACACTGTGTCACTGGATATATGTAAGGTTCCACTCTAATCCTCAAACCTAAAATATACACATACGCAGGCAAACTAGAATCTTTGAACATCAATTTGAGAGTTTCGCTTTCTACCCATTGTCCTTTATTTCGTCCATTAAAAATTAATGTCCAGATTTTATATGCCGCAAAGGTCCAAAATTTAATTTAATTTAAACTTATGACGATAGCCTGTTTTGTAGATCTTGATAATGCATACAATCATTTGGATATATATTCTTTAGTTAATATACTTGATAATTTGGGAATTGGTTCCTTAATTTGTAATTATATATGGAATATTCTGTCTGAAAGATATCTTCAGATTAATATTAATAATGTTATTATTTCTCGTAGAACTTGCCAGGGTATAGCACATCCCTTATCTCCTTTATTATTTAATATTGCTACTTCTGATATATGTAAAGTCATGAGTGACATTATTTTTTTACAATATGCTGATGATTTTGTTTTATATACATCATGTTCTCATATAGATGAAGGGGAATTTGTTCTACAGATGGCTGTTAATAATTTTTGTAATTATGTTAATGATATAGGTATGAAAATTTCAACTTCTGAAACCAAAATTGTTACATTTAAAAACGGTATTAACAGGCATCCTGTTAAAATATACATAAATGAAAGGCTGCTAGAAGTAGAAGAAAACGTTCGATATTTGGCTTGTTGGCTGGATAGATCTCTAGATGGACAAAACAAATCAATGAATTGCATAATAACATTGTGAAATTTCTTAGTATTTTTAAAATACTAGCTGGCTCTGGGTGGGGGGTTCACCCTAAACACATAAGACGTAATTAATTACTTATCCTCTATTCGAAGTCGCTTAGGTTACGCAAGTTTTTTAATACAGGGTGGACCAAAAGTCCGTTAACATTTGAATCGGTTGCCGCGTCTTGCAGCGGCGGTGGAGGAGGGTGGAGAGGTTACGCATTGCAAGAACGGCCAATGGGAATTTAGTACCATGGCGTTGTTCAGTGGTAGTCAACGTGCGTTTTGTGTACGCGAGTACTATCAAAACAACGATTCTGCGACTGATTAGCTCAACGAAAGTTTTGCGATCATTACAACATACGACACAAAAATCAAGCTCCATTTAACACACGCATTTAAAAAAATTAGACCTAATACAAAACAAAGCGTTACGAATTATTGGCGGACATATTAGAAGTACCTACCCCAACACATGTTATGGAATCTGATTTGGGAAAACTACCTCTGCAATTTAGAAGGTATTTTCTAGGCGGTAAATTTTGGTTGAAATCTAAATCATTTAAATTCAGTAATATTATTCAGATTTTAGAAAAATCTATTAGAAATGAAATGTTGCAGAAATGGAAAAGAAACCGAAAACCATTATTATTATCAATTCATGAGCGTTTTAAGGATCTTGTGCTAAATCAGAATAATAAAATCCATTTCTTTTCTTTTGATACTTGGATAAATAGTTTAACGGTAGGGAACGCTATCATAGTAAATATTGATCATTTCATTAAACCTAAAAGAGCTTACAATATTGATTTTTTGGGTAATCACTGCCAACAGTTTATAAATGATAGTTACATTGGATTTTAAATCTTTACGGATGGGTCTAAAACTGGTAATATATCGGGTGCAGCGTTTTATGACATTCAAAATGCAGAATCTATTAAATTTCAAATCAATGAAAATATTTCCATTATGCACACAGAAATAATAGCCGTTAGTGAAGCATTATCGTATATGGAATTCTCTTCAACATATAGCTCGATGTGTCTTTTTTATAATAATGTAGGTCTGCAACAATATTCTTGCGGTACCAGACTCTGAATTCGCAAAGAAAATGTTTTATCTAGTGCAGTTTAAATTTAATTGTAGTTAAGTAATATTGGAATGTAAGCATTATGCATTATCGTCGATGTAACGACAAAGCTCTTAAATAAAGAAAAAAAAAACTATAAAATTATTGAAAAATAACAAAAATATATCTTTAGAAATTTCAAATCAGTATCTCAGCAGTTTTAGAGGCTATATTTACTAAATTACATTTGATTAACTAAATAGTTCATATTTTAAATACTTCATATTTCTTAACTACACAAGTCACGAGATATACTAAATAGATGAGGACACTTTTTCAACTTTTCTCTCTCTCTCTCTCTCATATAAGATAAGATGGTTCTCTTTATCTCCTCCCTCCATAGACCTAACTCATGAACATACTTCACTCTGTTTATAACTAATACAATCAAATCATTCTCTGATAGCACACTAGCGCCACATCGGCGACTTCAAACCTAATTATTTACAGTTACAGGAAACCCTTTTTCAACTTTTCTTTCATATAAAATGGTTTTCCTTACCTCTACCATCTATATAGGTAACCTAGCGTTAAGACACTCCGTTCCGTTCCCCACTTACCGTTTTTGTTGTCAGAGTGAAGAAATTTATATTATATATGTAATTTGAAAATAATACATTTTTCATATCCTTGAGTGGGTACCACAACCTGGCAGCGTTGCATTTGCTGTTGCAAATTCAACGCTGTATGATCGTTGGTCGACGATTTTGGAAGTGGTGCCGTATGTATTGAAGGCGTATTAAAATGACTAGTTATAACATGTAAAAGCTTTAATCATATATTTTTAAATTATGCAACATAACGTATGATAAATTAAAAACCGATAAATAAATACTGATTTTCATTTTTTAAACGTAATTCTGTTTTTATCTTTTCACAAGGCTGTACGGTTTCAACTGCTCTCATAAGAAAGTATAAAACAGCCATAAATGACAGATCTTAAGTGTCATTTTATGACAACTATGTATTAATTATCAATGTATATATACTTCCCAATCTTATAGCTCTAAAGAGCTACGTCAACAATTTCTAACAAAACTGTATTTTTGGTTCCTATTTGCGTTACCATAATTGTGTAAATAAATACCGTAATGAATATCAAGTAATATATTTTTATTCAGAAAATAATAATCGCCAGGTAAACTTTAGAAACAATTATTAGTTAAAGTTAATTATTTCAAATATTTTGTACTAAGTTCGACGAACTTTTGTTTAATTATTTTATATCTTCATTGCAAGTAGGAGTTTTTTTTGAAGTAAGTAGTTAATATGACGTCAACAGATGATATCAATCTACAGGAGAAAGCGAAATCAACTGTAGATATTCCTACCGAAGACGAAACAGTGACTGCTGAAAATCCCCTAAATTTAGAAAACATGGATGTAGACGATAAAAAGACCGAAAACTATTCTCCTAATCGAAGGCACAATTTTGGTTTGTGATTTTTAGTTCCTCTGTGTGTTTAGTAAATGCCTAAGTTTAAACCAGATAAACATGAAAATTAATTTCTTTTACTTATAGCACTTTCTATATTCAATTAAGGTGATAAAAGATTTTTTTTGTTACTTGTAAGATTTTTATCTTTTTAGATTCACAAGATAAGTTGTAAAATTCATAAGCTCATACACTTTAAAATTTAATCTTAGATTCATATTAAGATAATCTAATATGAAAAACAAATATCATACCATGTACAATTACAAATTAGTTATTATGTACTAATGTAAAAGTATGATTTTTTCTAATAAGTTTTCTCATTACCAAAGCATTTTAATTTTCTTTCCAGGTTACATAAAATATGTTAGTTTGGCTATATTAACAGTCCAAAATGCTGCTCTTGGTTTAAGTATGACATATGCAAAGAGTAGACCAGTTGAAATGTTCTCCTCGACTGCAGGTAAATCTTATAAGAATTGTTTACTTACCATTGTATTTTAACTTTATGCTATACAGTATAAATTTATTCTCCACTTTCTGTCCAATTTTTGGGATATTGCATTTGGGGTCCTTTTAGCCAATACCAAACTTTGTTTTGTTAAGAGAATTACTTGCCATAAATTAAAATACTTAATTTACCAACAATCATAGCTTTTATAGCTAGATTCTGTCACACTGCTACAATTGTTAGCTACATTTTTTTTAGTAAGAATAAGAACAACTTTAAAATTTCAGCGGTTCTAATGGCAGAGGTCTTGAAGCTGGCAATTTGCATAGTTTTAGTAATGCAAGAATCTGGAAGTGTACAAAAAGGGGCTATAACAATGTATTCCACAGTTATTTTAAATATCAAGGATACTCTTCGTGTTTGTGTTCCATCATTTTTATATGTTATACAAAACAATTTACTTTATGTATCAGTATCAAATTTAGATGCTGCCACGTATCAGGTAAATCTAAATCTTTTTAAAAATTGAAAACTAATATAACTTTTTACACTATGTTGTCAATATTAGGTAAATAATAATTTTGTGTTAGTTATTGTTTTGTTCATTTCATCTCAGGTCACATATCAGTTAAAGTTACTAACAACAGCATTTTTTGCTGTAATAGTTTTAAAAAGAAAATTGAAAAAATGGCAGTGGGGAGCTTTGGCATTGTTAGTGGCTGGAATTGCACTTGTACAACTTTCTTCAACGGGTAAAGGAAAATCATCAGCAGACTTAGCCAAACAATCAAAGATTCTTGGGTTCGGAACTGCATTGGCAGCATGTTTTATATCAGGATTTGCTGGAATATACTTTGAAAAAGTCCTAAAAGAATCAGATATATCTGTAAGTATTAGTACTTTACAGGGCAGTCAGAAAGACCTTAGTGATAAGACTTTCCATGCCCACAATTTGCGACATTGCATGTTAAACAGTGTAAATTAAAATTCCACACTTTGTCATGTTATATTAGCAACACAAATTAAACACCAAAGTGAGTCCCTGAAAGTCACAGTTGTGTTGTGTACAGTCAGATGTTGTGCGTATTATTAATGTTATATAATTTTGTGTAAATATTCATGTGTGTTTTTAAGATTTTTTTATTATCAGCATTAATAATTTCAATACATTCTATGGCAATAAATGTTTTATTTTGCAGGTGTGGATGAGAAATGTTCAACTGAGTTTAGCATCTCTACCCTTTGGCTTGATAACACATGTTATAAAGAATGGCACTTTGACTGACTTATTGAAAGGATTTGATGGATTTGTTTGGTATTTAGTGGTGTTACAAGCAGCTGGAGGGCTCATAGTTGCAGTTGTTGTTAAATATGCTGATAATATTTTAAAAGGATTTGCAACATCTGGGGCCATTATTATATCTTGTATAGCTTCCATTTATATATTTGACTTTGTTTTAACTATACAGTTTGCTGTAGGTGCCTTATTTGTTATAGGATCAATATTTTTATATGGTTATGTACCAAAAAAGAGAACTGAAACACGAATGTCCGTATGATTGGTTTACATACCTAATACATAATTATAGAAATATATAGTCCAAATAAGACTATGTTAGTGTATAAATATTTTAATCACAAGTTTAGCTATTAAGACCTTATTTTTTTATGTAGTCAATGTTTAATTTATATTGTGTTTCAAGAATCAAGGAACTATTTTAGAAAGTATTATTTAAAATTTGCACCCATAGCTGTTATTCGAAAAAACTTTATTTAAATAGCCAATAAATAGTAAGCAACTGTGCCATGATAACATCTAAGTATATTTAGAGAAATCAATTGGTTGTAGGTTAGATTATCGTTTAAGGGAATAATAAAAAATTCATTCCCTTGAACGATCGTAGATTTCTTTATTGTGGACACAAGATAAAATGCGGTATTGGCTTCTGCCACTCCATACAAAGTCTCGAAAATTGAGCGAATAAATACTTAGCTATATGTGAAATATATTAAAAATATCGTGTTCCTAACACAATTTCTCGATAGTAAAGCAAAAAATATGCAGTATTTGTATATATGGCACTTTTTTCAAAATTTTAAAAATATTTTTATTCAGCTACTTGCCATTATGTACTTATATTAGATTAAGTTAAACAATACTCTATGGTAAGGTTCTTTGATTATGGCATTCCGAGTATGCCAATTGAGCACATGATATTTCACAATACGATAATGCATGCTAAAAAAAGGAGATCTATATAAAAATTGCCAAACACAACAAACAGGGTTATTAATAAAGAAATATATAATACAAAAGTTTTAATCTACAACTGTTATCTTTACATAAAAAATTACATAAAGGACTAAACTCAAACATTAACAAACATTGAATAATAAGGGGACGGGCAACTTTGTAGAAAAGGAGATCATATATGGGATGGATTATCTTGGGGCTTGTGAGAAGGGGAACCGTCTTAAGGGAATTAAGGGATTCACAAAAATTTACCCATCCAAGTTTTTTCATTTTCCTAATCAACTTTCGAAACTAAAAATTTTATTTTTGTGCTCAACAAAATTCTCCATAGTCATACAGACTGCATAGACTCCTCGACGAATGTTCGCCGATTGACACAATCAAAGCATTCTTAATCCCACTAAGGAAATGCATCCAATTCTTAATGGAGATTGTTGACTATTTTCTAGGCATATGTAAGTCAGCTACAAACAAGATGGTCGAGACAAATAGCCAATATTCCCAAAATTAGGGAAAGATAGCCCAACATATAATACACAGAATCGGCGTACTCATTCAGTTGGTTTGTTTAAGGTTCAATTTTGAAGAATAATTAAGAGAGGAAAAAGAAGCAGGATTTATTATGCATTGAAATAAGTGTAGAGAAATGGCTATAGAATTAAGTATAGACCATGATTTGAAGATAAAACCAAGACCATGATAGCTGGGAAGCAAGAGAAGGGAAAAATAGAGAAAGATCAACAGCAGTCCTTCTATTCTGGATTAACCCTTCGAATTGGAGAGCTATCATTGAGAATGCGTTTTCGATCATATCTACCAACAAAGGAGATGATACATCACAGTAATAACACCCCCACAAATAGTAATTAATGTTAAAATTATCTGAGACCAAGGCCAAGAAAGGACTGCGGAGCAAAGAGATAATAGACCTAAGTTAATGATGAAATAAGGAGAAGAGTGCTGGATGAGGATAACACAACTTCCATACCCGTTTTTGTCCTCCCTTAGACAGGAGAAACCTGATACCCTAAAGCAGGAATTAGGCACTAGCCATGTTTCCGAGAAGCCAAAAATAACAAGATTGTACAAAGAAATAATCGCACACAGCTTCACCGTTATGGGACTGGGGGCAATTGTAGGACCTTGGCTTCGATCTACATTTTGGATTTATGTGACTAAATCGACAATAGTTTATTAGACACTGGATGATGGGATATTTATAGGGTTCAACCGGGAGAAAAGAATGGTAGGAAAAGATCCTTTAAAGTAACTTTTGACCACGAAATATAACTACAACCGACTGAGTCGGAACCCTACATGGGTACCGACCCAGTCAGGTCACACCCCTACTGACACTATTTAGCCGTTTTACTTTTATCACATATACCATCAGGAAAATTCCAAAGAACCTACAAATTCATCCAGCGAAAAGTTCACTGGGACTTACAATATCCATTTGAGTGATATTAAAAGTAGAGATGACTGCCCCATACTTACAGTTTGAGAATGGGATTAGACAAAAAATAAATTCGCAGGCTCAGTTGTTGCGACTAACATTTTTTACACCATTACTGGTGTTGTTAATTTATTTTATTTATGCGGAATGAATTGGCCAAACTAAATAGCTTTAATGAAAGTCCCAGCAGCAAGGTCTGGAGTTTCCCTCGAAAAATACTCTATAATAGGGCCTTTGTCGAATCAAGATACGATTTTGGACTTTCAGATACATAGAAAAAACAATAATTGACCCAGCTACTCCATCAATTCAAAATTTATATGTATATATATACATTTTGTATTGATGAACATTGTTGACATTACCCAGCTGTTGTTACAACAGCTGGGTAATGTATTGTTTTTTTCTAAAGATTTTTTATTATGTGAAGGGAGGTCTAAACCTTGCCTTTTTTGCGATTTAATTTGCGAGTCGCGTAGGTCACCAACAGGATCAGGTGGATGCTCACTATTCATTTTGAAGTAAACTAACCACGTAACTTATAATTAAATAATCTAATGGACAAAACACCACAAGCACTCACAACAACCAAACACTAATAGTACCGATCTCCTTTTTAAGAACTGCACTTTCCAGTGAAAATATATGTAAATATATCACTTAAATAAGATACCCTCATAAATACATGAGTTCCAAAAATCGTCAGCAAAGTCAACAATATTCTACATGTATATTTATAAAATGATCTTAAAATAATTTTATACCTCATGAGACTCTTGAATTATATAGGTAAGAAAATTACGAAATATATTTTATAAGTATTAAATTTTTATAATTTTACTCACTGCTTTTATTTCAAAACCAGGTCTAATTATATGCTTTTATTTTAAATATATATCGAGTAAATAGGAATACTTTGAATCACTTATGAAAGATTTCATACCATTTTCTATAAAAACTACAAACAAATGTATGATAGCCTGCCTCCCTTAAATATTTGTTTTATTGTAATTTATTTTTTTTATTTTATGATAAATAACATAATTAATAATTATCAATATTGACAAAAATCATTTTTGGTGAACTGGAGCCCCCTTAAACACTTATTTTATTGTTATTTAATATTTTCTAAGAAATATATCATCTGTGAATCTCAGTGTTAGTTGTAGGGTCCTATTGTTAGCTATAGGGTATTACAGTCGTTGCATTGTGGCCCCACTAAAGTTTAGACTTATTGAATTATAGAACATAGTTCTTTGCAAGTGGAAGAAAATATCAACAGTAAGAAAAGTCCTTAAACCAAATCTGCAGTTTCAGGGTAACCACAATGCATTGAACATTCTGTAGTTACATTGATTGAAGTTAACAAGTACTGCACACATGCTAATTTAATACCTTTTAGTAAAAGAATATTAAGTTATAAGCTTGAATGTAACTGTAAATGAGACAGTTTGTGGGTTTGAACCTCTCGATGAAATTAAATATTTATTATATATTTACTATGGACAGTAGGGAATAGACCAGTGTGTAAATACTAGGTTCCCAGGTTTCCTCTGCCTACACTGCCATGTACTAAATTAAAGTGTAAAGCTGATACAAGTTTATAACAGTTACGATTGCTTAGAGACATGTAGAATAATAAAACATTAACATATTGATAACATCTATTTGTATCTAATTTTACACTTAATTTTTTTATTAAATAGCTTATAATATTTAACTATGTACAGTTTAAAAAGAATTAATAATTTTTCGTTTCCTCATTTGTTCCAACCATTTGTCTAATTGCTGTTGTGGTGTAAGTGGATTTATTTTGTAATAATCTTTTGGTGGTTTTCCTTCTTCTAAACGTACAAAATAATGGCTGTATTGATATCTAACTTTTCCTAATCTAGCTCTAGCATGTCTTCTTATGCCTTTTATTACCATACCTTTACCCGAAAAGGATTCAGCTGAAATTTAAAATTTTTTATGTAGTATAAATTTTAATATAAATAGGAACATAAATTTAGATCATAAATATAAAATCATCATGTTTGACTTTTGCTATAAGTCATTATTTTTTAATTCACAAATAATATAATGCCAAGGGACTCTCCCTAAAATAGGATAGTTTCTTATAATAAATCAGCCCTACATAAACAATAATTAAAATAGGGTGGAAACTCATTACATTAGATTAAAAAATACTATATCTGAAATAATAATTTTGAATATAAAGATTTTGATAAGACATTAAAATCTTTATATGAGATCAAATGATGTCTTAACAATAAACTATAAAAGAGAGATAATATAAAGTTAATAACAGAACCAAGTTAGATTCAGAGTTGTTAAAATTGATTTAATTTAATTTTATTGGAGTTGGCATAGTCAGAGTCAGAAACTCTGCTTGTTATTTCCAAAAACACTTGCATTAAGGTTCATAGCTCAATTCAAATACTTGGCTTAAATTCATCAAATTGAATATAGAGACACAAGGGAGAGTGACAGTATTTTACATGGCAACTGTGACTGTAACACTGCTTCTTCCAATTGAATATTATTAGAATCAAAATCAAGTAGTAATTAAAATAATTACAAATTTCAATTTTCAGGTCTTAAGCTAAAAGTTTGTAACATTCCTGAAATAAGTCAAGCACAGACACCAGCAAAAGAAAAATAAGAGGATGTGTGTTGCTTAAAAACTATTTTACTTGGAGCATCAAGTTAAAAAAGATGTAATTAAGCTAGCTCATTAAACTCTTACACACAAATGTTTCAAATTTTATCATTTTTAAGATTGCTTACCTATCCAAAGGTTAGTTTTAAACTCCACATTATGTCGAGTAATTGCTAATTGTTGAGCCTCAAGTATAGCTTCTTTAACAAATGTAGCACCTTTTTTGTTGATAAAACTGAGTTGTTTAAGTGCTTCATCTACTGTCATTCCTCTCACAAGACAAGCAATGTACCATAGTTTGTCAGGGCTATATTTAACGTTTGTTTTTTGATGACATACAAACTAAAATAAGATGTTTTTGAATTAGTAGTAGTTAATAGTTTAAATAAGAAATGGTTATGTTATTATATTATTCTTACAGCTGGTCTCGGTTCTTCGCCAATTTCTTGAGGAGGATATATTTTTTTGTTGTTATTAATAAACGTTTTTGGTAATGTCGATTTCGCCCATGCTGGCTGTGGTACGGTAGTGTGTAAGTTTTTATTTATAAGAAAGTTTTGAAACTTGCTTTGAAACAGTTTTCTGATTGTATTCATGTCTAATTATTAAATTAGACGTTTATATTAAAATAATAATACCTCAGACGAGTATTAATTTTTTGATTATTTTATATTGTATGTATGGCTTTGGCCTGAGGCCTGATTTTGCTATGACATTGACAGGCGCTAAATTGCCAGTGTCACGAAATGCAGAAAAACACGAATTTAGTATGTCTCAGGATTGAACTGGTTCAAATACTTAAAAAAATTACACCATATATATATTATATATATATATATATATATATATATATATATATATATATATATATATATATATATATATATATATATATATATATATATATATATATATATATATATATATATATATATATATATATATATATATATATATATATATATAAAATGTGTAAACTAAACAGGGCGTTGTACCTTAGAAGGGATGTCATATAGAGAATTATTTTTAGGTAAGTTAGGTTATTTTTATTTAAAATGGAGCCGGATTAGAAAAAGACAAATTAGAGACGCAACTAATAATAATGAAGGTCTTATTAAAAAGACCATTATAAACCCTCCCTCTTCCTTCAACTGCTGCACCCTCAGTTCAGAACAACACCCTATGTACATAGCTGAGAACCCGAAATCCTATTTAGATTCCGACAAGGGCCCATTTATTGTGAATCAAAGCCATTAAGTTTGGCCAGTTATTACATAGGAAAAAGTTAACTGTAGGTATCACTAACGATGGTATTAAGAACATTGGATGCAATAAGTGACCAATTCTCAATTCCTATTGCTGCTCCTATTGCCGAATAATTTTATTTCTAATCCCGTACTCTCTGCAAATAAGTATCTATTATTCCTACATTTAATATCACTCGAATGGATATAATAAGAGATGTCCTTGTCAATAAGGACCTTCCTGAGTTTGCAGAGCAACAGATTATCAAAATTGCAATGTCTTAAGAATGTTTATCCTAAATAGAAGTCTCTTCTCGATTCACCCCTGTCAAACAATCTTACTTGGATATTGCTAAAATAATGTTTTCCCCTCCAGTTCTCAAAAATTCATCCCTTCAATCTCATACCTGTGCTACACTTAGTAAGTCCTATAATTAGACTCTTGGTCAATCCCCTCGTCCCCGCGCTCCTGTTGCAAAGGGATACAATAGACAAGCTCACTAATCCATAATTGGTAATTGTTCCTCTTCCCCTAATAATGTTTGTGCTCTCAACCAGGATGTTGATAATTCAGCATTGGCTACAAAGAATCTGTCAGGTGCACTAACAGATATCCTTCTGAGCATAATTTCTACATGTGATGAACTTCCTTTACCATCCCACGTTGCCTTAAATCTTTCTAAAATGTATAAAATCCTCCATAATGGCCCTACTGAAATTCCTGCTGTGGATTAGTAAATTATTCAGCCTAAAAAGCATGAACTTCTTAATATTATTTCACTGTATTAACCTATCATTGTCGCTTTTTCGGTGACATGGCTGTTGCCTGACTCTTCTTTCAGAGAGTCAGGCTTCTCATATTTAAGGGAGGGCAGAAATGATGGGCATGGAGGTAGTACCATCCTCATCCGGCACTCCTCTCCTCATTCCCGTATCCCTCTTCCAACTCACAGTTAAGAGATTAATGCTGTTGCTGTGAGGTCCTTTAATATTTCCTTTCTCTCTGTTTATATCCCTCATCCTTCTTCCTCCATAGTTTTAGAGGTTAAGTCTATTATCTCTTCGCTTCCTAGTCCTGTGCTGGTCCTGGGTGATTTTACTACTCATCACACCCTGTGAGGGTGGTGTTATTACTTGATGATGAATTTTCTCCTTCGTTGGTGGACATGATTGATGATGTTGATCTCTGAATTCTCAATGATGGATCACCGACACGTAGGGTTAATCCTAATCAGAATCCTAGGACTGCTGTTGATCTATCTTTATCTTCTCCTTCTCTTGCCTCCAAACTATTATGGTGTGTACTCTCTTCTATCCATGGTAGTGATGATTTTCCAATTCTTGTATCTCTTAATAATAGACTTTTCCCTGCATCTAACCCTTAACCGCTTTTTAAATTTAATTTTAAAAAGCTAACTGGAATGCATATGCTGACTCCGGTGACTTTTTGAGTTTGCTTATTATGAGAATATCTTTCTTTCCTTGCAATTGGCTTGTCTCTGACATTTCGCCTGATTCACATATCCTTAAGAAACAATCCATTTCATTCCAACAATCAATTGGAAGCATCCATGGTGGGATCAGGAATGCTCTGATTTTGTCAATCGGCGAATATCAGCCGAGGTGAGCCAGAATTACACTGAGTACAAACGCTGTGATGCGAAATTTAGAAATTTGATCTGGAAAAATAAAAACCTTGATTGGATTAAGAGATATCGCCGGTCACTTGACAATGTCAACAGCTCTGACTCTTATAACACTTCTATTTGGAGCATTGATTTTGCCATTGACAAATCGGCTCCTCCCTCTGTTCCATTCCAAGATTTCCTTATATTAATGCCGGTAGAATCCTCAGAGGAAATGGATGCTCCCTTCACCGAGAAGAGAAGAAGACTTGAAATTGAAGAGTTCAAAAACGTTTTAAGCTAATTTAAAAGACACTAGTCCGGGTGAAGATGGTGTATACTATTCCTCTATTAGTGGACTTAATTATGAAAAATCTAAGCACCACTTTTTAAGTTTTTATTACAGACATTCGGAGAGCATTTGTCATGGGAGATTTGGTGGTGTGGTATTATTTAGTAGATACATGGTCAGCGGATACTGCAGATTTGGCATAAGAATCAGCTATATCATTGTCTGTAATACCAGAGTATCTCGGGATTCATGACAAAGATAAGATACTCAGATTGGATAGCTCTAAAGGTGTGTAAGCGAACTAAACACAAAATATAGAGAATGGATAGGAATATGGGGAAACTTTATAAAATGCACGAATAATGCTGCGGGAACTTAATGACACGTGACAGATGATGAAGACAATTTAACAAAGGGTGAGAAGAAGATAGTATCACTTTAGATATAAAGCGATCAGAGAGATATTGACGACGAAGATGAAACGGAAGATTAACACATTCTACTTGCATGGCGTTTGTAGGTGATGTCTTCATAGCGTCTAAGATGATTCTTAGTGCCTTATAATGAATTTTATCTAGTTTGGATAAAGTAGACTTATAGCATTGGTACAACAAGAACATAGCACAATTAAGACGGCGTTATAAAATAATTTTAATGTGAATTGATGGGAACCCCACGAAACACGGGATACGGCACCCAGAATTTAAAGATATAGTTCACACTTTTTGGGCACATATTCCATATGAAAAGAACCAGATAGTTTTGAATCTAAAAAAACATCCAAGAACTTAACGGTAGTTCAGAACTGGAATTATTTGATTCTTTTCTTTCTAGTGAAAATAACTACATTCCTTTTAAGGACCGACAATAACAAACCAGGCACCGATAGCCAGTCGCCTAACTAATACAATGCAGAGTTGAGTCTACTGATAATTTCAGCAACATTTCTAGAGCTAAAGAATAACTATTCTAAGAGGGAGAAGGAAGCTTTTATGCCTTATTCGAATGGATCTGCCGAAAGAAGGTTGAAAATAAAATAGGATTATTTAGGAGAGTTATAAGCATTTTGAGCTTAAGATTAGAAAGAATGACACTATCATGAGCAGAACTAATAACCAAAAAAGCTGACGTAAGTATTCTAAGACTATCTATTTTGCCTTTCCTACATCCACATTGCAACTTAGAAAGTATCTCCTATTTTTCGATTATACAGCTAAGTCTATTTCGATTATTTGCTTCATAACTTTGCATATAGTGGAAGACAAGGACGATACGATAAAAAGTTTTTTTTAGGATATTTCCCAGGTTTAAAAATTGGGACAGTAATTTGGGTTTTCTAAGATGAAGGACAACTGGATAAAAAGAATGAACGATAAACTACATAACTTTTCCGGCATTACTAACGTTTATAGGAAACGAATAAGAAATGCCATCTTCGTCTAGAGAGGAATCGGATAAACCACTCAAGACACATTGAAGTTCATTCATAGTAAAGGGGTGGTTCATCAAGTCAGAAAGGTTTAAAGCAATCAGAGTTAGGCACAAAAGGAAGAGCAAGGCTACCCGCAAAATTTTTTAACCAAGAAGAGTCTGTAGAGGAAATGTTTCACGTGACATCGTTAAGCGAGAAGCGAAATATTTTAATAGATTTTTAAACTACAGACAGAGTGCGTGGGTGTAATGACTGACAAAAACGTAACCAGACCAGTTTCTTTTTGGATTTAAAGAGTCTTTTAGTTTAGGTTGCTATTTTTTTGAAAATTGTAAAATTTGAGGAAGACATACACTGGATGTAGTTGCTTTCAGCGGATTTGTGATTTTTTATAGCAGCAGAGCACTCTTTATCCCACCAAGGGAGAAGACAATATTTTACCGCCAATTGGCTTACGAACAAAGAAAATTCCAACCAATTGCCTCTATTCAATCGGTAAGGCAATAGAGTAAGTGGTTTTGTTAGGTAAAATTACAACCAAAAGAGGTGCAAACTATTAAGGCAACCGCACTCTTTGGGTTCTGATGTGGGTAAACCCTTCGTATTGGCGAACCATCGTTAATGAAACAGACGTTGGCATCATCAAATATGATCAATAACTGCAGGGCAAACCTGTCGCAGTAATGACAACCCTGAGATGGCACAACCGTTACCTAAGCTAGATGAACATAATGAAATGATATTTTGCTCTGATAGAGCAGCTCATCCATATTGTCTTGGATAAAGTTGACGAGCAGGTTTAATGACTGTTTTTCTATGTGAGCTTGCGACAGGAGTGTGATAGTTGGAGACAGGTAATTTTTTAAGCAGAGGGCTGTGCAGAGGGAGGAAAGTCATGAGCTTTTGCCACTTCAATATAAGGTCTGCGAATATGTGGGAGATGAACAGATGCCGAGGAGCTAAAAAAAAATTGAGATATCACATTTTTAATAAGCACTGGTTTGTGCATTCCAGGCAAATTTTGTTTATAGCAAAATTGTTGCGAGAGTAATTACGGAGAAGAAGAATTTCCTACAGATACTAGACATGTTTTACCGACATGATAAAATTATTGGCCGCAACAGAGGACACAAATTCTATGCAGATTTTTTTTCGATCGATGCTTTTTACGCTGTCTTTCTTAATATTTTTAATGAGAAATTTGCCAAATTTGAGGGCCTTCATAATCCTGCCATCACTAAGGGTTCTGTTTCTAGTCTAGAAACGTGGTCAATATATGGGCCTGAACCGGTTTCACAATAAATATTAAGCAATAGGATCAATTCCTACTCGAGGAAATGATATATTTAATATTTACAAATTAAATCATTTACTGTTTTCATTTTTCCGCTCTGGTAACAAGGCAAAGCAAAAAAGTTTTGTTACATGCAATACCTCAATTTCGATGGAAAGTTTGACACGGAAGTGGAACGTGTCTTTACACTAGGTTTCCAAGTTCCTTTTGGAATAGCAGGGTGTGTCATGTGTGGGATACAGCGTGAAGTTAAGAGAGAGATTTTTAAAATGTTTAAAATTTTAGGTACTTTTACGCATTAATAAAATTGTACCATTTAGAGAGTATTTTGTCCAAGTGTTCAGTAAACGATAAAATATTTTTTGCTTAACAGTTATTGCGCGTAATAAAAAGGAGTAGATTATTTTTGGGTAATCATAATATATGGAAATTAAGTAAATTAATATGAAAGAATAATAAAAACAAAATCAAAATAAATTTAAAAAAATAAAAAAAGTAAAAAGTATTTACGCATTTACCGCCGGCGCCCCAACTGACCTATTACATAGACTAAGCAAATATAATATAGATACATTAATATATTAATTTTAAAATATTTGATATAAACATAATATACGAGTAGGTATATAAACAATAAACAGCACTGGCAGCACTATGTGTATTTATTCTTTTTATTATTATGTATATATATTTTAATACATTAAAAGAATACGTCATTTTATTTACACAGTGAAAAAGGGTATTTTAATTTGTAAATTATAAATAAGTAGGCATATAAAATTATGGAACGCTCGCACATCGAAAACTAACTCGAAACTATATCGCGCCTCAAAAAATGTTACGCTTACGATACGTAAAAACTTGACGTTATAATGAAGTAGCCGGTAAATTCATTATTTAAAAATAATAGTTATTTTATTAGTGATACGTTATACCCTTGTGAGTGCATTAATATATTCCTGAAATGCAAGCATAACAGATAGCAATGTTAAAATAGTTACTGCTCTTGCGTTACGCTTGACATGTCTTTATTTAAATGAAAGGATGATGATGATTCTAGTCTTATTATCTAAACTTTTAAGAACTGGCATAGCGAGCCTAGGAGGGACCCGTGTCAATATTTGTTAAAACGTAAAAGTGATGGAGTTGCTTTATTGACAAAAGATCCATTAGATTATTAACACTTGGAGGATACTTTGCAGAAGGTTTGGACTGCTTTATTATTTGTTTTTAAAATTTCCGGTACTTTTACATTTTTTGATAGATCTAACAATACTGATTCATCGGGACATTTTCTATTTTTAAGCACATGTATTATATTTTTTAACGCTAAAATATTTTTCTTAAGGCGTTTATTCATTTTATATAAATTACGAATTTGTTTCGTTTTTACTTCTATAATTTTGCGTGATGCGATTAATTGTTTTTTTAAGCATACTTTTCTTGGATTTTCTTGGAAAGATTTAAGGTCCGATAATGAAGCAATAGGGGAATTAGAGCTGATGGAAACATCCAGAGTCCTGGTTTTTGTTGGTAATATGGCATCATTTAACTTTGTTGGAGATGCAACCTAAAATATAGAATGCAAAAGATTAAGTTTGTTTATTCATTTTCTTATTAGAAGCGTTACAAATATATTATTAAGTGTATTAAAACCTGATTAAAATATGAACTGTTCATTCATATAAATTTTAATTTCAATAATTATGTCTTACCTGTAGTTTTGGAATCGCTGTTTTTAGCAATCTACGCCTTTGAGTATTTCCAGATATATCAGCGTTATTAAAATGTACTGAACATATCGTAGAATTTTTACTTGGCTTGTAAATTTCTATGCCTCTTTCTTGGGCAACGATAGATGTCCATTCTGCAAAGCAAAATGGCTCAGTAGGAAACCTATTAGACAAAAAAAATACTATAAATAGTAGTATCACAATTAAAATGAAAAAATAATTAAGCAACCACTCCATGCAGTTCTTACTCCAGATCAACCGATATTTTGGTAGGGTCCCAATGGCTATATTTTGTAAATGTTTTATAGGAAAATGCTATAAATAATCTGTTATTTTTTACGCTATAGGTTACTTATTATAACGATAAATGGTTTTTAATATGAATACATTAAAACGCCCATAATTAGCAATACGTAATTTTTAAAATTAAGACATTAAATATATATTACAATGTAAAAGTAATTTGTAATTTTACGTTCTAATATTTCAATTAGAGAGATCTTTTGTTTATGTATAAACATTAAATAGTTAAATATTTATTATATAATACTTATTGTTATAATAAAGTTTTTTTCGTAACTAATTTTTGAGAAAACTATATTTAAATATAAAATTGAAAGGAAATTAATAATAAAACAAAATAATAAGAAAAAGCTGAACAAAAAAAGATTAAATTTTAATTCTTCATTATTTAAAAATATATATAAATGGAAGTTTTCTAAAAATAAAACTATATATATTTAAAGGCATGTCGTGGCGCAGCGGCACAAGCGTGTGACTGTAAACGACACGTTGTAGGTTAAAAAAAATTTTAAATTATTTTATTCCCATGTACTCCTATGTATATTAAGAATAATTTATATATAAAAAAAAAAGTTTTTAAGAATCAGTAATATAATATGTATAACGAACACTCCTAAACGATATTCGACTTACCGAGATTATTAATAGCATGGTCGCAAATATTGACCAAACGCTTATTTATATTTAATTATTCAATGATTTGTAAGAACTATAAAACTAATTTAGACGTGTACTTACCGAAAGAAAGACACTCCTTCTGAAACCTTACTGTTTCGGTGGTTATTAACACAACTTTTAAAGGCACACTGAGGCATTTTTGCACGTCCGGACGTTGGCTACAGTTGGACCATACTAAAAACGAATAAGAACACGTTGTTCGTGATCTTATTTCATTGCCCGCTTTTTAGACTGTGGCATTAATCTATGGATAGTAAACTAAAGGCGCCGAACAATTACCATAATTTACTTGATTTATATTAAATACGGCATTATTTCTAAATATTATTTATATTTGTAGATGTCACTTCAGTTAAGCGAATTTACTTTGCCTCTGTCTAATGATTATAGTCTACGTCAATTCAACGATAATTGCTCAAGCACAAGCAATACTCAATGCTCATTGCAATTCCTCTGGAATACAGTACTCTATTTACTACCAACCGTTGTACCTATAAAAGTCAATAGGTCTAACAATAAAAAAAGAAACGAAAGGCCCGCAAGATTCACTTTATAGTCAAGGAGAGTTTTGTATTGAAGTATTATAATTTTAATATTCTTTATAATTGAGTTAGTCCCTTTGATACAACAAAATAAGGACAACGGCCAGAAGATAGTGATAGTTCAATGGCCGCTTTTGTTGGACAATGGCCTCAATTGTTGCACAATGGTCGAATATTGTATAATTATTATAAAGAATCAAGACAACTCTGACTTCAATAGCAATTGACACAAAATGCTAATTTCCCATATCATTTAGTTCATATATATATATTCATATTTTTCTTCAAAACTTTAGTAAATATCGACTACTTTGCAATTCCAAGCTACTATGACAACGGTAAAAATAACCCCTTCCAAGTGGAAGAACCACGCAACTAATTGTATATATATATATATATATATATATATATATATATATATATATATATATATATATATATATATATATATATATATATATATATATATATATATATATATATATATATATATATATATATATATATATATATATATATATATATATATATATATATATATATATATATATATGTATATATATATATATATATATATATATATATATATATATATATATATATATATACATATATATATATATATATATATATAACTTAGTGTCAAGACACTACTACTTACTTTCTTTAAGACATTGTGTGTTGAATTCATGCTAATCACAATAAAATGGGGAATCAAGATAGAACATTTTATAGTCTAAGCATACAAATATTTTATTTCACGTTGTATCCCATACATGGCACAGTTGATTGAGGGAACTTGGGAAACCTAATATTAAGATACTCCCTTCCTTTTATAACACTTCTGTTCCCCACTTTCTACTGAATTTGAGGCATAGTGAATCAAGTGGCATTTAGTGGGCTTATTTACATATTTTGCCTTGTGGGTTTAATCCTCAACCAAGATAATAAGATATTTTTATTTACTTAATCTGGTAACAAGGTAAAATGGAGTTGAGTTCTATCTTAACATGCAATACCTCTAATTTAAAGGAATCTGGGGAATGGAATGGAGTGTCCTAAGAATAGGTTTCCAAGTTCCATCTGTTTACTTTGCCATGTGCAAGATACTCCATAAAGCTCAAACAAAAAGTAGAAGTGGCTTATAGGGTAATAAAGTAAACATACTGACAAAAAGATTTGCAAACATATAAAATGTAATCATTTTTATACTGTATCATATGTCAATTTCAAATTCATAAAAATTGAATATAAAGCATATTTCTGTTACAAATAAAAAGCTTAAATTTATCTTAATTTCTTACAATTTCTATTTCAAAATATTTACTCTCATGTCACTAGATACAATTTTCCTCTTTATATGAGATTTGAAAAAATATTCATTAATTGCAGTAGATTTACAATGTATTGTATTGTTATGTATTTTAAATATATTAAATTTACATCTACATGTGAATGAAAAGAATGTTTTCATTACAAGTTTGGCAGTACATAAATTATCAGTCAGTCAAACTAAAAATTCTTTTCTTTAAATATTTTACCAATAGATGATATTGAAATACAAATTACATGGTATGAGTAGAAAACAGTATTATGTATTAATACATTTTTTTTCTATGAAAAAAGCAGAAATCTAAAAAAATTTTTATAAGAAATTAGTTTTATTTTACAAACATATCAGCAAAACCTGTTTTTCAATATTTGGGTAATATAAACAAAGATGAAAATAAATATCTGTGTAGTGAAAGCAAAAGAAAACCTTTCTTAAATTAATAAAACATAATGCTGTTTAAAATTGATCTATGACACTTTGATTCAAAGTCATGTAACAGTTCATCAATATCATTGTCCAAATCATCACTTTGTGCCATTTTTGTAACCATGTCGCTTATTAAAAATGCTCCGATAGTAGCTTCTTCATGATTATCTTGAATATCAATATTGATAACATGAACAGGTTGATTATATATTGACCTTCTAGAACCAAACCATTCAATTACTTGGTCATACACCCTTTCTTCACAAGTAATAATAACATCAAAGCGTTCTGTGGTAACTTGAAATTTTTCAGGTGACGGTTTTATTCTGCGATTTCTATCTAACATGTGAAGTAGTCCATTTTGAGTGTAATAAGCTTTGTCTTTGTCTAATAAATCGTTATAAATATCATCATAAGGAACTCCAAATTCATAACAATTTGGCCGATCAGCTGATGCTCCTGGCAACTTAACCTTTTCACCTGTTCCATATGATTTTACTTTAAATCCTTTTTTGGCAAGGAAAGCATGGGCTTCCATGCTTCTATTCATATTTGACGAGCAAACTACAGCTATATACAAATCGTCCATTGTGACTTGAAATATTTATTTATTTTACTATAGAATTGGTGACGTTGTCAGTTATTTAATCATTATGATGGAAACATTGCATTTCGAGTGGACAAGACGTGATTTATGAAATAAATAAAAAAATCCATATAGATTATACGTTCAATTGTTTTAAAATTTCGTGTAATCAAAATTTATTCGTAACAGAATGGTAATAAATTGAAAGTTCAACTCATGAAAGTCGAAAACCACAGAATACGAACACCAACACATTGACTCAATGGATAACAGATTATAAAATATAATAGTTCTCGGAGTTGCCAGCAGTGTTAATTTTTTACGGCTTAGCTCATTTTTTCTCAGAAAACGTAAACGTAATTATAAAAGTTAGGGTATAGTAAGCTTAGTATTTATAAATTAGAAAAAATACGAGTAAATGAAATATGTGATAAATATATTTTAATTTTTTCGCTTCGGAAACGAGACAAACAAACATTTTTGATGTATACCAAGAACGTTTTTTTTTGTTTCAGCTCAATTACCATGCTTTAAATTATAATAAATAGGTAGCAAGGACAGGTAGCAAGTGAAACAGTTCTCCAAAACACTCCCCGTAATGTATGCGGTGGAGAACGCACAGGGAAGATACGTCTATACGCAAAGCCATAGTATCAAGCCCCACACAGATCATTGGGTCTCCAACGATTCGAACGCAATTTAACAAATCCCAGTTTCTTCGAGGCCAATTTGGCCCTGCTTTCCATATGATCGCGATACAGGCAGTTCGCTCGAAAAGATGAGGCCCAATATACTGATGTTAGGGGCGGCTATCTTGTTTGCGCACGTGTTCTCGAAAATTGGTGATACGACATATGGGTTTTTTTACGCGCAGATTTGTATCTTTTCGGGGTTGAAGTGAACCAGGTTCTTTTCACCCCATACGGAGACATTTTCGAGGGATGCCCCAACGGAAGGCACAAGTTGGTTTCGAAACTATTTATTTGCTTGTAAATTATTATAATTGTATGCAGATGAACACATTCGATCATCAAGAACACATTCGATCATCAAGAACATATTCGATCACCAAGAACTTATGAACGTGTGATGTTTACCTTGTTAATTCTCTTTGATCTGTGTTGTAAAAAACGGCTAGGTTTGGTGAGCCTTAACCATATATTTGTATGCATTATAGTGTAATTTACACGCTTTTATTGGCTTGCCAATATAATATTATAATACTTTATTTGAAATTAAGTATGTTACTTTGGAATTAAAATATAGTAAACTTCTTAGATATTTCCTTCTTAAGTTCTAACAATATTAGGTAAAAATAACAAATGATTATTTTAAGAGACAATTCTTTGCAATCCTGAGAGAATAAGAAAATGTGGTAGTCAATCGTAACAAAACTTACTTTTTTTTATAGTTATACTAGCTTACTTGACACTTGACAGTTTAGTAAATACATAACCTCAAAACTTTGCTTTATTATTTCATAGTTTTATTAAGTTTTTATTTTTCCTGAATTACAGCATGTTGCGTAGCTTCAGAAGATATCTTGTGCAAAAAAAATATCATTTTTATATACAAACACAAACATTTTTAACGCACGAATATAAATGCACTGAAGATTGGAATTCTCAAATATCTTCGTCTATTTTAAAAAAAGTAAATCTTAATGACTTTTATAATGTGCTTGACCAAAATTATTCATCAAAAGGTGTAATAAGCGCTATTGATGTCGACATATTTGCTAACGCTGTTAATGAAGCTGAATATCTTGAGGAACTTAAGGATCTCTTACATAAATTAAGACTTTCTGCCGAAACGGGAAATACTTTAGAATCAACTCATTACGCTACAATAAGAAACTTTATTGAATATGGTACTGTACAAGATTTAGTACAAATATTAAAGGATCCAATTAATTTTGGTATTTTTTTAGATAATTATTCTGCTAATATATTATTAGATAAACTTCTTGTCGCTCAAAATTTTGAACTAGCGGCAAACGTTGCTTCCCTTTATATGTTCCAAGAGGACTTCTGTAATGAAATCACTAATACAATGTCACAATATGCATGTTATAAATATTTATCACAATATAAAGAAAAAGAAGAACAACCACCTCCTGAAACCAATAAAAAAGAGAAAGTGGAAGAAATAAAAATTAGAGTTAAGTTTTTAAGAAACCCTTACTTTGATGATCATTTTGATATAACAGATTTAAAATTATTGTCAGGAAAAACACTTGCATTGATATCAAAAATTTCCAATGATAATCTTAATTATAATTTGCAAGTAATTGGTTGGTTGTTTTATCAAAAATATAATAAGCTTCTTTTGTTATGTGAAGAATTATTAAATTTAAATTCATTTAAATTGTATCCTGAGATATTGGAACTTTTAATAAGGGAATCTAAAAATTCAAATGATGAGGCAAAAATTGTGTTAGATCAGTGTGTGGATAAATTAAGGAAAGCTCCTTTATTAGAAATAAATTTAGAGGATTCTATAATGAACTCTATAGAGAATGCCATAAATAAAATTCAAAATAAGGATATATCTGCTCAAAAACAGGTATATTTTTTTTATTTAGTTTAAGAGGTGGATCCTGTTGCGTTAAATTCGGCGGAAAGTGGGGAACTAAGTGTCTTAACACTAGGTTCCACAACTTGCCTTTGCCTACCCTGCCACATGCGGGATACGACATGAAGTTGAGTAACAAATAACAGTATTAGTCTCCTTGAAACACTTAATATAGTTGTGGTGCAGTGTTATAAGCGTGTTACTGCAAATCTGAAAGTTTTAGCTTTAATTCTCTCTCAAGAGAAATAATTATTTAGTATGTTCATCTTCCTGCTCTGATAACAAGGTGCAGCATCTTTGTCTATTTGTGCCATTGATTTATTGCTAAAAGAAGTTATTACTGATCAAACAACTTTTTTTTTAATTTACACTAAGAAAAAAATATATATATTATGATTTTTATTATTACATTTTCAGTTGTTTACAAACTTTGGAGTAATTAGAGAGCAAAAATTAAAAGAGCAATCTGAACGTATGGATAGAGCCAAGCGCATATTAAATATTGAAGAGAAACAGCGGGAGCTACAAACTGAGGAACAAAAGTTGTGGTTCTTTGACAATGAAGAGAGCATTGACTTGCAAATAGAGGAAAAAGAACAACTTATTGATACATCTACTACAAAGAAGGAAGCCCAACAAAAAAGCGACGAAAATTACATACCACCTGAAATATTACCTAAGTACCGTAAATGATTGAATACAGCAGTAATTTAAGTTTATGTTTGTCTTAATATTATATGTAATTTATTTACTTTTAGTTTATATAGTAGAAATCTTAAGAAAATAATGATGAAGTTTCACTTAATCTTTTTGATTATTTATCCAACATTTATTAATTTAATTTTTGATAATGAATATTTAGTCCTCTGCTACACACCACTAGGCTCAATCTTCGCTTCTAGAAATAAATTTTGCTAATCTCTTCAAGCTAGCTAAGCTAAGCTCTTCGCAATCATTGCTTCTAGAAATAAATTTTGCTAAAAATTCATTTTTAAGGAGGAATGTACTTGAACAACAAATAGTTTGTATACAGTAGAGATAAGTGTTAAGATTTGGAGAAGTATTACAGTTTGTGTAGCAAGTACCAGTCACTGTTCTACTGCTCACACCCTCGAGGAAACTTAAATGGCATTAAACTGATCAATTTGTTGAATAATTGATAAATATATATAGATAGTTTGATATAGACCCAGCAAATATAGTTTAGGACATTCTCTAGATGACTGGTGAATATTCGATAACAATATTTATAAATGTATTTTGTTATAGTTAAGTGTTCATCACTTAACTATAACAAAATACATTTATAAATATTGTTATCGAATATTTAAACATTAAAGAATGTTATATCTAAGTATTTGATAACAAGGAACTTGCTTAAACCCACAAACAAACTGCATAAACAGTTTTATTTTTAAGTTTGTAAAGGTATTTATGGTTATGATAAAACTTCTTGCTTTGAAACACTGATGGAATTATCATAGTGTACTTTTGAAGAGGACAGCCCCGACATCTAGTCCCAAGTGACTTCATATAGGAAATACTGCAGTTACCCTGATCGGGTACCTACTGCCCAGATAAATAAGAAATAACAAAATATTTTTCTCATTTTTTGCAAGTAAAAATAGATAATTTTCGTGACGTCTAAATTACAATTAATTTATTTAATGTATGAAAGTAATTATAAATGGGCGCCTTAGTGTTAACAGCATTTTCTAATAGACAACTTTTGAAAAAACTATTTTTATTTAAAATATATTTGTTAGTGCAAATTAATAAGACACAAAATAATATTTAAATATAAATTTAATGCTTACATGCGTAAAGTAAATAATACAGATAAAAATTTTAAACTTCATACATTATGTAGATATTAGAGCAAGAAAAGTTTTCTTCCCTTTATTATAACAACCTCGTAACATTAGATTGTAATTTGAACTAACTATTCTTTTGCAATTTTGCTAGATCAAGTTGAATTTTCTTTAGCACATCTTCAGTTCTTTTAGATTTTTCAGCTTTAATACTTTCTTCTAAGTCGATAATGTCTCTTGATAATATACCTGTTTCATTTACGAGTGAAACAATTGTATTGCACTCTGAATGTAGTAAAGCTAGTAATTTGTATGCTTTTTTCGCTTGATCATCTCTTTTGGCGTCCTAAAAAATAAAAAAATAAAAAGTCTTTAAATAATGGATTGTTGGTTCAATTTCTAATTGGGGTAATGATTTTTTTTTCATTTACTTGCTAAGATAACAAGACAAAGCGTATCGAATTCCGAATCTCAATACTCAATATTTGCAAAATTATGCGTAAAATGTGGATCAAGTATGTCAACAATAGTGCGAGTATGTGGGGTTTATCAAACCTGATGTAATGGTTGGATTTGTTCGATGTATGCTCACACACTAAACAGCTAATTTTGATACATGCCCATTCTTGACATCGGAGATGTGTTCCTTCACCCTACCACCGATGTCTCTTTGTTTGACCTATATATGATAAGCCACAGTCACAGTCAACCATTACATTCTACACGTTCCAACCATTACATCAGGTTTGATAAACCCCACATCCTCGTTAGGGAGAATAGATATATCCCTAGAATGATCCGCGTGGCTATTGAAATACAAAAACATCCTTATTTCAATAGAGAAGATGGTTGGAAACTTTCCACCACCTGGGCCCCATCTTAAAAAATTTAAAGTCCCCAGCACACCACACTAGAGGGCCAGATACAGTTAGCTCATTCTGCAAGAATCCAGGGCAGTACGCGAGGCAATTAAGGAATCGTTGGCGGTAGTTTCATATAATAATTATATCAAATGACAGACAAATGCCACCTCAGTCTACCCGTGACCACGGACTACTGTAAAGTGTTCGAAACGTCGGGTTTCCCAAAAATGTTTACCATTTAATATACGCGATTAATCCGTTTAAAAGTGTTTCATTTAAAATATTGGAGAACAACTTACTTTAAACAAAGTTTCGTCTGCGATAGAAAAACATCTGTCGAGCTGACCTTCTAATGTATTAATTTCTTTTTGTAGCTGTCTAGTGTCTTGTAAAATTTTTGTTATTTCTGAATTTTGCTTTTCTACATTGCCAATTATTTCTAATATCCGTTTTGTGTAAATATGTCTGAAACAATGTGATAATTTCAATCAATATACAATAAGAACATTTTGTTGCATGTACTTATATTAATCGTAGTCCTAGCGCATCGGCAAAACGTCTGAGTGCCACCGTGATTGTTTTAGGGTCGAATGCACTCGGAGGATGAATTATTTTCTTTTCCCATCCACCAAAGTATTTTTTTTTCTAAGTAAATTGAGGGGTCAAGTCAGAAGAACGGTGTTTTGATGGTATATTATAAGAAAAAATAAATATTATTTATATCAAAAGATTACCTTTTGTTACCGCCTCTTAATTTTTCATATTTAGCTTTAAGAATATTTCGTAATTCTTCTTTTCTCTCACATTCTTCTTTAATAGTTTTAGCAGTTTCTTTAAGATTTATTAAAGTGTTTTTGGATCTGTTTCTTTCACTCTGAAAATAATGCATTGCAATTAATACTACTGAGGTTGTAGTGGCGTAACGGTAGGTAGATATATATTATGATAATGCAATTTTTAAATTCGGGAGCAACATTTTTATGACAAGACAAAACGCGGCGTTAATTTATGCCGCTCAGAACGCAATATCTCAATTTGAGGAAAACGAGTTTTTTAACACAAGGTTCCCTTACCCTGGGATACACAAAAAGATGTAAAAAAGGAAAAACTATATTACAAATTATAAAGATTACTAAGTACATCTTTTGTAATAAGATACCTATATAAAAACAGATAATATCGAGTTCATAATTCACATATTTTTAGTTCCCATCCCATTTGCAGTGACTATTTCAAAACAAAATAATCATTCAAATAATTCAACGCCGTGATAATTGAATAGATACACAATGTTTTTGTTAATATTAAAGTTTCGAGACGTTTTCGAGAGATCGCTTCAAGCGATAAGGCCGCCTTATTGTACATTTTTATAGTTTGCATATAGAATGTGTTTTTTGTGTGCAATAAAATATAGCATTGGTATTGTATGAAATTTTAGTATTAAGTAGTAGAACTCCAAAATACCACCTTTTCTACTTACCTCTGGAAAACTATTCAAAGCCTTTAATTTTTCAATTTCAAGTTTAATGGACAAATTTTTAGAAGTTATATCTTCACTTTTGTTATGCAATATGTTTAGGTTTGAATGAATTCTTTCTAAAATATTTTCGGTCATATCTGTTTCTGTTTCGTCAATGCCAACATTAGTTAAAATATTTTCTAAATTACGTAAATCGGATTCAGATTGTTCATACTTTTTTTGTGCCTGAAATATTTAAACATAATAAATTAAATCTAAATTATTACAAAGTCTATAAGTAAGTAATCCTATTAATCTATAGTAATCAATTACGAAGGTGAAGAGTTTGTTTGGTTGAATACATTAATATTAGGGGTAAATTGTACAATTGCGTTTGTTTTGTACAGAAAATTTATCATAGAAAATTATTGGCTACGTATCATTTTATTAATAGCTTCTATCAGAGGCCTAAAGATCTTAGTTCTGGCAAAAACGTAAAACGCGTTCAATTCCGCCACTCTACGCAAATGCCTCAAATTCGACAGTGCAAGGAAACTGAAGATTATTAATAAGAATGTAAAATCTTAACACTGAATGTTCCCAAGTTTGTTCTGCATTTTTAATTTCTATTCCACAGCAGTGGCAAAGGGTACACAAAAACTTTTATACTATATGTAATAAATTTTATAATTGAAATTGTACCTGCACATATTCCACATCCATTAAATTTCTTTCACTTTCAAGTCTGTCTAATTTTTGACGAAGTAAAATTGTAGTTTCTTTCAATTCTTTTAATGTTTTATCACACTCATAAGTGTTTGAATTTATTTTGTTGTCAGAGTTTTGAATGTTTACAAGATTTTCAATAGATTTAGATTTTACATTATGTGTAGAGCTATTTCTTATTTGATTTAGTTTTATAATTTTATCCTTAATATTTTGATAATTTATATTTATATATTCCGAATAGTCTGTTCGAAAAAACAAATTAATTTGAATAATATTTAATGAAGGCATATTATGCAACACATGTAATTATTTTTTTTATCTAATTACCAAAAGTATTTCTTATTGTAGGCGTACAGCATGGAGGTATCCAAATGGCATTTAAATCTTGTGCTATTTTATTGCTAACATCTTGAAAAAATTGTTGTTTTTCATTTGTTGATTTTAGTCTAGATGTCAGTTTTTTATCCTCACTTGGAAGTTTTTCAATAAGGAACATAAATAATTGTCTTAATTCAGTTTCATTATGGTATAGGAATGTTTGGTATCCTACATCATTTTGATAGCCTAGGTCCTGTTGATTATACCACTTAACACTATATTATATGTTGTGGGGCAGGGGTACAAGCATGTGACTGAAAGCTGGGTGGTTGGTTTGATTCCTTCTAGGGAAAATAAACTATTTAACATTTTCATTTCCTTACTATACTATAAGACAAAAGGCAGCACTGAATTTCATCAATCTAAGCACAATGTCTCAAAAAATCTGTGGAATGTGGGATGGAGTGTCTGAGCAATAGATTTCCTCGGCCATTTTGCTTTATGCAGGGTACAATGTGAAGCTAGCTTTGTTGTTCTTCTTAGTGTTTTAAGGGCTTCATAATATAAACCATTAATTTTATAATAATCAATAAAATTTTAGTTAAGTTACAGAGCATACAAATTTATTATTACTCTTTTTAATACATCAATTCAATCAAATATAAAAAATTAAATGTGTAATTCCACATAGTCTCACATAAAACATAATGAGAATTATGTATGATAGATACAGTTTGTTTATTTCTAAAAGTTATGGAAATAATTGTTCTAATTCTGTCACTTAAGCATTTAAAAATAGGATAGAAAGTTGGAAAAATAGTATCTTAACGATAAGTTGCCTCTGCCTAATATACTAGAAGAAACTGTCTTCTTTTTTACCTTACACAAAGATGCAACTTGTGCTGCAACTTCAATTCTTTGTGATACTCCTGAGGGTAATGTACTTGGGATTTTGGTTTGTGGATTGATGGCGCTTATACATCTTGTTGCAGATTCAACTATTACTTCTACTGGTAAATCACTAATGGTTTTTACATTATCACTTATTTCGCTAAAATAATATGCATAGATTTTTTAATGAAATTATCATGCCTAAATTAATTTAATTGAAGTTGTCATGCCCAAATTGTAAAATTCATAACTATAAAATTTTTAATAATATGTAGTTTTTTTTTAAAACATTTAGTTTTTTTAAATCATTAACATAAGAAGATGTAATTTACTTATTAAATTATTAGAAAGTTGGAAATCTTCAAACTAGAGTAACTTACATGTTTAAATCTTTTAAGAAATGCATTATAATTGAATCTACTTCTTCCATGGTTATTCTTGTATCCGTTTTAAATTATCACTCTAAAACATTAATTGTTGCAAAAAATTATTAATAATATTGTGCTAAGGTATAATGTAAGGTTTATCTGCATATAACGTATTTGTATGTTATAATAATAATAATCTATAGATTTTGTAATTAACACTAAATATAAATATTACAGTATTATTACCACAAGATTTTTTACAGGCTTAAGAAAATTGAAAGCTTAAACAATATTATGGTTATTGATTAATGAATGACGTTAAAATGACACAGATCAGAACATAGATAAAATGACACAGATCAGAACATATTTCATTTTAACGCTTGCCAAAGTCTATTAAGCATCTATATAAGATCGATCCGTGAGTGCACTTCATAGTACACAGAAAAGCATAACAGATAGATAGATAGATAGAAAAACTTTGTTGCACACAAAATAAACATAACAAAACACAAAAGAAATAATACAACATACAGAATGCGCAAAGGCGGCCTTATTGCTAATAGCAATCTCTTCCAGACAACCCTTGAAGAGAGGAATAAAGTTATACAAAACCGGGCTTGTGCAAAGATTATTTAGAAGAAAGAATTAAAACATATACCTAATCTAATACATACAATATAATAATATATATAATATACATATATTAAATAACAAATATATATGTTTATATACTACATACGTACCATATAAAATAAATATATATAACAAATATAAAATACATGATAAATAAAATAAAAAAAAATATATATATAATTACTGCTGAGAGCGGTGATGATTAAATATACGACTTTTAAAAAAAATATTTAAAGATTTGGAATGTCGAATATCTGACGGGACCGAATTCCATAGCTTAATAGCTTTTACAGTGAAGGATTCACCATAAAAGCGCGAGTGAGCAGTCGGCAACGCTAATCGGTTATCAGTTCTTGACCGCAGTTCCAGGTTACAAGTTGTATCCGCGCCCAGGAAATTAAAACGGTTTTTAAGATAGTTAGGTGTGAGAGGATTATAGAGTATGGAATAAAGGAACGCCAGGATGTGGAAGTTGCGGCGGCGTCTAATAGTAAGCCAATTAAGCTTATTGCGATATTCGCTGACATGGTCAAATTACCCAAGCCAAAGATAAATTTTATACACATATTTTGTAACCGTTCCAGTTTATTAAGCTGAGCTTCCGTTACGTCTGGGTAACAACAATCTGCATAATCCAAGATAGGGAGGATGAGGGCATGCGTTAAAGAAATTTTAGTCTTAATGGGCATCAGATGCTTCCATCGCTTTAAGTAACCGATAGTAGCAAAGACTTTCCTACTAAGCTCCGTGATTTGAGTAGACCAGGAAAAAGAATTATCAACTATGAGGCCCAGATTCTTGACAGTGTTGCTGAGTGTAAGAAATGAATTATCAAAGCATATGGGACGTAGAGCACTACGGTCGATCTTAGCTAATATGGAAGAGCTTCCAACCAACATCACCTGAGATTTCGCAGGATTTACACGAAGCCCATATGCATTGCACCAGGCGCAGATGTTCCGTAAATCAAGGTTAAGCTTGTCAATAGCGTCATTTATATTTTGAGGTGGAGCAGACACATACACTTGCAGATCGTCCGCAAGATGTATGTGTCGAAATAATTTCAGCTATTGCATTAGGCTTGAGGATTTTTAGTATTACAAAAAAAAAACACTGAAAGACGTTTTAAATTCGGCAGTGAATCAATTTCTTATATTCATTTTTTAACTTGAACTATACAGATTGAGTGCGGGTAACAACATTTACAAAACGACCAAGATCATGTCTAACTATCGCTTGTTCTTCAATCTATATAATCTTTATCAAATAATAAATAGATACTACTCTATTAAATATATGAAAGCGAGGTGCTAAATATTCCAAGTCAGTCAGTGGAGCAGGGGCATAAACTCGAATTTTAATGATTTTGATTCTCAATCGAGAGGTTCCCTGGTTCCTCTACCTACCCTGTTACGTGCGGCTTACAGCTTGAAACTAAAAAACATATGTGAAATGAACTTAAGTTGTATATTGAAATGCTCTCTCTCAAGTAAAGCTAAACAGCCAGTCACCACTGTACTAGTGTACGTTTTCTGACGTCTGCCAAGCCTATAAAGGGCCTACAAAAAATGTCATTGCGATAAATATTTACACTTTCTAATCGCAAAATCATATATCAACCCGCAAATAAAAGTCCATGTCCATTCCAATTTTTGTGGAATTAACATAATAAACATCATGATTTTTTAAAGTAACTGGTCACATAAGACACATTATCATCTCAACCAAAACCAAAATTGACTAAAATGTACGGAAACAAAAAGCTTTCCAAAGAAAGTTATAATTCTTTCAGATGTCCTATTGTCAGTCTACATACTAGGCTATGCAAATGTACAGATAGTATCTGTACATTTGATTCTACCCGCATATAGATTATAGATAACTTATATGTTAAATGTCATTGGCGCATGTACATAAGTCTTTACTCTTTGTCATAAGTAGAATTTATATCTTACTAGATAGAGATACAGTATATTCGTAACCACAGTTAAATTTTGATACTAAGAAACGATTAATTACTAGAGACAATGACAAAAATATTTATTATTTATATTTGCTTAATGTTACAGAATGCGGTATAATTTTATCTATTATTTTAATTGTGTTATAGTGAAATATAATTCTCATCAATTTAACATTTGTCATTATTTTCAGATGTGTCTTGACTATGATGGGTGGTTAAATATAAAAATGGAACATTCTATCAATTGTAAAAACGAGAAATATTGTTCACGCGGAAATATTACGTTAAAAAGTATAAGAGCAGGAATAGCGATTGTGGATCAAATTAGTTTTAGCAAACAAGACGTGAAAGAACTTAAGGTTTTAATATTGTATCACTGTTAAAAAATATGCTTTTGTTATATCTTTGAAGTTGCTTATTCCAATTTGTTCTCTCGTTTTCCTTGTTAAATTTTAAATTTCTGTTTCCTAGGATATAGCTGATGTAAATGGATTCTACACAATAAGAACATTAGTCACGTCTGCTGATAGTAATGAAATCGAGATGTTCTCGTCAGTAAAAGCACAAATGTTTTTAGATAATGGATTATCTGATATAATTAATGCATGGGTGTTACCAAATGGTGAAGTCATAGCAGTGAACTTTCAAGTAGCCAATTTATCATTAACTAGTAATGATTTAAATTATGAAAAAGATGAAAAATATGCATTACACACAAAATTCTTTATTCATCATGTAGAACAAGCACCAGTGTAAGTAATTGTATTATTTTATTTTTATACTTAACATGTTTCCTAAACAGAACAATTGTTTTATATTTCTCATGGCCCCATGTGTTATTGTATTAAAAAAATAAATATATAGCAATAGTTTTAGCAGAAATATTGCAAAGGTAAATTTAGTGCTATGACTATATTGAAGAGATAGTGATAAATTGTGTTATGACTGACTTGGTAATTTTGTTTTACTACAGTTGTCCTAAATCTTTTATTTACTTGAGCATTATATTATTGTTGAAAAACCTTTTGATCCTCAAAATGTTTATTAGAGAAAGCATTATTAAAAAAAGAGTAGTGGTAGCAGTAAAAGAACATATTGTAAATAGGCCATAATTAATAAAATATACACTATAATTTCATTTGATGTTGTGCATCCACATATAAAAAAATGTGTTATTTCATTCTATTGTTTTAAAATAAAATCCTATTAACTTTAATATAATTGAGCCTCCAAGGAAGAATATATGTCATGCAGACATGGATGACATTGCAATAAACATCTTAAATGGCACTCTTTTACTTATTTTAGCCCTGACACAGCGTCATATATACAGAAATTGGAAAGAGAAAGAGAAGCTAGAGAAAAAGGAGAAATTAAAGATAATAGATCATTTTTAGCTAAATATGTATGTATAGACTTAATATAATAATTAATATATATTTGTAAATTGTATTATATGAGAAAAAAAATAAATTACAATGTATTTTTTTGCAGTGGATGTATATTGTGCCAATTGCAATATTTGTTATGATCTCTGGTGCAACAAATCCTGAGCCTGCAGGTCAGTCATCTAGGTAAATTAAAGAAAATATACTTTTAAAGAAATTTTGTTATTTATTATGTTCATATCAATAAAAAACTTATAATAGAAAACTTGTTCTTTATTTGGAATTTTAGTTGTGGTTATTATTATATTACCATTACAAAAAGCAAAACAAGAGTTTTTTGTATTAATGAAAATTTAAGCACCAATTTTTTCAATTTCTTCTGCATCTTCAATATCAAGTAGTTGAATTTTTTTTCCAAAGTGTGCTTCTATTTCTAGACATACGTCCATAGATTGTGGAGAATCAATTAAATTTATTGCTATACCAGCTTTCCCAAACCTTCCAGTGCGCCCAATTCTGTGTAAATAGGTTTCACAGTCAGGTTTTTTGTCCATATCAATAGGCATGTCAAAGTTAACAACAAGCGTAACTTGCTCCACATCTATTCCACGAGACAGGACATTTGTTGTAATTAATACTTTTTCAAGACCAGCTCTAAATCTGTCTAATACTGCTATTCTCTGTTCAACTGTTAGTTCTCCAGATAACACAGCAACAGAATGTCCATCTTTTGACATTTTTTCTGACAACCAACTAGCTGTTTTTCTTGTATGACAAAATATTATTGCTTGACCAATTGTTATAACTCCATAAATATTGCAAATAGCTCTATATTTATCATCTGAACTTTTACATTTAACATAATATTGTTTGATGTTTTCAAGTGATTCCTCTTCCCTCAATAGTCTAATTATGATTGGGTTGGGTACAATTATTTCTGCAAATTCCATAACAGCACTGTTATAGGTAGCAGAAAAGAACATCATCTGGCATGTAGAAGGAAGACATTTGTGGATGCGAATACACTGATCTTGATGGCCTTGTCTATCTATCATCACATCTGCTTCATCCAAAACAAATACTTTTATCTTTTTTAAATCAAAGATTTTAAATTTATCTCCCCAATCTAACATTTTGCCAGGGGTTCCAATTAGTATATGATCTGTAATTTTAGTACCTTTAGGAACTTCCTCTCCTCTCACAGCATACTTAAGTTTTATTTCTGGACAAAATTTGGCCATTTTTGCAGCAACTTCTCCTGTTTGAATAGCTAATTCATATGTAGGACTTAAACATAACACTTGCGGATAGTTCTTACTTGTGTCAACACGGCTCAACATAGCCAACACAAATGCAGCAGTTTTTCCTGTACCTGATTGTGACTGAGCAATCATGTTTTGAGGAGGATCTGCCAACAGTGTTGGTAAAGCGGTTTCTTGTATTTTGGAAGGAGCATTAAATCCCATTTCATAAACACCCTTAAGTAAATTTCTTTTTAAATGTAAAGCTTCAAATGTTTTAACTGAATACAAAGGTGAGTTTGGATCTTTCCTTTGAATTTCAATGTCTTGTTTAGATTCAACTAATCCTTGCCGAATTATTTTCATTAACAAAGAAGTTTCAGCAGGATTAGCAGCGTCAGCATTTTCTTCTGTTGAATCAAGCTGTTGACTTGAAGCAGATTTTTTTGATAAGCCTAAACCTGCCACTTTATTAGAAATTTCTAATTCCTCAGCCTTTTGACCCCATTGATTTGCCATTTTGGAAACAATCTGTAAGAATTATTATTATATATTTATTTTCGTCATTATTATATTTATTATACTATACTATGTTTATGGTTTTCAAACAATCCTTTATTTAATTATTAATAAGAATAGGCCTGTCGTGGCGCAGCGGCACAAGCGTGTGACTGTAACCGACAGGTTCTGGGTTTGATCCCCAGTCAAAGAAATGAAATATTTAATATTTTCAATTTAAATATTTAATATTTCATTTCTTCGCTCTGATAATAAGGCAAAGCGCGGCGTTGAGTTCCGCCACAACACGCAATGCCTCAAATTCGGCGGAAAGTGGGGAGTGAGGCGGAAGTGGAGTAGAGTGTCTTAACTCTACGTTCCCGGGTTCCCTCTGCCTATCCTGCCTCGTGCGGGATACAGCGTGAAGCTAAGAAGAATAAGAATAATGTGTAATGTATAAAAATTGCACAAATAGTATCAGTATATTCAGTAAACTTAAAAAATTTTTATACAATACATAGAAAATAATTACCTATTTCCACGACGAGTTCAAGTAATAGAAATCGTCTGTAACTAAATTGTATTTGTAAGTTGTATAGTTGTAATTGCAACCTTCGTGACAGCTTATAACGACAATTGACAGTTATAGTAGCTTACAGCAGATAGCATAGCAGATACAGAGACAGTTTATTATTTTTTACCAGAGACAAAATAAAAGTATTTTCTGTATACACACTATTTAGGTTGCAGTTACTTGAGCAACTTGATTCGTTTTAATGTCTTAAATTGATTAGTAATAAGTTCATTCCACAAAAACAAATACTTTTTGCCGTCTGAAATTCACCAGTCTACAGCTTGTCTATGCTCTGACGTAAAATAAATTATAAATCTATACTTATAAAAAAATATATATATATATATATATATATATATATATATATATATATATATATATATATATATATATATATATATATATATATATATATATATATATATATATATATATATATATATATATATATATATATATATATATATATATATATATATATATATATGTCGGCGTTGAAAATTAAATAGAAAATATTGAGAATAAATTTATAATATAATAATTATTTTTAAAGATCTTTTAACAAACAAATTTATTAGTGAAATTTAAACCGAATTTAATTTAAATAATTTATGAATATAGTTCTTTAACGCAAGTGACATCATCGAACCACTCAATGAATCAGGCGAGCTGTGAGGAGGGAGCTTCGCTATATAAACGTCGGGCAACGCCAATGTGACACAGCCGATCGTCGCCGAACCGGAACGATGACTGCCGAAGCGGGCATCTCTAACTAGCCGCATAATGAGCGATCGTGATTCGCTGCGCGAGCGACCTAGCTCGTGCCAGCGCGCACAGTTGCCAGCCTCATCTGACAGGGGGTCCGGGGAAGCTCCTCCCCCCTCACCGCCGCATCAGGCCACGCCCAGACGATTGCCCTCTTACTTGACCTGGGATCCTGACCCCCTAGGTCGAGAGTTTAGAGCCGCCTTAGCGAAAGCCGAAGCCATGAAGGAGAAAAGAAAGGAAGCGGCAATCGAGGAATTCTGCCGGACACCGCTGGCGCGCGATATTACCGCGCGTCCAGCCGGTGTTTCCGGCGCCTCGCCGATCGTGCCACCCGCCCCTCCTGCGGGCCGTGTCACGCCTCAGCCTCAGCCTCAGCCTCTTCCCCAGGAGCCGACTCCGCAGCGGGCCTCCCGCCCTGCCGCCCGGACTACAGACGCCAGACCCAAGCGGTCTCCCTCTGCGCCATCGCAAATGGACATCGCCTTCTCGCCCGAAACGCAGCTCAACGCGGACTTCATCGCCGTCGCTCAGCTGCAGAAGAGCGGGGTTCTCTCCCAGTCCTTGATGGAACATATTGCCATGTTCCTCAACGACAAGGGCAGGAAACTCCACCGCTCCGCAGGGCGAGAGCCCGTACCAGCGGGGGTATGTACGGACCCCCTACCCCAGACGACGCCCGTAAGAAGACCCAGGCCCGCGGACGAGGCCTCGGTGATGGAAGCCCCCAAGAGGATCTGCACCGCGCCGCGCCCAGGAGCCCTCTCTCGCGACCCTCGCCTGCGTGCCCGTGAGGCGCGCGAATCTGAAGCCGCTACCACTAGCGCACAGGCCGTCTTCCCCGGCCCAGTCGCAGCCGCTGTACCCACCATCGCTTCCGCACCCGCTACAACCACTAGCGAGCCCGCCGCTGGCTCGGCTTCATTCGCCGACGCCCTCAGAGCCGGCCCTAGTCAACCGAAGACGCCCGCCGCCGGGGCCCCCGCTCCACCGGCAACACCACGCATGCCGCCGCTGGTCGTCGAAGTTCTTCCCGACTGGGCGTCCCACTTCAGGACGCTCAAGGAGAAAATCGGCCACGCCCCCAACGCCCGTCCTTTCGGACGCGGCGTTAGATTCACGCCTAGCTCGGAGGAAGAGTACCGCATTGTACAGCGGTACTTCTCCGAGCTCGAGAAAACCCAACCGCTGTCTTGGTTTTCATACGCCCTGCCAGCGGAGAAAAGCAAAAAGGTAGCCATCAGAGGGCTACCGCTCACCACGACGCCCGAGGAAATTTCAGAGGCCCTGGCGGAGGTCGGCTTTAGGGCCGAGTACGTCCACCCGATAAAGGCAAGGAAGGGGAGGCCGGGGTGCGTTTTCTTCGCCATCCTTGCCAGCACCCCGGACCCGATACCCGGCATCTACAACGTCACTGAGTTGATGTGTATGCCGGGTATCAGAATTGAAGCCTGGAGAAGCAAGAAGAGGGGGCCTGCGCAGTGTCATCGCTGCCAGGCCTTCCGCCACTCGAGCCACGGGTGCCATCGTCGCTTAGCGTGCGTGAGGTGCGGGGAAGAGCACCTCGCGCACGAGTGCCCGAGGCCCCTGGAGACCGCCGCCACTTGCGCCAACTGCGGGGGAGCCCACCCGGCTAACTACTCAGAGTGCCCGCAGTTCAGGCGCGAAGCGGCAAACAAGAGAGCCGGCACGGTTGCACTCTCGCAACTCGAGCCACAGCGCCGTGCAAAACCCGGCGTAGCACCTGTCGGCGTCAACATAGTCGCCACTGAAGCCCAGGCCCCCAGCCTGATGGCCCCGGCCAACCCCGCAACAGTGAGAGGAGGCCGGAGACAAAAGAAGCGCAGCGGCAGGCGGAACAAAAGTCAGGGACGTAACAAGGCGGCCCCTACTTTAGGCCCCGCCCCCCAGCCGTCTAAGTCGGCTAACGCCGGCAAGAAAACACCGACGACCGAGCCGGCCCAACTCGCCATTGATATGGCACTGAACACCCTCAAGGACGTCCTTGTTGCGCTCAGGGAGGGCAAGGACCCAGTCCTGAGCGTCCTTGAGGCGATGAAGAACCTCATCAATGGCTGAGTCAAGAACCCACAGCCCCTGGAACGCCGCAGTGTCGAAGCGGTAACTCCGCCGCGCTCTGCAAACTAGAAGTCGCCGCGACGGCGCACTCGATTGCCTTACGCCTATACTAGGTACGATCCACATGACCTCCCCCCGCACCCCTAAATCCGACTCCTGAGCGGCCGCCTCGGTCGCTGGTCGCCTAAGCTGGGCCTCCCCCGGGCAACCGGGGGTCTCACCCGGCTGGGTTGACCGCCCAGGTGGCACATCGCTCATCCCGCCCGCGCCCCTTTCCCCTACACCCGCGATTTTATCACGCGGGTTTGTATCCCCCCGGGTATATCCCACTCCAACGACCCGCTCATATTGATGAGCGGAGGCAGCAACGTCGAGAGGGGGCCCAAAGGCCCCGATTCTGATCCCCTGCTCTAGGGCAGGATGGTAGAAATCAAGATGTGACACAGTTTTGGTTTGGTCTACCGTCTTGCCCACAGCTCTATATCGTGATTAGGATCACGCCTGAATCATATCTGTGTTAATCATACTATGGAGAACTACCCTCAGAACAACCAGACGTCGAAACCTCCTGGATCGCCTATCCTCCAACCTCGAGCCGACATATATATATATATATATATATATATATATATATATATATATATATATATATATATATATATATATATATATATATATATATATATATATATATATATATATATATATATATATATATATATATATATATATATATATATATATATATATATATATATATATACATATATATATATACATATATATATATATACATATATATATATATATATATATATATATATATATATATATATATATATATATATATATATATATATATATATATATATACATATATATATATATACATATATATATATATACATATATATATATATATATATATATATATATATATATATATATATATATATATATATATATATATATATATATATATATATATATATTATATATTAAAATTAGATCTATTTGAGTGCAAAATAGTTTTTTTTTTTTCTGTTTATCGGTGCATTAAAAAGGCTAACCAAATTTAAATTCAGTTTTCGCTAACTCAGCGGAAACGACTTCACAGTTATAAGACGTTGCAAGATCACTTACGCATGCATCACAACGCCTCGGTGGAAAGCCCCCCTATTCCAAGCAGTTGTCACGTTCAGAGTGCCCCAAGGCTTCTTGTAGGGTACTCACAGCCTTGATGACTTGAAAGATTACTACGATCCTCCCACTGTAGATGTACTCTTACACGTTGGGCTACAACGGCGAAGTGGATCTGCATTAGTGCTAGATTCACGTATCCACTCCGTGGTCTCCTTCAACGTAATGACTGATTCACACTTCACAGGATAGTGAGGTGGGGCCCGAACCACTACAGCCATCAAGGCATCGCGTTGTGGGACCCAATAGGGGTATTTGATCAGAGTACGATTCACCGAATTTATAGAAGCACGGCACTCGTGGCACATCGGTGACATCTCTCAACGTGCAATCTTATACATGATCAAAGGTATTGGACGCAGTAACCATGCTCAGTACCTGCACCAGTCTTTACGTCAGTGCCCCAAAATCCCCTCCAACTTATCGCTCTTAGTGAGGCTGAACTGCCTCCTTCTGTACTACGCAGTGATGTCATACTATTCACAACGCTAACAGTGAGCGTGAAAGGCACAATACGGACCAAACGTTGGCGCGCTATGAGCACTGCGAGCACATTACGGACCAGGCCCATAGAAAATATATTGAAATACAAAATTAGAACTATCTAAAATTACCATGCTAAGCGAAATCACAGATAACATAGGCCGTGGTCCGTAATTTGCTCACATCGCTCATAGCGCGCCAACTCTCGGTCCGTGTTATGCTTTTCACGCTCGCAGTTAGCGTTGTGAATAGTATGACTTCACTTGTGACGTCACTGGCTAGTGCTTATAGTGCTGACGTGTGGGAGTGTGAGCACCGTGAGCATTGTCGCTATTTTGACGTTTATTTGACGTTTGATATATCCTTCACGTCAATGTCATTATCGTCACTTTTCTCAATTATTAATTACAAGCATTACATAATCTTTATCGGCTACACCTCATACTCCACTCATGTTTATATCAAATAATGCTCTGTTAGGATATGTTTAACTTGTCAAATTTGTAAGCACGCTCACAAGTGGTCCGAATTATTAGTACAGCTAAGAGACGTTGGCGCGCTCACTAATTTTGGACCGCACGTTAGCAGTGTAAGCGTCGTGAGCAATATGAGCACTATTCGGACCACGGCCATACACATGACGTTTATGTGCTTACATACATATGTATGTCATTATATCCATGTTATAGGGGAGTGATTTCAAATTAAATTTAAATAATTTTAAATGAAACACTTTTAAACGGATTAATCGCGTATATTGAATGGTAAAAATTTTTGGGAAACCCGACGTTTCGAACAGTTTACAGTAGTCCGTGGTCACGGGTAGACTGAGGTGGCATTTGTCTGTAAGTTGATATAATTATTATATCAAACTACCGCCAACGATTCCTTAATTGCCTCGCGTACTGCCCTGGATTCTTGCAGAATGAGCTAACTGTATCTGGTCCTCTAGTGTGGTGTGCTGGGTACTTTAAATTTTTTAAGAGTGGGTCCCAGGTGGTGGAAAATTTCCAACCATCTTCTCTATTGAAATTAGGATGTTTTTGTATTTCAATAGCCTCGCGGATCATTCTAGGGATATATCTATTCTCCCTAGCGAGTATGTGGGGTTTATCAAACCTGATGTAATGGTTGGATTTGATCAATGTATGCTCACACACAGCTGATTTTGATACATGCCCATTCTTGACATCGGAGATGTGTTCCTTCACCCTAACACCGATGCTTCTCTTTGTTTGACCTATATATGATAAGCCACAGTCACAATCAAGTTTATATACACACTGCAAAGGAATATTACTCTTCACTGGTCTCAAGAATTGGCTCACTTTCTTGTTAGGCTTGAAAATAGTTTTAATAGAAGCTCTTCTTAAGATGTTGCCGATCCTGTCTGTAACACCCTTCACATATGGTAAAAGCGCTGGTTGCCTCTCAACTGTGGGTGGCTTGTTGGTCTTCTGACAACGCTGGCGGGTAACTTTTCAGCTTGTTCTGATGAAGAGCAGTCTTCACCTGTCGAAGCTCGTCCCCTAGGTGTTCAGCATCGCAGAGGTGGTGGGCTCTCTGAAACAAAGATTTGCCAACGGTAGATAACTGTGTAGGGTGGTGGTGAGATTCACCATTGAGGTATCTATTGGTGTGCGTGGGTTTCCTATATACTGTGTGGCCTATTGTGCCATTAGAATTCTTTATGACTAAAACATCAAGGAAAGCTAAAGAATTATTTGCCTGTAATTCCATTGTAAACTGAATATTATTATTAATAGAATTAAGGTGGTTTAAGAATATATAAACACTGTCCGTAGGTAAAATTGTGAATGTGTCATCTACGTACCGCTTATATATCCTAGGTAGACATGTTCAAGGGCGTATTTTCAGATTGCGCGCCCCAGGCTACTGTAACTTTCCGCCGCACCAAGGAATGAAAGAAGTCCATAGGATCACAGAACATTTTCTGGATCATAGGACCCGTTCCAACCACAAAATGCCGTCTTCGGCAATCTTTCTAGATGTTACAATGGCATTCGATAAAGTCTGACATAATGGTTTGATTTTCAAGCTCATACGTTAAGGGGTGCCAGATGGACTCGTGTACATCATACGAGCTTACTTATCGAATCGCACTTTTAGATTCCGGGCCGAAGGTACCCTGTCCAGTGGAGCCGGTGTTCCTCAAGGCTTTGTACTCTCGTCTGTACAGTTTGTACACATATGACATCCTAAAAGCTCCACTGACTAACCTAGCCCTTTATGCGGATGACACTGCCATCTATGCGTCTGCCCGCAATTCAGTTCTGTTAGCCGATCGCCTATAGGTGGCCACCAATAGGCTGGGCACCTGGCTAAATTGTGTATCGAAGTTAACCTTGAAAAGAGTACGTCAGTATTCTTCCCCATTCGCCCAAACGAATGGCATGCCTCATGTTCTTCTACAAGGCAAAATCATACCTCAAGCACAGAGTGCCAAATATCTAGAAGTAATCCTGGATAACAAACTCAATTTCTAAGAGCACATGAGATACGTACGCCAGAAAGCGACGTACGTACTTCTTCTTCCTGGCATTAATCCCGACTTGCTGCGCCAGGGTCTGCCTTCCTACTAAGCCTACTCCACTTAGCATGATCTTTTAGGTCCTCAGTGGTTAGACCATTGGCTCTTATACCCTGCATCACGACATCCAACCAGCGCTTCCTTGGGCGTCCGGGAGGTCTCACTCCAAGGACAGACATATCAAGGCACTTGTGTCCGACATAGTGCTTAGGCCGGCGTGCACCGTGGCCATACCATCTTAAGCGACGCTCTTGGAGCTTATCGGCTTTGCCACGGACTCCAAAACTACCTCGAATGAATTGGATGTGCGATTTATCTTCATTTCCGTGACATGAAGCTCCTGAGTGTGTCAAGATAATACTGGCCAGCATTCGCTGCCGTATAAAAAAATCAGTTGAACGATGCTCTTGTATATCAGCCCCTTGAGTTTGGTCGGTATTCTGCGATCGCAGACCATACCAGTGACGTCTCGCCATTTGGCCCAGGCAGGTGCTTATCCGACCATGAACATCGTGCTCGATGCCTCCAGGCTTGTGCATAACGGATCCGAGGTACCTGAACTTTTCTGACTTAGCGGCTGGTTTTGGATTGGCTTGGTTATATGGATAGTGCTGAGTCCGGTCTTCTGCAAGCCATGTACTCGGTCTTCGACACATTTAGTTTAAGAGCGCCGTTCTCAAGCGTACCATTCCAGAGGTTCACTTTACGCTCTAGCATTAGTCGAACCTCGTCAGTGCGTGCTATGTCATCGGCATACATCATCAGTCACGGAGGCTGGTCTTGGATGTGAGCCGACAGTATCTAACACTACATTGAATAAAAATGGACTAAGAGCCCAGTCCATACGTATACGTACTCTCTTGCCTACACCTGCTGGTCTGTGCCAAATTTAAAATGACCCTTAGAAATAAAATCCGCCTGTACACCACCTGTATCCGGCCAATGTTCACATATGCCAGTGTAGTGTTCGCACACACTCGCCTCCGTGGTTTAAAATTATGTAAAACAAAATCTCGCGCATTGGCACGGGAGCACCTTGGTTCGTGCGCAACATAGATCTATTTACATCGAGACATCAATATCGACTCTATTCAAAAGCACTGCAGGAAACTGTCCAGTAGCTACTTTGAAAAGTCCTCGGTCCATCCGAACACAGACAGCATACTACCCCATCGAAAGAAAAAAATAAAAAGGATGAATAAAACAAAATATAGATTTTATATTTTACATTATTTTTCTGTGGACAAAATTTTAAATGGGAAAAGAAAACTGAGGCGAAAAAAAATAGACGGTTCAACCGATTCAGGACAAGGGGCGGATTGCATATTACAATTGAATTTCGAATTCTTCAGATATGAAATCTACACGTAGAAAGGTCGTTCAGAGGCGTTCTGATGTCTTATATTTTTTTGTATTTTTTCAAACGTCCAAACCGAAGCCCAGGCTGCCCCTGGGCCGCCCCTCGCGGCCTGCCGCCCCGGGCTATAGCCCTTCTAGCCCTAGGGTAAATACACCCTTGGACATGGTGCAGAGCTAAGAGCCATCTCCTCGAAGTCCTCCATGTATATATATGCTATTACCGGGGACACAGGCGAACCCATAGCAATGCCATCTATTTGTAAATAGAATTCTTGATTGAACACTAGATATCCAGATGTAAAGCAGTGTTCTAAAAGTTCAAGATATTCTATAGGCATGTTATTATATAGAATATCTTGAACAAAGAGAAGCATCGGTGTTAGGGTGAAGGAATACATCTCCGATGTCAAGAATGGGCATGTATCAAAATCAGCTGTGTGTGAGTATACATCGAACAAATCCAACCATTACATCAGGTTTGATAAACCCCACATACTCGCTAGGGAGAATAGATATATCCCTAGAATAATCCGCGAGGCTATTGAAATACAAAAACATCCTAATTTCAATAGAGAATTCGGTATCAATCATGTAAATTCCTTCTGTACGCTACTCTGATCTGATGTTCAATTTCACAATCTACAGGTATATCCGAATTGCTGTACGGTTTTCATTTTTCAATCAACATTTATTACATAATAGGGTAATCATCCATAGATCACTTAAAAAGTACTGCCAAACACTATTTTAAATTATATTTTTTATAAAATATTTTCCAGAAAATTTCTTATACTGTGTATAATATTGACCGAATTTAGAGTCATGATACTCTTTTCTATACTTTTAGCTTGAATTTGAAACAGTGTATATGTATTATAACCACCACGCAGAATGCAGTATGAGTAATTTCATTAAATGTTAATGTTTCCGGGTACATATATGTACGTACGTAAGTAATATATGAGATAGTATGAACTTCTAAGCTCCTCTGGTATTGGCTTTTGTTACCTACTACCTCACGAATCTGTTTGATTAGCTAACTTTGTTGTTTTAGTTTTGCTTTTATAAATACATATTATATACTATTTTGAGAGCAAAATTTTTCGTTATGTAATGATTTCAAATTTAGAAAAAACTTGGTGAAAATTCAAGATGCACTTTTAGTTTTGGCTTTTCCAAATCTAAAAGTGCATCTTGAATTTTCACAGCAAGTCTTTTTATAAGCTTAACAGCATTTTTTTGTAGAGAGAAATATAGGGACTGGAAAATTCTATTTTTCTATTACTACGAGAATAAAAATGAAAAATAATCTATTTTTCTATTACTACGAGAATGATACTTTTTTGAGCTTCACGTTTTATCTGACGTAAGGCAGGCAGATAAAAATTAGCAACCTAGTATTTAAACACCGTTCTGTTCCTTAATTTTCTCAAAATTTGAAGCCTTCCTCAAAAGCGGCGACGAACCAAGTACAGCCGCCAGACTGAAACTTTCTATTCGAGAATACGGGGATCACTATAAGAATGCTTAGGTCGGATTCCTCCGGTTCCAGAAAGCCGCCAAACAAATCAGGCTAAGATAATATAATTTCATAGTGCCTGCTATGATATTATGCTTGCTTTTTTAGGTGGGTACTCAATTTTGGGAGGAAAACTTAAAGACGCATATGCCGCGATATATGTATAACAACAACAGCTTTAAGACCATCGCGGGGAGTATAAAAGGCACTTGTATGATACCATACAGTGCAACATCAGGGTTTGTGGAGTTGAACGGAGAGGAGACCAGAAGAACCTTAAATATAGAACGCCTGCGAAATGTAAGCGGATAATGCTGGGGGGAAAAAATGCTGAAAAAACTCTATGTCTAGATAGCACTCTGGATTTTTTTACTTGATCAATTACTTTTTATTATTTTATGTTAAATGTTATTTAAACTAAATCTAATATCATTTTCTTGTGGTAATTTCTTTATGTAAGGAAATATAAACAATATTTTTATATATATATATATATATATATATATATATATATATATATATATATATATATATATATATATATATATATATATATATATATATATATATATATATATATATATATATATATATATATATATATATATATATATATTTTATGGAAAAGACGGCAAACGAGCGTACGGGTCACCTGGTGGTAAGTGATCACCGTCGCCCACGGCCCCGAGTAACTCCAGAGGAGCTACAGGAGCGTTACCGTCCTTTAAGGTGGAAGGGCACCGGGGCCCGGCATTACCTAATGCGAAACGCAGTGGCCAAAGCCACTACTTAACGGCGGTCTTAAATGCCGGGCGTGGTAATAATCCGGTCGAGTCTGCCCATGCGTGTTGCCATTACTGGGAACGTGACTCTACAACACGCACTTTAGTCGCCTCTTACAACACTATCAATACCAGGATGATCAAAAATTGCGGTATTTTAATTGTGAATGATAGTCTAGTAATATTTTTTATTTACATTTCCGTGTCTCCCGATCAAAACAATTAAAATTGTGTTAGGACAATGTAATTACTATATAATTAATAATTTTGTTAATAATTTTGATAATAATTGATAATTTTGTTCGTTATTTAGGAGTAGGAAGCTCCAGGTATGCAATAATTTTATATTGATTGTCCATTACAAATCCTATTTTAAATTACATCCATATTTTCCTCCTATTGTGACTATATACTTTTAGTGAGCGATTCGAAATTCTCCGTATTTTGATTGCAAAGTTTTAAAAGCTCGCTCATGTTATTTGCTGCCTCATTTCTTTCTGAGCACTTTCATATTTATCAGAAATTAATTTTAATTTATTTTATTACTATGCGGACCACAGCTTTTTACTTTTCATATTTTCAGTGTATTCATTAAAATTATTGTTTATGTTATTTCTTTCAGTGAAAATGTAATTTTTAGATTATACATACACACATACTTTTAGATTGTAATAGACATTGTGTTTTTTTACATATATTAAGCTATTTTAATGTATTTCTACTACTAATAACGGGCTAATAGACTTTATTGATGATGATTTGGTTATTTCTAAGTAACCGAATCATCATCAGTCAAGCCTATTATTCAAATGTCATTTTTGTATGTAATGAGTGGAGTAACCAGAGTAGGTGTCTTAACAATTAATCCTTCAAATAGGGTTCTGAGTGGCCTTTTTTATCCACTCAGGGAAATAATTAAATTTTAATCGTTTTTATTTCCCCGTGTTGGCGTACAAAACGTAGCGTTGTACGCAGGTCAACTCACAGTAACTCGAATTTACCTTTAAAATGAAGTATCATCAGTAAAACATACGACATCAATAAATTCTCAAAGGGGCATTTAAATAAATAAAAAGTAGAAAAGGTAATATCGATTCTTGTGGTGCGCTTATCCGCAAAAAGCAATCGAAGCTCGTGATCTCGAGTATTGTCTCTGTCTCCTAAATGGCTAAGTTTAAGTAATACTTACTTACTTAATTATCTTCACGCTATATCCCTAGCGAGGTTAGCAGAGAGAACGGAGCGCCAAACGCTATGGTTTCGCCTCGTCCACTGTCATCAGCCTCTTCATACATGCTTTTTACGTGACCTTCCTCCAGTATCGTCGATACTGGGTTTTCGAAGGTCAACCGAGGTCTCCCCCTCCCTCTCTTACCACTCACTTTTCCGTCATAAATCTATCTTACCATTCTTTCTTCACTCATTCGATAGACGCGCCTCAACCACCCGAGGACGTTTTTCTTCATTCTCACTGTGACATCCACGCCTACCATTTTGTGTATCCCTTCATTGGGTATGCGATCAGCTAAACTGACTCCGTATATCCGACGAAGAGATCGCATCTCTACAGTATTCATCTTTCTTACAATCTTCTTCTGTAATACCCACGTTTTGATGTCGTATAATAGTGTCGGTACCACACTGCATTGTGTACAGCCAAACGCGCAGCTATGCTGACGTTTTGCCATCTCAACAATGCAGCTAAGGGCCCGTTAACACTGTTACCGGCAGCAATACGCCTTTCCACATCCATTTCGTATCTTCCGCCTCTGCTAAACATACTTCCCAGATATTTTAAGTAATAAGTAAGCTAGGAGTTTTCCCAAGCGTTATAACTGTAATTAAGGAGAGCAACTCCAGCATCTGTTGTAGGCCTGCATCTAGTAAAACCATAGTGTGCATTAAAGATACTTTTTCTATTAAAACTGGAATTACTTAAGAGTATTATCTGTATTGGCATCGTAGCTTATTTTTTTTGAAAAAATATTAAAAAAAAAATAGTCAACGATGCCAATACACATAAAAGTCAATATTTGCTAGGGTCACTAATTTACTCCATTCTTAAACAATGCTACTTTAATAGAAAAAAAAAATCATTTCTTCTGGTGTTATGTGTACAAACGTAAAACTATTGGTATATTTAACACCATCGGATGGAGTTACTTTAATGAAAAAGCTACTTGTTTTAGACCTACCAGTTATACTAGATGTCCCAGGTAGTACCAATTGTACTTTCAGAGTTTACACTTTTATTTACAAACTTTTTGATCGTCGTGTTTACAGTCACTCGCTTTTTCCATTGCGCCAATCACAGACAGACTAAGTATCTGTCTGAGACTTATGTCAGCCTGTATATCTGCCTGTTATTTATATTCAGTCCCTATTCTTATATACTTTATATAGCAAATGTATTTAAACATACGTACGGTTGAACGAAACGTTGTGTAGATATCTATGTTTTTAATATTGTTATTTTATAACCACATAAATCTGATAACAGATCATTAATTTTAATGTATCTTAGAAATTCAAGCGAACGCACATTATTTAAATTAGTGACTGTTAGTCAATCTGTAGTCTGCCTTAATACACATTACATATTAAATCGCATTTCAGATTTATTTAAATATTTTTGTATATTATTAAAATTAGTAAGCGAGTATTTCAACATGGCTACAAAAAAATTCGCTGGTCCCTCACCATATTTGCTCAAGACTAACTATCCTGAAGTTGATTATCTACATACTGAGTAAGTTCTATAAACACTATGCTTGTAAAAACATTATACTACTTCAAAACTTATATATATATATCGTAAAAGCTAACAATGTTTTTTTTTTTTAATTTTTGTTAAAATGACATTGGTAATTTAAATAAATGATTATATATTGTTATACGCAAATGGTATTAAATATATATATATATATATATATATATATATATATATATATATATATATATATATATATATATATATATATATATATATATATATATATATATATATATATATATATATATATATATATATATATATAATATAATGATTTTAGGTATATTAACAATATAATAACAACTGATAAGACTAAAGAGTTACCAGTGACGGGTGCAATCTTTGGTTTAGGTAGAGCAGGATCTATACACTTAAGTAGTATAGTACGAAATCCTCGAATTATATTAAAATATATAGTAGATGACCATCACGAAATGTTCGATAATCTAAAAAAGCATTGGAATCTGCACGACGATGTAATTTTTTTAACTTCTAAACAAAAAGATATTGTGTTCAACGATAAACAGTGAGTTAATATTCCGTTCTATCAATTTGTGTAAAAATGGTAATTAACTTTTTGGGTTTTGAGTAAGTACAAGAAGAAATTAATGCTTATTTGGAATGTAACGCTAACCCGAAACTCATTGAAGCGAAAGAGTACTGTTACTACTAATGTCTGTTAAAAAAATGTTGGAGGTCACCTTGACGCTGTTCTAGCGGGTGACCGTTAATGCGGTGTGTGGAGAGTCGATGCACACTTAGGAGTATGAATATCCATTTCTCCGCTCTGATCAGACAATACGGTGATGTGTTTTACCACTCAACACGTAAATAGAGTCACGAGACAAAAAGGAGAACGGAGTGTTTTGACAAAGATTAAAGTTGTAGAAATCAAAATAGAAATATCATTATTAATTATTATTATTTTTTTTTATGACAAATATTTCAAATATTTCAGAGGTAAACATTTTAAAAATTGATATTTATGGTAATAAAAATAACAAATTTGAAAATATTTATGTATATCCGATGTGTTTTTAGTGTAAATGTAGTCTTCATTGCATCACCTACGTATACTCATCATGACATCGTTGTCAATTCCATTGCAAATAACAAAGATGTTTTTTGTGAAAAGCCCATAGCGGAAAGTATTGAAGAAACTAAAAAATGTTACGAAGCTGCTAAAGCTAAGGGCCGTATATTATTTGCTGCATTTAATCGTCGTTTTGATCCGTCTTATAGAACTTTAAAGGATAAAGTAAGGAAAGGAGAAATTGGACATGTTCAGATTTTAAAAGTAACAGCCAGAGATTCACCTCTGCCTTCCATCGATTATTTAAAAACCTCAGGTGACATTGCATATATTCAGTTCATTATACAATTTGATGCCAACTTCTAATATATAATATTAGTTTATAGTAAGATTATATCCATATTTAAAATGTCGATTAATAAGAAAATCTAAAACGGACATTATTGAACATAATTTTTACGTTATACAATTTTTTATTTTTACATTACTAAAAAAATTAATTACTAAACTTTTTAAATATAAATAGGAGGTGTTTTCCACGATTGTCTGGTACATGATTTTGATATGTCGTGTTGGATCTTGGGAGAGTTACCAATTCGCGTTCAAGCATCAGCTTCTGCGCTCATTCCCGAAGTGAAAGCTATCGATGATTTCGATACTATCGCATTTCTGCTCACTTTTCCGTCTGGAGCGATCGTTATTGGTGACAACAGTCGTTACAGTGCTTACGGCTACGATCAAAGATTAGAAGCATTTGGAAACAAAGGCAATACTCTCATTTTTTTTAATGTCAAGTGTTAAACTATATTATAATATATTTTAAATTATATGTTGTTCGGGTTCAAATCCCTCTACTAAACGTAGCGGATTTAAACACGAGCTAAGCTAAGCTTTTATACCTTTTCTAAATAAATATATTTCATTCTGGAGTGTGGAACATGTTAAATTAATATAAACATTGACATAATTTTATTTCTTGATTTGTAAATTTACATTTCCATTGATTTCAGGAATGATTAAAATAGAAAATGAAAGACCAGCGCATTCTATTGAAACATTTATTGAACAAAGTGGAGTTAAGCTGAACCCTATATATTATTCGTTTCCGTCTCGTTTCAAGGTCGCTTATCAACGCGAACTGGAGCATTTTTTGGATGTTGTACAATGTAAGGCTAAGGAACTTACTTATTGTTAAAGTTAACTTGTAATGACATCGTTAACGGATTTCAACAAAGTCAACCGTGAATTTTTTGAATTTGTATTATGTTTAAGTACTTTAGGGTTAATTTTTATAAAGCGATAAAAATTGAAAATTGTAACTTCTCACCTAAAAGAATGATCTTAAATCAATACATTATATTTATTTATGTATTTTCTTGTCACTAAATTTTAGATGGGGTACCCCAAGATGTAACTAGTTGGCAGACTCTCGCGGTAAGCAAGATTGCAACTGCAGCTGAAGAAAGCGCTCGTACAGGGAGAAGTGTCGATATTGACTGGAGTAAAGACGATATCCCTTCTTCCTATTCGTAATTTAACAGTAACAATAAATGAATTGTCAAAAATATATATTTTTGTTTGTATGCAATTACTTACTATACAAAATATTTTTTTTACTCCAACATAACATATTATATTATATTATATTTTAATATAAAATAAATTTCATTGTAACTTTTCCTTTCGTCAATATAAGCTTGTTGAAGATAACCATTTTTCTTAAGAATTCCAGTCCAGGTAAGAATTTTTTTACGGGTCCTCATATACGGACGAAATTAAACATGAATACTTGCTTTTACCTCTGACGTGGAACATTCCGCTCCAATACATTCACTTTGAACACAAGGGAAACTTCAGGGGGATAATCGGGTTTAGCAACATATATCTGCTTTGGCGGCTGCGGCAACGAGATAAATGATGAAGTCGTATTATTTAATATTATAATTACCAGTGAAGTACTGTATAATCGCAAAAACAATAAAGATAAACTCAGGAAAGAGTATTTGTTAGTTTAGCAGTTATTTTTTTATTTTCCATATATTAATAAGATTAATTATAGTTAAGTAGAAAGAATAATTTAAAGCGCATGGAGAAATTCCTGAAATCTGAGAGAAATTTAAAAGAAATTTAAGGTTTATAAATTCTAAGAAGGCCTGACTCTTGTCACAACACTCCTGGCACAAGCGTATGACTGTAGCCGACAGGTTATGGGTTCGATCCCCACTCGAGGAAATGAAATATTTAATATTTTTAATTAAATGTTTAATATTTTTATTTCTTCGCTCTGGTACAAGGCAAAACACGGCGTTGAGTTCCGCAACTCAACACGCTATGCCTCAAATTTGGCGGAAAGTGGGGAACGGAAGTGGAAAGGAGTGTCTTAACTCTGAGTTCCCAAGTTCCCTCTGCCTACCCTGCTATATGCGGGATACAGCGTGAAGCATAGTTTGAGAATTTTAATAAAATATGGAAAAATGCTTATTCCACTCGCTTATTTTTCTTAGGTTTACGATGTACCTTACACATAGCAGTGTCGGCAGAGGGAACCTAATGTTCAAATAAAGAGTCTTTAAAGAGAAGGAATTTCACTCCTTGCTTAAGAGATGTTCTTGCATGTCTACATGAAAGTAGGTGAGGTTTTTTGTAAACAATGAAATGTTACACTAAATGTATATAGTTAAATAAATTTAATTCATTCAATTTTAAAACCGGTCAAACACGAGTATGATACTTATAAACAACCCATCAAATGGCATAAATCGAATTAACATAAATTATAACTTGAAACTCTTATAATGAATTAAAAAGTAGGATTTAAGAATGATTTAAGATATGTCGCTTTTTATTATTTATTTTAAGGGCTACTACTAAAAACGAAAAAAAGATTCTTTACAGGATGACTTTGTTGTCCGCCTGTTTGTCTATTAAGATCATTGTTTTTTGAGATTGCGTGAATAAATCAGGCTGAAATGAATATCAAATGCTCAATTCTACGGTCCTCAGTGGTACAGAAAACTAGTCTCTAAGTCAAAACAATAAAAAGATACGCGCATGTATGCATAAAAATCTTACATTTGTAGTTAATTTTACATGAATTCAATGGATACAACCGTATATTTAAAAGTGTCAGTCAACTTTATTCACCGCGTAATGAAAACCTATAGACTATTTTCCGTACTAATTTTGTAATTGTAGGTCTACAATTATTAAGTTAAAACTTGCAGTACCTACACACATAATTATTATGAAGTAATAATTGTATTTTATTTCATACAAAATGAATGCATATACCTGCAAACATAAGTTTGTTGTTTCTTACCGAAATTGGTACAGACGACTCGGTAGTGGAGTTCGACTTGTACTTGGCAGGTTTTTTTTAATAAGAAATCTATTATAATTGTCAAAATTAAAAAAAAATGTGTTTCCTAAGATTTAATGACTTATAAGAGTTCTATAAACATACTTATTAAAGATATAAATATATAATTGGAAGTAATATGCAACACGGAATAGCTGTCGCGTTATCTAGCTCTATTTATCAATCAATAGAGCGATGTGCGATATCAGTCAACCTCATCCTATACTACCTACTATTCGATAATTGAACATGTACAACGTTAATGAAATTTTCTCCTCACGAGGCATGTTATAATATATGCCGATATTTCTACATGATATTTATTAAAATATTTTTTTTATTTTGTTTTGATAATATTAAGGAAATGTAAGTTACTTTAAAAGTAAGTTATAAAAATATACCATCAAAACAAAAGTAAGTCACAAAAATATACAACAAAAACAATTTATCAAATCCAGACAATGTTTTCAAATTATACCGTCTGAAGATACGATTCTATAAACCTGTAAAATCGTATCAGATGTGAGGTTGCGATTGCTATCATTGTGCGGTCACAATAACACTGATGAAAACTTTTTCTGTATTCTATATAACTCTTGATTTTCTTTTGATATGTTCCTTTGATATTTTCACCTCAAATTTGTCTTCAATAGAAAGGATTATTGTCTTATTCATTCAATTTCAATACAATAAAAATACACTGTAATTATATTGATTTACAAAATATCAGCTTTAAAGTGTCCCGAAAGCGAATACTTTTCAGAAAAAACTTCATTAGGCGCATGATTTGACAAGACCATGATGATCAGGCAGTATCTATTCATGAAAAACAAATTAACTTCTTACTCTTCATTGAACAAAGTGAGTTTATAAGATGAATATTTTCAATTGAATCTAATATAAAGGAACAATAAAAAAAAAATAAAGACAATACATTTTTAAATTTCGTTTTTCAAAAGGTGAAACCTTATAAGATGACTTTGTTGTCTGTCTGTCTGTTTGTCAAGACCCTTTTAGGCAAGTTTTTGCAAGCAAATTTAACTAGCGCAAGGAAAAAAGAACCTAAGTCAATGTAATCAAAAGATTTATGCAGCATTATGTGCAGCAATTAGCATGTAAATGGCCGCGTAATATAAAATATCAAATGAAAATGACATTAAAAATTTCTGTTCGTAGTTTTTTTTTATCTTTGTCAACTTTTACGCGTTGTCAAAACCAATATTTTTCATATACCTATAATTGTGTAATTTGACGAACTTGCAGTACAAATTATGTAAAAATGCTAAAAGGCTTTAATTTTGTGTTACATATAAAAACTATTACAAACTTCTTAGAGTAGTTTCGGTTTAAAGATCTTTATTCTCACTTCGACAAAGTCATTTACATGAGAAATTAATTAAAAAGAAACATTATAAGTACAATATTCATAAGCCATAGTGAACAAAATACAAATTAACAATTACAAAAATAAAATGAAATGATCACTCAATGGATTCAAATCCAAGCCCCATCCATACCTAACCATATGTCACCTCTTAAGAAGTGAATAATCGGTAAGTATGAAGGTTCGAAGCTTGGATTTAAATTCATTGAATGATTTACTGTTTCTAATCGGTTGTGGTAACGCATTATATATCATCACTCCTTGGAAAGTTATTAGTTTATTTCCATATTTTGTTCGTGTCTTCTGTAGTACCAGGTTGTTAGTCCGTCTGTGATATTGGTGTTGTTTGCCTTTCATCTCAAAGACAAGTTCCGTATGAATTCTTCCATCTAAGATCTTTCGAATAAGCAAGCGTGTAGTGTAATTATATAGCTGTCTAATATTCATCAATTTGGTGTCTTGGAATAATTTTTCTGTCGGCGTAATATGTGGATAGTTAAAAAGCAATTTAATTATTTTATTTTGAGAAGTTTGGATGCGGTGTAAATTACATTTAGAAGTTGCCCCCATATTTCGATATGATATAAAAGATGAGATTTTACTAGTGAGTTATATATCATTAGCCGGACTCGATGTGGAAGACATCGAGCTATAGATTTAAGCATATACATAAGGCTACAAAGTTTATTAGACACATAATCAATCTGTGCACTCCAACTAAGGTGAGAATCGAGCCGTATGCCAAGGTATTTCTCTTCATTTTTTTCTTGTAAAGGAATGTTATTAATAGTAAGGGGCGTATGGTTCGGATTTTTTTTATTTTTTGATTTAAAAAACATATAACAGGTCTTTTTAGTGTTGATCGTGAGTAGATTGCTTTGAAACCATCTATTTAAAACGTCTAGGTCTTGTTGTGCCCTATATAATATGTCATGTACTGAAATTCCATGATAAATCAGGCAAGTGTCGTCGGCATAAAGGGTAAGTTCTCCATGTAGATTTAACTCACAAATATTATTTATATAAATTAGGAAGAGTAAAGGTCCCAGTATGGAGCCCTGAGGAATACCATAGTTTAATGTAGCTGGCTCACTCCGGTAATTTCCAATTTTGACAATTTGATAGCGATTATTAAGATAAGACTTATAGATATTAAAGGCGGTGCCAGAAACACCTATACGTTCAAGTTTATTGAGAAGAATTGAATGGCTGACCGTATCGAAAGCCTTTTTTAGATCTATAAAAATTCCTAAAGTATGTTTTTTTTTGTCAATGCTTGTTCGAATTTTTGTTGTAAGATCTAGAGCAGCAGACAGTGTGTTTGACTTGTTTCTAAAACCATATTGTTTATGATAGAGAAAATTTATTTCATTAAGGTGATTGAACAATCTACTGTATAAAATTTTCTCAAGTATTTTTGACATTACTGGTAGAACAGATATTGGCCGATAGTTACTTGGATCAGTTTTCTTACCGGATTTATAAATAGGACATACTTTAGCAACTTTTAAGAAGTCAGGAAAACTACCATCTTGGAATGTTTTGTTAACACTAAGGGTCAAGTAATTAACAATGCTATTTTTTATAGCTTTGATTGTTTTGGTGCTTATTTCATCTATGCCAGTACTAGTATTTATATCAAGATCATCTATTATTTTGGATATTTCAATGTCAGTGCATGGTTTTAAGTGAGTTAATTTTAAGGTGTTATTTATACGAGATTGAGTGAACAATGTGTTATTGTGAAATTTGTTAGGAATATCATTAGCCAGGTTATACCCTATGGTTGAAAAATACTTATTAAAAGCGTTACAGATTTTAGTTGGTTCGGTAATTTGCAAATCATTAACAATTATAATCGGAGGTCTGTGATTCATTTCCTTTGGTTTATTATTCATGAGCTCACCGACTAAATTCCACATCTTCTTCGGTTTCCCTAGGCATTTTTTAAATTCTTTATGATAGTAACTTTCTTTAGTATTTTTAATTTTACGCATGGTTTTATTTCTTATAAATTCAAATTCAGTTTTTAATTTAACATCATTAGGGCTCTTTTTTAAATTTGTCCATAATTTATTGCGTGTCTGTATATCTTGAACAATATCTTTGTTTATCCAATCATCCTTAGGGGAGTTTAAAATTTTTATTTTTTTAATTTTACTATTTTTAGCACACGTAGATATAAAGTTGAATAACGAAATAAAGTCGTTAATTCTGATATTTTGCATGGATTTAAACATTAATATTAGTTTAGGATAATCTATAGATTCATATGTGATTCGTTTTTTGGGTGGACGCTTGTGTTTCTTGATTTCGAGAAAGATTTGTTTGTGATCTGATATACTAGAGTCTATAATTGCCATATGGAAGTCATTTAGCTTAAGATTAGTAGATACATGGTCTATGATAGACTTTTTTTGTGATGTCTCTCTAGTACAGTGTCTTTCATCAATATTGTTTAGAACTAAATATCCTTCTTCTGTCAGTGTTTTTTGGTATAGTTTAGACTTATTGGTTGGCTTAAGCAAGTCTATGTTAAAATCACCAAAGATTAAAGCTCTTTTTCTTCTTTGGAGTTGAAGTTGATAATCCTCCAAAAAATTGTGGAAATTTGTGTCACCGGGATTATAAACAACGCCCAATTCAAGAGAATATTTTTCCAATGCCACCCATAAATAGTTGTTACCATTAAGGTATGTGGTCTCCGTAAGTTTGTGATCAAGATCGTCGTGAATATAAGCCGAAACGCCACCACCGATTTTGTCAGACCGGTAGTTATAATAGTGCGTATAGTTTGGAAGTTTTAAGAATAAGGCTTGCTTCTCAGATTTAATCCAAGTCTCAGTGAGTAAGATTATTTGTATTTTAAAAGGTGCAGCTGATAATATACATTTTAATTCGTCCAACTTTCCTTTCTTACAAAGGCTTCTTATATTAAAATAAAGTATATTTATTTTAGATTTACTGATAGATATACTATTATAGTCAGATGTGGTTTGATATGTAATATTAATATCGCGCAGGAATGAACTATCAGCTATCGGTTTTAGTTTTTTGTTTCCGACGAAATTATTTTTGGTATTCCCTTATGATATTTAATGGTAAGATTACATTCTCCTTCTTGGTTTCGACGTTTTAATTCTTCTCGAAGTTCATTAAAATATTTCTGTTGGGTAGGTGTTTGATCTGAGAATATTTTAACTTTTTTGTTATTTAACTTATTTTTGTTCCGTAATATTGATAGGACTGTATCTTGATTATTGAAACACACTTTCAGTTTGCGATTTCTATTTGGCGTGTATTTTCCAAGACGAAATATTTTAGGTTGTGGGTAGTCTTCTATTATTTCTGATATTATCTTCTTGATCTCTACTTCATCCATTTCTTTACGCTGTAATGCGCTAGCTGCGGCTGGTTCCGGAAGTCCTACTACCACAATATTTTTTGCTCTAATATTACGTTCTTGGATTTCACGTATAACCTGCTCATTTGAACAGATAAAGGAGTTTGATAGGGGTAAAGTGGTGTTTGAGGGAGTATTTTTAAAATTAGAAAAGTCGAACTCCAATTTTTTTATTTTCTTTTCATTGTCAGTAACTTTACAAGCGATTTGATTTAGATTCTTCTGAATCTGATTTTGTTCAAAGGATATAGTAGTTGTTGTAGATTTAATCTCCTCAATTTGAATTTTAATATCTGACATGTTTTGTTCGTTATTTTGTAATATTTTTTCTAAAAGAGAGGTAATACCGGATAGTTCTTTGCGTAATTCTTGAATCTCATATTTGCATTCACATTCTGGTTGTTTTCGTTTTCGCTTTGTTATACCATGTATATTCAAAGTATCAACGCTTAGACTCGCAAGGTCGGGCTGCGAGCCACCTCCCGTAGCTGTTTATTTCATATAATGCCCGCAAATTAGTCAATTTTTAAGTTGTAGTTCGCACTGACCTAAATTTTTTAATTATTGAGGAACCCTCGGTGTGCGAATCTAGTTCGCATTTGATCTTTTTTTATTTGCTTAACACTTATTGCATCTGAGTAAGGACTTACGTGGATTACGCAATACAGTGGAGAAAAATTATAGATATATAAAGAGTTCGCTAATATTGTCGTGTGTTTACATATGTTTAAAATAAGTGCTTAGTCTTAAATATATATCAAATAAGACCTTTTTAATTAGTTGGCAGTTATTATTTATTTGAAATTATATTTTTCTTAATATTACTAACAATGTGCCAACGCCTTGTAGTGTTCGTCAATTGGGCTGGTGTAAGTGAAAGCGGAAACCAAAACAGTATAATAATAAATTTGGACAGCAAATTTATTTTCAATAGGGTTTTCATTTTGCACGGCCGGCTAGCATTAAAAGGTTAATCGTTCACATAAAACATGGTACAATAAAGAACGTTTCACCATTCATGAGGCACACCGAGTCAGACATCTCGCGTTATTATAGTCATAAAGTTCGCCCTTTCCTTGCATAATGACATGACGAATTGCGTTCGCGATATTTTTGTGCTTCTTTATACGATGATGTCATTACGCATCAGTTATCATATTTATTAAACGAAAGTAAAGGGATACCTTTTTCGGGAACATCGAAAATGAAAACACACAGTTTAATGCAGAATAAAATAAAACTTTTTTTTATAAATTATTTTGTTTTATTACTTAATTCACAAAGTTACCTCTGTTAGCTTAGTGCGTGAATTTTAAATTTAAAAAAGTGGTGAGAAAATTTAAAACAAATTTGGCCGTACAGATAATGGAAAGCCCGAGTTTCGTGTAATAGAGAACGTGTGGTTGGCATGCTAGGGTGAAAAAGTATAAAAGTTGTTATGCATTCGAAATAAATTTGGTATATTGTAAGGAATGACTGAATATATCGGTTTAAAAAAATATGAAAAAAAGAAACAAAAGACACGACTGCATAATACATCTATTTAACTTTTACGAGGTTCCTGTGGAGAACTTAATTGGTTGAAGAATAGGTCCTGATAGTTAATCATGATTAAGTATTTGGTAATTTTTTTTAATGTTATACAGTCGAGTTTTTAGTTTTTTATAATTAATTTTTGTTTTCCACTTTTTTATGTGATTCACAACCTTATTAACTTCTATTTCCGTAATAGGCGAAAGGGAAAACTAATGAAATACTAAAATATAACTGTTATAATTATCAAAATTAAAACATCTTTAATTTTTTCTAACGTGATAAATTGCCTAGTTTAAAATATTAATACCCGGTACAGTTAGAATAAGTTTTAAATAGGAACATGGTATATGTGTATGTGCCGGAATCATATTTGGCAATAAATTCTCTAAATAAAGGTAAAAACCCATCCTTTTAAATCTTTTCTTGTATGGGTGAAGGAATTCCGTTCGATTCCAGCGAGAGTCAAAAACGTGTACATACATTTGTGTTGGTATTTTCGGTCTGGCTGCCATCAGCCATACTTGCCCATATATGTAAAACTATCGTCCTTTTTTCGCTTTTCCCGGTCGTGTCACATTGTTTTTGACACGATAGTTTGGCCGACGTATTCAGAAACAAATAAAAGGAAAGTCGATAATTTTAAACTTTCGCTTTGTATTATTTTTGGTATCGTTACTGTTGTGATAATTATAATATATCTTTCTGAAATCCTTGTGTTTAGCTCTTTTATTTCATACTCATATTGTAGTATTTAAAGATTATTATTTTTCTCATTGTAAACAATGGCGTAGCACAGCCGCCATATTTAATATTTTTTAACGTCACCTGTCTAAGAACACTTAGCTGCTAAGATAAATCCAACGATGACTCAATTATGTGAATCTAAATTTACATACGCTAGATTTTGCAATAGAGTTATGAAAATGGCAACCTCTCTAAAACTTTTACTTCTACTTAATTCAGATTCATAATTTTAGTCTCACTTCAACTTAAATGCAAGTTGAGAGCTTTAAATACTCGGTAAGCATTTCTTTTGGCTTTAGTTTTCAAAATGTATTATGATCAACGTTTTTTACTTTTAAAGTTAGGTATATGTAAGTCACATAATAAATAGGTTAATATGATTATTATGTCATCTCTTTATAGCTAATTTCCTATAAAGTAAGAATTTTCTAATTAAAGCAATATAGTAATACACTTATTGAGAAAACGTACAAGGCTTAGCGGTATTTGAAACCTCACCTTTTGGTATTCGTGCCAAGTGCTTTTGACCACTGAGATATATGTTCTCATCAAGCTACGTCAAAATTTTTATACGCTTGTTACGGTGTATTTATATATTTGATTTTTACAAAATTCCACTATCCAAAGAATACTAAGAAGTATGGTTTGGAAAGAAAGAATTAAATATTTAAACATTATTAGTATTATTATGTCGGACAGGAAAGTATTTTTTAGTAAATGTATAAAAAAATACATAGAGGGATTTGAATCCTTTCGAAATCCCTCCATGTGCTATTAACAACTAAGCCATGCGTTTTCATTAAGCTACCTACTAAATAGGTCGAGTTTTAGTATTTTTTGAATTTTTAAATGATTATGGAGTATGTCTTCAATAATTTCATAAAAATAAACGAGCAAATCTTCTCGTCATTGGAGTGGGAGCAGTTCGTGCCTAGAATAAATTTCTTCAAAGGGATCGTTTTCAATTTCATGGCTCAATCTTCGGGATCTCTGTGAGAATATGTAAAAGGGCATTTGTCGGTGTCAACACAATGTAATGAGCCCGATTCGCATTAGCTACGTGCCTATAGACAAAATATTAAAATTATTTCAATAAATCTTAGCTACCTATAATGTACGTAGCTACGTACGTGTATAAACCTTTTTAAACTAGTATAAATGCGTTTATCAATATAAAATCATATAACAAAGTTAGACACCCTACTAAAGTATAAGTAGAAATTGTGACGTTATTAGGGCGATTTTTTAAGAGAGGACATGGTATTTTTTTCTATAGTTATTATTTATTGAAAATTTGCAATAAAAGTATGAAATACCTAAAAAATACACAAATATTAATGTTTTAAAAAAGTTTATTGCCATAACTTGTAATATCGTTGCTTTAATAAAATCTTGTTATTTTTCCGGTAAAGGCTTTGCTATAGGTCGGTGTGTTTTAATTATTCCTAGGGCTTTAATCTTAATGAACTCGGTGATTTACTTTTTAATAAGAGACAAAATGCGTTACTTTTGATTAAGAAAGGTTTTTGAAAGATGGTATGTTATTTATAAAACTACAAAATATTTATAATATTTAAATAATTTTACATATAACTATAATTAATGTTTTTTAATATTTTAAAACAACAAAGCTTTCGTCCAACATTTTGTGAAAGACATTTAACTGGTTGTTATGATAAGCCAAATTGAGAAAGATTTGTCTACCAACGCGAGTCAGTCGCAGTTTCGAGATCTTAATTACCGCCAGAGGCAGAATGCAATGTGAATGGTTACTTCACTAACTAGTGGCTAGGGCTAAACTAAGCCCTTTGAAATAATACCATTTTAATTGATGTCTTTATTCACTACATTATACTCGTATTATAGCAAACTACAATTTGTTTCAAATTGTATTTAAAATTACCCGAAATAATGTATACATTATTGCATTTTATTAATTACATATAATTGATTCCTGGCATCTAAAACATAGTCGAAATGATAGTTACAAAATAGCAAAAGCTTATGAAATAATTATGTTGTTGATTTAAAACATTAACGAGTTCTGGGAGTAGAGATGGTATCTTGAGACCGACCTCTGTTGAGTCCCAGCTTACTTTCATTATTATTCTTGCTTTATATTTACACTTATAATGAAATTGTAACTGAAAAATATTAAAGGAATATAAATTTACTTCACTTCTATGAGTTACATTTATAAAAAAATAATAAGTGTTTATTTTAGAATATCGTTTAACAAAATTGCTGTATATAATTTTGTGATTCTTTTTAATTCACTGAAACTCGTTTTCAAAAGTCGTTTCTATAACAATTCAGATTAGTAAATATTTTTTTTATTTCAAGAGGACGAATGTAATAGATAAATATAGGTTTGTGAAAATTTTAATTTCTAAGAAATTATTTTTCAACATGCGTATTCAAATTTGTGATTCGAAATGTGCCAATCTTCTTTCCTTTGACATTGCAGTTCCGCTTATTGTGAATTGTTTCAGCTGAACATACTGCCATTGGAGTAATAACGTTTGTTCAAGAAATTCAAACGTGAAACTATTGCTGCAAAGGAGTGCGGTGTGGCAGACTCGTAAACGTCGAGTACAATATTGTGCCGAGTAACTTATCAAAATATTTGCATTAAGTATTAATTTCAACAAGAATTTCCCAAATAATTGTTGTTTGCACCTTTTTGTTAAGTTTGATGTATATTCAAAATGCAATGTTATAATCATATAACATTGGATGGAAATCCATAATCCTCTTGATTATTGTACAGGTAATAAACCCAAAATGCGCACGCGCATTATTTTAAGTTGAGTTTAAAGTAGTTGTGTGCAATATGGGAGAAAAAGGGTGTTTTTCTGTGTTGTTAAAAAATTTACTATTGGCTTAATATTTTGTAAAAAATTACTATTGGCTTAAATTTACTATTATGCTATGTAACGGTATGAATATGTAAGTATTTTAAAACATCATATAAGCATCTGTGTCTAATGTTCGCGAAATAGGTTAAATGAAGGCTTTAGGATATAATGAAGGTCATGGGAACGGGAATCAGAAATGAAATAAGCTTTGAGGAATAAATGTCACAGTGAAAAGGCCCTTGTTGATGAAGTCGTGTTCGACACAGTGGCAGGGGAGGGGTGAGATTGCGACCCTTTTGATTACACAATGTTGGCTTTCATCCCTTGTGCAAGTCGCGCTCCGGAAATCTTTTGTGATTTGGCTTCGGTTATTGTGGTACGGCATACTAATACGAGGTATCTACTCATAGGTGACGCTGATGAAATATTTGACGCAAAAACCGCGAACCGCGTGTGACATTCAGCGCTATAATAAACTCGGTTAACCAAGTATCGATTATGCTGTAGATATGGTTGCATTTGCCATATATTGCACTCTACAATATGATAAAAAATTCTAAGATTTAATTTATTTAGTTCAAGTGTGTCTCTAACCTCAAGTCTGTCTAAAATAGTGAGCTGAAACCTAAATTAAATTTGCCTCGCACGACGATGCGATACTACTCAGAGAGACTAGAGAATACTGCAAACATACTGGTATTGCTCGAGTTTAGTTTAAACAAATAAATAAATTTGAGGTTTGTATGTAATTACAAAATGAATACCAGTTATTGTTTATTTCGTAAAATCGCAACTTGGACAATATTTAGAAGTTTTCAAAATGATATAAGTCATTAGTGCTAAAGGTTTTTCATACTTTGGATTTTATTTTTATTAATACCAATGAAAATATTATTTTAACAATATGTTCTAGTTGTCAACTAAAATATTAAAATAAATCTATAATATCTCATCCATTATCTAGTATTTTATAGCTTTAAATAGAATATGAACATATTAAGAAAATCTAAGCGACTTATGCTACTAAAAATGAATGACATAAAATAGATATATAAATACGTATCTCAAAGTATCGAACATTCCTAAGAAGCAGCATTAAAAAAAGACTATCCGAAAAGGATTTGTATCAGTATGTCAGTGAATCTTTCAAAGTGTGTTTCACTTCTGATAAGAATACGTAAGGCATAAAAATAAAAGTTCACATTGAAGGAACAGGGAAAATGTCGAGGAATAATATTTGAGATTTCCGTTTTATTTGACTGCAGACCCTCTGCGAATGGAGACAGAGATTTCCCGAGATGGCCCTATCAAACATTTATGGAGTACCTACATAAAAGGACAACACTTAAGGACAGTTTCAATAAGTGTTCAAAGTAACACAACCGGGAAAAATTCAAACGGGACATTCGGATCGCCCGATTACTCCTATCTACTGATATCAAATCGATATTAAGCAGTTAATTTAAGGAAACATGTGGCACAAAATATTCTGTTGAACATACAAATATATTTGTAACTTTTATTTGTACACGAATATCTGATAAAGTAATTAATATATTTTAAATTTTTAGTTAATATTCTGGTAGTACGTAGTTTCATATATATTGCAAACAAGTGCTTGAAAAAAATGATGTAAATTTCACAAGTAGAGAAATGCAAGTAGAGAAATGCAAATTATATTGAAATAACAAGTCTATGTACAATTGTCAATACTACATAAAAGCTCAAAATACTACATAAAAATAGTATAAACCATTTTTAATATTTAATGTTCATGTAAAATACTTACTTTTTTCGTCTTTGTCACTTCGTTCATAGAATATTTATCGTTTGTATAAAAGATCACAAAGAAATTCCATTTTGGGGCAAATGCGCAAATAGTTCGACGTTCGAATTTCCCTTGTGTAAATGTTATTACAGGTGTGTTGCAGGTGAAACATTCCATATTACCGCTTACCATTCGTGCTCGAATCGGTGGCTTACGTTACCTACTTATTATGTTTATTATATTTAAGAGATAATAATGAACATAACGAAATTGTCAGTTATACAATCCATAATAATCCATAGCTTTTTATGATTAAGCAATTATTAATAAGTTAATTACGTAAAACGCTAAATTACACGTATAATATTGCTACTTTATAAGGTATTTAGAAAGAGACAGATTGGTAAGCTCTTATGGTAAGACTCAATGATAATTTATATTCTTTAGCGTATGAGCAGTATTAACGAAGAAAGTTCGGTAGAAGCACACAACACGTGATAAGATTTTGGAACAAGGCAAATGAGCGTACGGTTCACCTGATGGTGAGTGATGACCATCGCCCACGGCCCCTTGTAACACCACGGGAGCTTCAGGTGCGTTGGCGGCCTTTGTGGTGGAGGTAGACGCGCTTTTTGAAGGTACTCATGTCGTATCGACCTGGAAATACTCCGCGGGTAGGTCGTTCCAGAGATGTGTGGCGCGTGGAAGAAGAATTCTTCAAAACCGCACATTACTGGAGTGCCACAACTAAGTTGAACAATTACTAAAATAACATAATTGGACGTTTCGTTTATCTTTGTCATTTGTGTCACCTGTGGCGATATTTTACCAACAAAAAATTTGTACATTAACAATAATGAAGAAACTTTTCTAAGAAAGACGGACAGGTTCAAAAAATAAAGCAGAAAGCTTATTATGATTGACATATTTCAGAACTGTATCCATGTATTAGCTTAATAATGGCAGTAATTTCTGTTGGTCCCTAAAAGATAAGGTCCGAATTTTAGAAATACCTACTAACGTAAAATAAAAAAGGGTAATTACTAATCTGATTAGTAAAATTCAAGCATACACTACATAATGTTAAAATAACAATTGCAAATGTTTTAATACTATGAACACTTTAATAATGTGACGTATTCATCTTTATCTACCAGCATATATTATAATACTATAATAATTAACTGAAAAAATATATAATATCTATTCACAAAAAAAAACGATTCACAAACATACATACATATTATATTTCATAATTATACCACAAAGAAAGAAATGGTATAATGGTTATCAATTTAATTCTAATGAGGGCTAACATTCGCGACAACAGCACATTGAAATATTCAGGAAACGCGTGATAAACATTCATAAGGGAGATAACAAGAAAAAGTAGCGCGTGTGTCGTTTTCTCTTCATTCATGACTCGAGCCGCGGGATTATCACGCTCAGCCGTGATTGTGATTAAGCGGCAGGTGAGAAAAAGTCGTGGGAGCGAAATTAAAATGATATTTTGCACGCTCTCATTATGTTTCTGCAAAATGTTATAAGATAAGGCGTGGATTTTTGCGACTTCAAAATAAAAGCACCATAATATATATTTTTTTACGCTTTTAACATTAATTACTTTCTGTGAACATGTGTTGCGAAAATTATTTGTAAATATTCCACTAGTATAGTGTTTAGTTAGATTATGTTGAAAACCTAATATATAAACAAATAATGTTTTGTTTTATAAAATGTTATCTTCAATTATTTATAGCGGGTTAAGAGAGTATCGCGTTTTATTTTATTACAAATTAGTTTCTAAGTTATTAAATTAATACTCGATCTACAAATAATTATGTAAGTATTTGTAATCTGCCATGATAATTGTACTTATAGAAAATTGTAGTCAGGTGTCTCTAATAGACGTATTTGTCATCCGCCTACCCACGAAATGTTTCCATTTGTCATACTGGTATTTACATTTTCATACATTACTGAATTTAAATTATGTTCATATTTGACTCATTTTAATTAAAATATAAAAACGTACTATATGTGTTATTTGAGCATTAAACATTGTGAGCCTTTGTGTAAAGTGAAGTTAGTTTTATATACCTATGATATTCGTGAGTAGTAATTCCATACAGAAAAATGAAATTTAAATAATGTAAAAATATATACATTCATACATATGCATTCTATATTCTACATTAATATAGAATGCATATGAATAGATATAGGAATGGAATTACTTTATGACTCTTAAAAGGAAAACAACAACGCAGATATCACCTGAAATAGTGAGGGTCGTTTGGTTAGAAGTTTTTGCGATGCGGTGACGGTGGGTCACATAACGAGCACCTGTGTCCTCATCTACATAATATGGATAAGTCGCTGAACTTAAGTTTGCTAGATACTTTTTGAAATATACTGTTGAATTCGTCAGTTAAGTTAAAATTGAAACTGTCAGCATAAAATGAGGCCTGTCGTGGCGCACATGCCTTCGATTAGAGACGCGATAAATTGTAGATTCGATTCCCACTCGAGGAAATAAAATATTTTATATATTTATTATTTTTTGCATGAATTGGTAACAAGGTAAACCCCGAAGTTGAATTTCAGCACTCAACATGCAGTGCCTCAGATTCAGCAGAAAGTGGGGAACTCAACGGAGTATCTTGACACTAGGTTTTCCAAGTTCTCTTTGCCTAAACGCGTATGTGCGGGATATAACGTGACGCTAAAAAAATAAAAATAAAAATAAATTGCACGACTTAAAAGTAGATTTAAGAATAAAATAGGTTTACATTGTAATCAAACTAGCAAACATTCACGTATAGCTGTGCCCGGAGAGTAATAAAGCTTTAACGCGCACAGCGATATGTAATATTATAAATGTAGGGAGAGAATGATGTGAATATATGAATTCGTAACTAAAATACTATATAAAGAGAATTTTGTTAAGATCCTTATCTTAAACGTACGAACAGATATATTCTATGAAAATATTTATATTAAGTTATGTTATTTTCATTAAACACAATCGTCGTGAAGGAAAATAAAAGCTTTGGCAAATACGAATCAAAATTCGTGCAAATATTTGAGAGTTGATTGCCTTTGTTTATAGAGCCGTTACTAAAAAAGTTTACTGTAACAAATGTTCACAGCTTTTTTATCTATGGGACAGAAAATGTGTACAAATAAAATCTTTATCGTTTTCTTATATTATATATATTGTATTATATATCGTACAACATTGATTCAAAATTATTATTAGGTTATTCACTGTAGGAGCAACAGTATGTTCCCAGTAGTATATATACGTATATCTCTTAGCTATAAATAATAGTCGTTTAATGTATCATTGCCAATTAAAAGCTCAGTAGTGAATCCTAATGTTTTTTTCTCGTTACAAATGGTTTTAAAAAGGCCGTTGTGGTTGGTAATTAGGGTGGTTGTTGAATGGTCGTAGGTAGTAATTACGGGGTAGCGGCAACTCGCGGTCTCTCGCCGCTGACGTTACGCGACTAACCGCTAAGATTGATTACGCACCCGATGTAGCAGCAACAACGAATGAGAAAATGTGAATTAAAAAATGCTATATATGAATGCGATGCGATTTTATTGTTAGTTATTTTTAATTAACCGATAACATAAAATTTAACATATGTTCAGTTGAGTATCAAAGTTGTAGCAAAAGTGTAATTGTATGTTTTTTGGGAATTTGCTGTCGTTTATAGAAATAAAATGACCTTGTTGTAATTTATTCGTATATTATTATTTATATTTTTTGCATTATTCCTGATAAGTAAATTTTTGCTCAAAAACCTTATCTAAAATATAAATTGATATGTGCGCTGTGCAATATATTTAAATATATTATTTTATTTTTATATTAAGTTAAACTTTTCACTCTTTAAAAAATAATTCTTAGTTGGTATATTTTATAAATAAGTGTATTTGGAATGTATTGTTTTTTTCATTTTGTTGAAATGACGTTGATATCTATATCAATTGTTAAGTAAGTAACAACATACCAATGCAGTTATGTTTCTAAAGTTTTGAAGAATAAATAAACGAATAATTGTTTTATTATAAAACGATGCGACTTTATAACTATTATAACTATTATATATAAGTTTTTGCTATTTTATATATATTCAATATCCTGTGTTGTACAAAAAAAATATTCATATATCTTCTTTATGCAATTAAGTAAAATGTTAAAATTGAAATGTGACAATATAGACAAATAATAATAGCAGTGAAGCAAGCATAACATATCAGTATATATACTTATGTAAAAAATTATAAATTTATATTAGTTTATATATCATATGATTTCAACTCTCGCTCAGCTTTACGCTATCTCCCACACATGGTAGGGAAGGAACCTGGGAACCTAGTTTTAAGACACTCCGTTTTCCGCTTTCCGCCGAATTTGAGGCATTGCGTGTTGTGTGGCAAAACTCAACGCCGCGCTTTGCCTTATTACCAGAGCGAAGAAATGAAAACATTCAATATTTAATTTCAAAATAATAAATATTTCATTTCCTCGAGTATGGATCGAACCCACAACCTATCGTTCACAGACACACACTTAGCCGCTGCGCCACGACAGTCCTCAAACAAAAAAAAAATCATTTCACGTTATATATAAAGTTAAATTAAATTAGTAATTGGGTTAGTCACTTACAGTAATATTGTACATGTATTATTATTTATGTATACATGTATTTATTCTCGCCACTGTAAATCCCACCTTGACAACAACAATTCATTTAATTCTGTAAAATTATTTATCAAACTTATTATTGATAACTATAAACTGAACATTTTTTTTGTATATAACGTATATCACAAATCACAATTGTAGTAGCTACATCTAGTTTACATCAATCTTTAAACAAAGTAAATTTATTTGTGAAATATATTTTTATATATGAATATAGAATAAATATTTTTACGTGTGTTCTTAATGAAATGTTACATAAAATAAACCTAATGAAATTAAAAAAGAATAAATATAATATCATCGGCATAGCTCTAAATCCTTGTTTTGCATTGCACATATTGCATCTGGTGCTGCTAAAAACAGCTTCCCCGACGCGCAGGCACACAGTTGATACACTTTCGTTCCTCTTGTATACTTTTGTGGGCTTTCTGTAACCACTGCCTCCTTTAGATTATGAAGAATGATATTCGGAGCGTCTATTTTTATCTAAAATTACATTGAAAATATGTTACAAATGGTGAATAAGCTAAAATTAATCTATTAATAGAACGTAATATGATATAAATAGTAGCCTCAATTTACCCCTCCAACAATAGAATTTAGCTTAATGTTGCTATGCGATGTTACGTCAATGCTGCCCGCTCTACTTTCCAAAAATATAGATTGTGGTGCCCTCAAATCTAATCGTCTTGTTAGAGACTCTAATCTGAAAATATAGTTTGTAGATGATAAAAAGTAAGTTAATACTAAATCATATGTGTAAAATAAAGAATATGAAATAACTTACTGTAAATCTGATCCAGGAGGTGCACGTACAATAGGTGTTTGGACAGTATTTTTTACGCTCAGACCTCCCACACCATCCATTGCCAAGGCTTCTGCAAATATTCGTACTTCTTCGCGTGATGCGTAAAATACATCTTTTCCCTTGGCATCACGTACCTCAAAAACACGGCCACTACATTCTACGCTATCTCTTTCTGCAATAAATTTCTTATATGTCAGACTTATTACATATCTTGATTGTTTTATTTTTAATATAGAAATATAAAGATTAAAATGTTATCTAAGATGTATCTTAGTTTACTATATATATTATTACACAGTGTTTTTAAAAAAATATAAAAAATATGTGTATACACGATTTTCATAGCAAAATTACGGAATTAATTACACGGTAACCTGTCCTGTAATCCTGTCGTGCCGTGGCGAAGTGGCATAAGCGTATGACTGAAAACAGTGACAGGTTTTGGGATCGATCCCCAAACGAAAAAATAAAATATTTAATACATTCAAATTAAACATTTCATATTTTAATTTCTTTGCTCTGGTAACATGATAAACATGACAAAGCGCGGCGTTGTGTCCCGCTGCTTAACACGCAGTGGCTCAGTTTAGCGTGTGGAACGGAGCGGAGAGTCTTAACACTATGTTCCCAAGTTCCCTCTGCCTACCCTGCGGGATGAAGTGAGAAGATAATATGAACGATTAAGTTAAAAATATACTCACTTAAAATAAATTTTGCTTGTTCAAAGATATCTGGTTCCGAAACAAGAACGGTAAAGTTACGGTAAGAATTTAAGGTGACAGCCTGAGTAGGTTGTGAGGATATTGTTGACGCAATAAGTCTGTCCACGACCCATGCTTGCCCTTCTAGTCGAATGCCATCTTTAACTATAGTTACAGGACCAATTCCTTTCTGAAATGTAGCCAAATGTGAGTCATTATAAGTGATTTTGTTGTTACATTAGAAAACTAATTCCTTTTTCCTTATAAGCATTAAATGTGATGCACGTTTACATACTAGTAGTTAGGAAGTAAACTGAATTTATTATTTACATATTTTAAAGAAGAGAGTACTTACATATGTTAGATTTAATGTGCTGATAACCCATAGTGTCAGTGCAATATTTAAAAATACAAGTAGCATTAAAAATAATACTATCCCATATAGAGTATTCCGTCTCCAGCCCTTAGTGATTTTTTCAGGTAAACAAGATGCTCTATTTGTTGTATTTGTTTGAATATCTCGAGGTATTGAATCCCTTGTTGGAGCGCATTCCCATCCGCGGACACCTTCGTTAGTAGTATCCTCGACTTTCATTGTGTGTTAATTAATATATTTAACTGCAACAAATACATACGTCCTTAAATTAGTAGCTATCTATGATTTTTCTAAAAAAATATTTATAACTTACTCATAGTATTTTGTTAAGTTTGCTTTACATATAAATAGAGTCAGTAAAGTCGAATATTAACACTAATGAGTATTTTGGGCGTGAAACAAATGTAACATGTTTTTATTAAGTCTAACAAAACAGTGTACACGATACTCAGAAGTAACCAAAGTTATTATTTGAAACACTAATCATATAGTTTAATTCGTCCGAAGCACAACCCTCGTTATTATCGTACGCTAAATACGCAAAATATATATATTTTTTTATTGTCTTAGTAGTAAAACGTCGTTTATCAAGTCTTTGTCATATCAAACTGTATTTTGGTGTTACCTTGGTTATAATTATACTTCATATTTTAAGCAGTATTACCAATAGTTTTTTCTACGTACAAATTTTAAATATAATTATTTTGTATGCTAAAAGAATATAGGAACCTTGTGTTAAGATATTTCAAACTCATTTAAACACTTCCATTAATCTTTTCCGTTCAATTTGAAGCATTGCAGACTGAGTGGCGGAACTCAACGCCGCTTATTGCTTTGTAACCAGAGCGATAAAATGTTTAATATTTTTATAAATTGAATATTTAATGTTTTTTATATAAAATATTTCCTTTTTTGAGTCAGGATCGAATCCACAACCTGTCGTATTTATTGTAGCACGCTTGTGCCCCTGCGCCATGACATATTTTAAAATTGTGAATAAGTTATTTTTTAAATAGAAAATAACATATATCGCTATTATACTAAATTCAATCAACAATATAACTTTTGTAACATGCTTTAATATTAAGATGCAGAGAAATCATAAAAACTAAATTGTTGCATCTAGTTAATGAACAACGAAAAGCGACTAATGAACTTGTAACATAGGGCTCTCGAAAAACGAACTTAAGTAGTCTGACTACTGGTAATTGTGTCATTGCTTTACGGAACAAAATTGTATTTAACGATCAGTAAAACGGGCTTTGTGTGTTTTTAACAGTGTTAAAGTGTTACTCTGTGTTTTATTTACGATATACAGTTGTATTAGTTACATCTGGTGTGCGTTTCGGAGTCATTATACACAATATTTTTTAATTAAAAAATCGAATCCTATAATGAGATTAATGGCTACCATTAGGCTAACGATATCGAAAAGATTTAATGTCGTCATAAATAATATATTAATATTATATGTACACGTCTACCATGTCTTTATTTGCATACTTAACTTATCTAAACTAATTATAAATAATACGGTTTTTTAAAGTTTTTTTACAAGTATCCTAGTTACCTATATTGTAGGCACTATGGGGTCTGTCTGCCTTTGTCGTTGATGCTTTTCACGTCTATACAAAGGCTGGTACTTCAAAGTGAATATGGCTATAGATTGTGGGTAATATGTGGATTATATCTTACACCGATTTCTAAAACTACTTACTGCATTTGAAATTAACATGAGTTATCTGCAACAGGTATTAGCAAGCATTTTATAGGCTTTAAATTTCACTTTAAAAGGGACTTTTTAATGAAAAATAATTTCATATAACATATCGAAAATCTCAATAAAAACGTTAAGTTACATTAGTTAATTAACTTTAAGTTAGGTACATTAATTAAAAGAATAAAAAATAAACTTTGGTTAACCGTGTACCGTGCAAACGGCTACACCGGCCGAGAGATGCGACTAAGACTAGAAAAATTCATAGGTGCTAGATGGAAGCAACACTCAAAATATCTAGCGCGAAGCGACATAAGGCGAGCGTGCTCTAGAATATAATATCAGGCGGCAGAGTGGCCTGAGCAACTCCCGCGCGGGGCGCCCTCAGCGTTGCGCTCTTGGCCCCAGTAATAAACGATATAGTGCGAAAATAGAACCAGAACGGATATCGCCGAGCTATTCACATAAATAAAATACCAACGTTCACTGCATTCCTGCCTTTTGAGTTTTTGTTTTATGAATTTCCGAGCTGCAATCGATTTGGGGGCGATGTTTAAAAATAAAACGAGTTCAGATTACGGTTATAGTCAATGAAAGTAGGTAAATTGGCGGCGGCCTATATTCATCGAATCATCATAATCATAAGTCATATCCTACTTTAATGCTAAAATTTGCACGCAATAGAGAGAGCTCTTTATTATTAAATTGTTGTAAATTATTTGATGTTTAAGGTTTTTTAAGCACAAAGCACAGCCACTTCAACTGAAACTTTTTCACAGAAATTTATAGTCTTCACGCCTCCAAATTCATCACGAGACTGAAAGCGGCGTGCGCCAGCGTCGGCAATACCGAATTCGCCTTGTTTTGAAGTGCTGCATTTTTAATCAGATGCTGTCTCGTGCGGGACATAACTTGGATGTGCTCCAGATACAGCTGGGCCCTTCTGTATTATGAATTTCAGTTAACGGTGTCATTAACGGGAACCTCCGTAATTTAGTTTGTAATTTAGTTGTCTATTTAATTTAAATGATTGATTTCGGTTACAATTGCTATGCGGTTGAAAAAACAACTTAAAGATTTAACATTTTACTAAGATAATATGATTTACTTATTTTATTACAACCATAAATTAATAAAAATAAAATTACAACATACGATATTTAAAACGTAAGCTTTGACTAAAGTTGAAAACAAAAGGTCTTGTCTCCATCTGTATATCTTTGTCATTGTTGACCCGATTGTCACACAGTCTTAAATTAGAGATAAACTTTGCAAAATTTTCGTTTACATGTGAAACTTAGGCTAGACTTTGTTTTGATTTACGAATTGAAATATTTTTATAGGTATCTCAGATACTTTATTTTAACAATAATTTCATAATTATTTTAGTATTTTAAATAATATTATATGTTTATAAATATGTATGTGTTTATTATTATTTATTACTTGTTGACAGACAGCATAAAGCAACTAATATCACCACAACACAGGATAGCTCTTGCGTCGTCTTTATGAATGAATAATGTGGTTATTTCGAGCTTGTACGTTACAACGGAGTGTTTTGCATATATCAATTTGTTATGTGTTGACAACTTTTTTGCTCTCTTTATAAATATTAATAAAGATATGCATATAGAGCTATCTTTGTGATTAATTTTATACCACTTTAATTTTTAAAGTTCGTTTTACATACTCGTATAAAATAAGCAGTGTATATGAATCTGAATTGATATATAGATAGCTGCTACTTACAAGGCTAATACGAAAATAGTTCTACACAATATTTATAAGCTCGTACTCGTTTCAACGTTTTCAGATAGGACTTTTGTAAGATAGAGACATACATAAAAATAAAATGAAATGCGTGTACTTATGTACGCGCGTGAGAAGTTATACTTAGTAATAGTTTTTAATTTTATGCAAATAATAAATTACACTAAACTTAAAAACTTAAATTATTAAGTTTATAATTGAATTTATTATGAAATGTGTTTATATACTTTTAAAATATTGAATACCCAATAATAAATATAATATTTAACATTCATTATCATTAATAATATTTAGTATTAACTATGTTAAACAATAATATTTTTATTTATATCAATAAATAATACATAGATACGGATAGATAACCACAATTATACTAAACTTAAATTTAAAAAGCGTGCAAAAATTTTGAACGAAGCGGGATTTGAACCCTCCCTCTTTGAAAAACCTCCCTACAGAGATGCTAACAACATAAATAAATTGTAACAAGCGTCTAAGAATTTCGACGGAGCTTGGTGAGAACGGATGGCTTAGTTTGTCACAGCGCTTGAACGGTTTTCAAGAGGCGCGGGTTCAAATCCCGCTTCGTTCAAAATTTTTGCCCTTGAATAATATCTATAAGCACAATTTTTTCACTAATATTTACGAATAGTAAATGTATTAATGAATGTCAATGTCGGTAAATATATAAAAAAGGCAAATAATTTACTATCTAATATATTATCTTTAGGAATAGTAAATATATCAAAATATTGAATTTAAATCACTATTGAATATAATTATTCAGCACATAAATATAATCAGATATAAATCGTACTTATATGAAAACAGAGGTGACCGCTGCTACTTGTTACGACTGCAACTTCATACTGTAACTTTTGTGTGACAAATCTTAAAATTTCACTCTCATAATTTTTTCATAACGCGCCTAAAGAAGTATAACTTTAAAAATTCTATAAACTTTCGAAGAAACTCAATGCAAGAATATCTTATTAAACTGGCCAGTCTTGTCGTCTTTATCAGTAATTGCACATAAGAGTTATATTTTAGCAACATCAGTATAATGTTGAATACTGTTTCGATAGAAAATTGTATCACTAATTTAATTAAAACATTATAAATGCAAATGACTGATGCATTTTGTCTTTAATAAAAAGGAAGTTAGCAGACTACAATTAGGGTATGAATTACAGGATTGCAGATTAACAGGACAACTTAAAAAAGTTGAGAAATTTTAGCTTGCCGGCGTAATCACTCATTTTGTATGAAATATATATTTTTTTAGGTTTACACTGTGTCTTTCACATGGCAGGGAAGATAGAGGGTACCTTGAGAATCTATTATTAAGACACTTCGTCCTGTTCTCAAAATTTCACTGAATTTGAGGCATTAGGTGTTGAGTGGCGGAACTCAACGCCACGCTTTGCGTTGTTACCAGAGTGAAGAAATTAAAATATTAAATATTTCTGTTCCTCGAGTGGGGACCGAACCTAAATCCTATCGCTTGTTAACTTACAGTCACACTATTGACGCCACGACATCTAGACAGACAGTCATAAATTTTGTAGTTTATTAATGAGAGGTAGATGTAAAACAAATACGTATTATAAAGAATAAACCAATCTTAGTGACTATCGTTTTATTACAAGTTTATAATCGTCTTTATCTGTTATATAGTTATAAACGTATTTTTTTTTGTATTTTTTCGTTTATTATTACTGCAAGTTCTGATTCCTTTACAAATTCCATAATTGTAGGTATACGGAAAATATCCTATTGATATTGATGACGCGGCGAATTAAGGTAACAAACTGAAGTGTGTCTGTTTATAGTAAATGAACGACAAATGTACCTTATTTTGTAATGAATTTTTCTATAAAATAGCTATAAATTTTCACTCTTTGATTTTTTGCTTAATTATAAGTTATCAGTTCGTAACAAATTTCATATAGACGGACAGACTGCATACGAAAGTAATTCTATAAGGGTTCCTTTTTTAAGGGTATAGCAGCCTGAAAATAGTTTTTTTAAATATTTTTTTCTAAGAGTCAACATTTATTTTAACAGCCAGCTTAATCCCTATTTTGCTTGTTATGAAAGATAACAATAATATCTCTCTGATAGTTTAGGATAAGATTGTTTTTATAGTCTTGGTTGCTGAACATTTATTTGAACATGTCAGATAGAGTTGAAAGATAAAAACTATTTTGTGAGTTCATGAAGGGCAATGAAATCATATTGGATGTGACGGAATGTTCTATCGAAAGTTTTATTGGGTTGATAAATGTGGGCCTCGAGGGTTGCACGCGAGCATTTTTGATACGAGCGATATTGTCCAATTGATGGATTCTGTGTTGGATAAAAACAAAAGTAATTAAAATGATATACTATAAGAATCAATATCAGTGACTGTCAGTGAAATCCATATTGATGATTACACAAAATAGCGAAAAAAATTGCTTGCGAAAATAAAATGATAGGTTGTAAGAGACACGTTTTGACGTGATTACTAACAAGTGCTCAGCTGTGATTCTCGTTTAATTCAGACAATGTTGCCACTCGATCCTGTTTTAGGAAACAATCCCCTTGATCCCTGCGTGATGCTGCATAATGTCGTCCGTGCCGCCAGACCTGCCACTAAACCTATCAATTTAAGAAAATTCTTTCGAATAGGAAATATTTTGCTGGCAGATTTTATCAAATATCTTTTAGAATAACATTTTGAATTGATACTAAGCGTAGGCGTGGTGATGATAATTTAATTGGATATAATGCTAACATTCAAATCACGAATAATGAATCATACTTAATGAATATATAAAATGTATTTAATTATAAAATGTAATGATATTTTAAGTAACTGCGAACAAACCGCAAAAATGCCGCGTCCCGAGCAAAAGTTTCTCATCATACCTGCGTCACTTTAAAATTGAAAAACTTTCGCAATGCCTTTCTTATGGAAATAGTTCGCGTTTACGTTTGAGTGAGTTGTCATTGTGGGGATTCAGTGCTGCAGTTTCATTGTAATAATACTTTATACGACTAATGGGAAATATTTAAAAGCACTTTTCAGTATAAACTGTTTTAGAAGTTACAAAGCTTTTTTTTATTTAAAATAACTTTTGTTAAGTGAGTTCCATCTTAACTTTCAATTATTTATTGGATGATTTTTTAATAAATTTATAGTAAAGTTAATTTATTTTCAATTTTCATATTTTTACACTTTAATCAGGTGAATCTAATGAATCTACTTGAAGTACGTAGTACCTAGTTGTTGCTATAAAGTAACAATTGTTTTTAGGACAATGAAAAGCACAGTGCGATAGCTTCATTGTAAATCCACATGAAATATTGATACAGTTTCGTGTAAACGTGTAACAAATGCGGTAATTTAAGCCACCTGCCAGCGGCCGCGATTCGCGCCTCGTGCCTGCTATGCACCAGTTTTTATACACCTCATATTGCTTTTTTTCAATGCATCGATTATTTTTAAATTTGCAGTAATTTATTATTTTAATATAAAATTTGAAAATTACTTAAATAACTTTTAGTAGTTATTATCAATATTTTGATAACAAAGTATCTATAACTAAATTATAAGTTTAAAAATAACCGATAAATAAGGCAACAAATACAGAGTGAACAACGACGAATTTTAATGCATCGCTTATATTTAAATTTGCAACAATTTATTCTTATAATATAAAATTTGAAATTTACTGATTACATTAAGTAGTCATTACGGATACTTTAATAGAAATATATCTATGAATAAATTATAGCGGAAAGTTGGTTTAGTTGTACTACCGCCTAAGTCGTATCCCGCCCCGCTAATATCACGGTTATTACTTATCAAATGCACCATCTAACGGCGTTGACCAGTCGGGTAAAAATACGTAAATTAGAGGGGCAGCCGAATGCGTAAAGCTAAAATAATTAAAAAGTAAGTTTTTGCGCTATTTTAAAGCCTTCTATGGCAGGGATGTTTGAATATTTTTTGTTATACCATGTGTTTGTAATACTTTTAAAACAATAGTAAAAATGAAATAAGACTCAAAATCGTAATTATGCTCACGAAAATAAACACACAATAGATTTGAATAATGAGATATGTCTCATATATCCCCTCATCAATCGTGATGTCAAGAAACTCAAAATAGTAAACGCCATCGCCGCTCCAATGATATTAGGGTACGATTTTTTTTTTAAATAATTATTGTTATAAATCGTATACTCTAAAACAGAACTTATATATACATACTAATAGGTTATCACTCAGCTTCACGCTGTATCCCGCACATGGCAGGTTAGGCAGAAGGAACTTGGGAACCTAGTGTTAAGGCACTCCGTTCAACTTCCATTCCCCACTTTCAGCCAAATTTAAGGCATTGCGTGTCGAGTGGCGGAACTCAACGCCGCGTTATGCCTTGTACCAGAGCGAATAAATGAAAAAATTAAATGAAAATATTAAATTTGAATATTTAATGTTTTCACAATATTAAATTTTATTTCCTAGAGTACGGATTGAACCCACAACCGTTTTGTCGTTTACAGTCACACGCTTTGTGCCCCTGCGCCACGACGCCATGATGGTTCCTAATTACACAGGTTATCATAATTACATAAAAATAGTATTAGCAAAAAAACATATATAACAAATAAAATACAATATTTTTTTTTAATTCTTCAGAGCGAACAGACCACAATTTGTCTATTGAAAACATATTCATTGAAGGATTTTTGATTAGTCATCATCCTGTTTAAAAATGAAGCCTCTCTGCTAAATTAATTGATTTAAATGTTTAAGCGAAAATAATTATTACTAATCTTGACTCGTGTGTGTGTTGTAATTTAACTGCAACTTGTGACCAGCTGACACACTAATTGGTGTACTGATCGAGCGATCAGTATACCAAATGAGTTTGTATGGCGACGATCGCACGTTGTATATGAAATGATTAATTGATTAATTGCGTATATTGAGTGGTAAACATTTTTGGAAACCCAACGTTTCGAACACTTTACAGTAGTTCGTGGTCACGGGTAGACTGAGGTGGCATTTGTTTTTCATTTGATATAATTATTATATCAAACTGCCACCAACGATTTCTTAATTGCCTTCTTGACAATGGAATTACAGAATAATAATTCTTTATCGTTTCTTAATGTTTTAGTCATAAAGAATTCTAATGGCACAATAGGCCACACAGTATATAGGAAGTCAACGCACACCAATAGATATCTCAATCTCAATCGTAAATCTCATCACTACTCTACATAGTTATCTACCGTTGGCAAATCCTTGTTTCAGAGAGCTCACCACCTCTGCGACGCTGAATGCCCTTCATCAGAACAAGCCGCCAGGTCCCCGCCAGCGTTGTCAGAAGACCAACAAGCCATCCATAGTTGAGAGGCAACAGGCACTTTTACCATATGTGAAGGGGGTTACAGACAGGACCGGCAACATCTTAAGAAGAGCTTCTATTAAAAATATATTCAAGCCTAACAAGAAAGTGAGCCAATTCTTAAGACCAGTGAAGTGTAATATTCCTGTGCAGGTGTATACAAACTCGATTGTGACTGCCACAGTCACAATCGAGTTTGTCATATATACGTGAAACAAAGAGAAGCATCGTTGTTAGGGTGAAGGAACACATCTCTGATGTCAAGAATGGGCATGTATCGTAGTCAACTATGCACTTAAGTTCGTTCTACCTACTCTATCATGTGTCTAACATGTATGTAATAAAAAATATAAGGTATATTCAAAACATTTTATATACATAATTTGTACGATTATGTTGTTACTGATGTGTAGAATTAAAAGAAAAGGAAAGCGCTTATAATCATGTAGTCGACGCGAAAGAAGGCGCTAGCAGATCATTATTATTAAATAATAATAAGAATATTGAAATCAATATTTAAAATTATTGTATTCAGAGCGTAACAATTGATAGGCTATTTTATTCGCAATTCAAAATTAAAGAATTGTGCACAAATATGTATTCGACACGTGACACTCACGGTCACAATAAAAGTTAACAATAAATAGGGCCGGTTTCACCACTGGCTGATATAGTACCGGATAGCAATATCTGTCAGATAGTAATATTTTCTTCACGTTGTTGACGTCCGTCATGTATTACATGGGTGATTACTGTCTATCAGGTTGATTGTAATTAACTTTGATGGTGAACAAAAAAAAAAGTAACAAAAGCTACTTATTTTTTCATCAATACTTTATCACAGGTTTCTACCTGTAAAATATTGATTGTCAGATTACTATCTGAAACTTCATTCGTTTTTGGAACTGGCCCTAAGAATTGTCAACGGTACCTAAAAATAATCACTAAAGATATATAAGATTAATTTTATAGATGATGTTATCCTACTATCTTTGAGATGTGTAATAGAAATGTCTTCATTAATTTGGTGATGGTCACAAAGCATTACTAGCGATTACATAGCATATGATTTACATTCTGAACAATTATATGTTCAGGCATAGGTGTTGTGTTCTGAACCTTGTACATTAGTAAAATAGCAGTACTAGAAGTGATATTACGCTATTTTTACAGGTACCTTAGTAGAGGTAAGTGATACTTAAGTGTCCGATTATGCCAGAGTTGAAGGTAGCTGTAGATGTAAGTTGTATCTAGCAGCTAAATCATGTGAGGTAAGGTAACAGGTAGCTTAATAGTTTAAGGATGTAATAGTTATTGAATTAACCGCAGTTAAGCCAATCTGAACGTATCTAGTACCTACAAAAATTGTTGATATCATTACTATAATCTGAAAATATGTTTGAACAAAAATACGACTCACTTTGACAGCTACCTAGCAACAGCTAGTATTAGTGAGATTGCATTGGAAGAAATTGAAGTGGATCCCGAAACAAAGAATATTTTTATAATATTTGTAGGACTTAAAAAGTGAAGAATAGCACACATTTGAGGATTTTTATTGAAACTTTATTATGAAAGCTGAAGAGGAGATATTATAGCTTTAAGCAGTACATATTATGATATTATCAAACTGATATGGGAATGTCTGTAGTTCAATGATATTTAAACAGATGATATGACATTCGGTATTCATATCATTACACGTATCCTTTACAACTCTAAATAAATTAATGTGTATGTTCTTAAGATGTATTTAAAAAAAAAAACATGTGCAATCAAGACTAATCCTACTTTAAAGTCTGGTTCCTCAAGAGTTATAAAGTGGTTGATAAAGTATAGGAAAATGCTTGTATTCCTCATAGCGGCCATGCATTTTGCGTTCGAAGCTTTTTATTATCACAATATACGGCAAAAATTAGTATGGCAATTCCAGTGAAAGCATGCGTATTTCACGGTTTTAGTTATAGTTTTAGAAGATGCGGAGGTGTCGAATTTTGTGAGTTTGTTGTTAAGCTTCAACTGTCTTTGCATTGCAACTCATGGTGATAATGTAAATGACCTTCAATTCCCAACGTGCATTTCATTGTATAATAGAGTTTTTTGATCCAATCATTCCGGGCTGAAAATGGCTGCTGGTTACAGAGATAAATTCGAACCCGCACCTCTTGGATTTCGCCATTTGTCCCTCTCCGACGTTTTGTATATATATTTTTTTCTTTCCTAAGTTAAATATATTTTTTTTATGGAAAAGACAAGGCAAACGAGCGTACGGGTCACCTGATGGTGAGTGATCACCGTCGCCTACGGCCCCGTGTAACACCAGGGGAGCTACAGGTGCGTTGCCGGCCGTTGAGGTGTAGGTAGATACGCTTTTTGAAGGTACCCATGTCGTATCGATCTGGAAATACTGCCGCGGGTAGGTCGTTCCAGAGATGTGTGGTGCGTGGGAGGAAATTCCTACGAAACCGCATAGTAGTAGAGTGCTATGTGTCCAGATGATGTGGATGGTACAGTAAATTGTGGCGTACTGTGCGGTTAAAAAATTCGGCAGCAGGTATCAAGTCAAACAGTTCTCCAGAATATTCTGAGGCCAAATATACAGATGCAGGGCGCGGTGTACGGAGACATTCTTGAGGGATGCCTCAACGGAAGACACAAGTTGATTTCGGCACTGGTCGACGTTTTCCCGAAAAAGACTTGCACGGCCGGAGTATACAGCGCCCACAGTGCTATCATCTGCATAACAATGTATGTTAGAGTCCTCGAACATATAATTGATATGCAGAAGAAATAGCGCACGCAGCCTTGGGGGACGCCAGCGTTCACGGGTATGTATTCGGAGCAAAAACCGTCGACAGCGACCTTGATGCTGCGCCTAGTGAGAAAGCTTCGATCCACTTGCATAAATTCTCGGGAAGTCCGTAAGATGGAAGTTTCGCAAGGAGCGCCCTATGCCACACACGATCGAAGGCCTTCGCCATGTCCAGACTAACTGCCAGGCCCTCTCTCTTACTATCAATAGCCGCAGCCCAGCGGTGGGTTAGGTAAACCAGATGATTACCGGTTGAGCGACCCTGACGAAAGCCATATTGACGGTAAATATTATTGATCATGTTTGTTTACAAGCTGTTAAAAGATTATTGTCAATTTTTAATTATTTGTTATGTAGTAAATCGTTAGCTTTTCATATATTTATTATTTATACATATTAATAAAACAGAAAAAGTTGATGATAACTACATATTTTTATATTGCCGGTCTATATATTGCTTTGGCTAAGTAGGTTTTGCAGAAAAGACTCTAATAGTAATAGCGCAATCATCTAATGAATACTTCCGGGCAGATAAGCTTCGATTAAATGGTTTCTTTATTACCAAAGGAAAGGCGCGTTCCCTTTACGTTCAAATAGAGATATCAGCTTGATATCGCTGTATAGATGTTTAATATACAATGTAGCTTTAATACTATGTTTTTTTATTTATTTCTCTGTTTAAAAAAATGTTACTACATATAATTATTCTGGGATCATAAATCATCTAGAACAAATGAGTGTAATTGTCAGTGTTCTGCATTTAAATATCAATTATATTTACAAATTATTTCCGTTATAAAGACAGCGTTGCTCGGTTAGATTTCAAGATAAGTGTTGTTATATCTATGTACGTCCCGCTCCGCAATTTATCGCCTGCATATCCTTTCAGCGGGTAGATAATGACCGCAGTAAAACGTTTAAGCACGGAATAACTGCTGCTGGGGGCCGTTATTACAATATTATGAATAGCTCGCCTCGTGGCGGCGCTCGACGGCGTCTCGCTCCTCGTTCTTTTGTGCGTTCTTTGTACGGCCTACTGTGTTGAAGCTTCCAATTACTGAAAAAGACTTAAAATTTACGGCACATTCGAGTAACAGAATAAAATCGTGTTAATTAAAAACATATACAGTTCTTAATAAATAAAGGTAAATATATTAATTAAAAAGAAGATTTTCCGTCATATATGCGTTTTAAATCAAAATAAATTTATAATTAAAAAAAAACAATTTAGAAAAGATATGCATAATATTTAAAGTGTAAGTATAAATAATTAATCATAAATGTCTGTGCAGTTAGTATCTGTATTAACGGCATTGCGAACAAGAGCTAAGTAGAGACTAAAACAAAGAATATACATACCGAACATATACCGTTCCTTTAAAACAGGGGTCGCTTGCCCGCCCTCGCTGAAGGATACAAGCAGGCTTTGCTCCGGGCGGCTAGTAATTAGCAACGCTTTCCTTCCGTTCTCGCCGACTCGCAGTCAGTGCGCGCCGCCCTTACAACTACTGCTCTACGTTTCTTGCCTTCTTATAGCGTGACATCGTTTCGTTATATACAAAAAATATTGCCACAGCATCTTTTTTGCAAACAAAGGAGTATTTTACAAAAGAACGTCATTGTAAAAATGTGCTCATTAAGTCATCTCTACTTGAAATTTTTGCAGGACAGAAAATTAACAAGATGAGATCATATATGATACAATGTATCCATCATCACGTCGCTCATTAAATAAATTCTAGTCATAACATGTACCTTCGTGAATGTAATATTTTCTTGCTTTGTGTAATTTTATTTAAATTATATAATTTTTCCTTTTATTCGTTCAAATCGGTGTCGCACTTTGAATTCCCCATAATCCGTTCAATTTTGAACCGCCGAGCAGCGCTCGGGTCGCAGTAATCACGGCGGTTCCAAGTGGATTTCATTTCCTACACCAGCTTCGAGGACTTCAACTACAGGCTTATTACTCGAAGATAAAAGATGATTATGTTTTTTCGATGAAATGTTATACGTGAGAACTATTTAATTTGGGCAAAGTAGCATTTCTTTAATTATTCTTAATTATAGCTGGCACGTAAATTTCACTAACTTAAATCTAATAGAACTTGCCATAGTATGTGAATGTGTTGCGCATTTAAAAAAAACTCATTACAGGCGGCAACTGCGGCGCGGACGAGTGGCGTCTTTGAAGGCCTGCGCCGCTACTGCGGTATTATTCCAGATTATACCAGCTTCCATACAAATGAAATCTCGCTTAAACCACTGCAATTTCGGAACGAGAAAATAAGGCTCAAAAGTTGTTTTACTACACTCACACTTTCTAGTACGTAAGTCTTTTTAAATTGAGAGCTGTTAAGCTTAGCTTTCTTTACGTTTAATTTTATTGAATTGAGTAGATTGATTGTTATTTGAAAAGAATTTGGAATATCTAAAAAGCAGCTAACTTCTTATACTGAAGCAAAGATTTTTATACTCCTTACATCTAACATATGGATCGAGAAGAGTTATTGATGTATATGTAATATGTAAAGGACGCATGTAGTGTCATAAATTTTAAATCATATTTTGTATTTAATTTTTGTATGTCAGAGATATTGGTGATGGTGTGAGTCTATGTAACATAATAGTATGTATATTTGATATGCAAAAAAAAATACAGAAAAAAGACGTAAGCAATTAGTATAAGACAAAGAAATAAAAAAAGCAATAACAAGGTAGATATATATTTTGGTAAGTGTTAAATTAGGTCCAGAGGTACAGAGGTTGCACTATAGTCATTATATATTTAGTTACTATCTCCTTTGAGACTACGCTTGTGGTGGTAGGACCATTAGTACGATTGAGTACTTACCTATATAATGCCTTGTAAATTTAAAGATTACTTTAGTATTTATTAATTTAAGAGCCAGTTCATATACAATATATTTACCAGTAAAGAGTTGAACTTAATGTAAAACTGACACTCAATACCTATGTGACTTGTTTACACAATAAACATACATATATACATTTATATATATATATATATATATATATATATATATATATATATATATATATATATATATATATATATAAACATACATATATACATTTAGAGCGTAAAGGTGAAATATCGATGTGTTGTTAGCGGTAGCTCAGACTCGTATAGATGCAGATGAGCTATTTGTCTTGCTTGATTGCTCAGGGTTGATTAAAACTAAAAACATTGAGACATTCTGCAAAGATTCAGTACGTAACACAAATAATAAATAGGGAGACTTAAGTAAGTTGTCGCTGTAATGTTTCGTTACGTATTTACATAACGTCATGTCCCTTAAATAAATATTATATCAATATTTGGTTTTGGTTGTGTTTTTAAAGCTACGAAGGATGGGCATTACATAGTGATTAGGACAGATAAATGACGGACATTACTTGTAATGAATGTTTAGGTGGTCGTAATCGTATCGCGTAAAGTGTCGGCGCCATTACTTCACAGCTGCTGTTGCTGAGATATTACTTCAAGCACCGTTTGCTACGTTGGCAGAGATTTATTCGTTTGCACTTTATTTTTTTCTTATTTGTTACACACTATAATTTTAATATTACACTAAAAAATATATTTTCGAATTCGAAGGTATTGCTAAAATTGGCGAAATTTAGAAAGAAAATAAAATGTACACTTTTGTTTATTATCAAAGTGACGCATATCAGAGAAGTAAGTCGAAACGTGAAAGCAGTTACCATTTAATAGGTGTGTCGATGGAGGAGTCACAATTTCCTGCACTTAACAACATAGGAAGTAATTTTGATGAGTCATCAAACGACGGACATCGATTGACATCACCGATCGTCTGTCTATCACTTTTATGCAAACGTATTTTCAAATGGTTTGAGTTTTTAAAATTATCATTAAATTAAATATTAAGAAAAATTTTAAGAGTTAAATTAGTGTGTAAGTAGGCAGAAACGTCCTAATCGCTGGTTGATTCCCGCCGGAGAGATGCAGCCGTTCGTCATCAAAGTTTGGGAATTGTGACCATCTGCCGCGCCGCGTCGCTCTCGGATTACTATGGAGAACTTCGTTTAATCGTTTTATTAATACGCCACAAATCGCTTATCCAGCATATTTTGTAACCTGATCATATTTAATAAGAATAAAGATTTGTTTGTTACAAAATTTACATTAAAATTTTTATTTTAGTTCACTGATTAAGTTTTTATGTGTTATAGTTTATAAAATATAGATAGTTATTTAATTATATGGAATTACAGATAAAGATAGTGTAAAATAATTAAATTAATTATGCTTTGTCGTTATCAAAAGTAGTTTTTCGGGTAAATAAAAATAAATTTATTAATAACTTAAAACTAGTAAAATATTAAGTCTGAATAAGCTTGTAAATCTAGTTATGCAGAGTTATTGGTGAGCAATGGCAAAATAATCTAAAGGAGTCCTTAGCAGGTGGTAGCGCGAACTCCTTCAGGTATCGTCAGCGCCCACTTATGAGAGGTCGTAAATAACAAGTATTAAAAGCCTTGTTTTATTTACAAATACTACGTGTTTGACTTAGTTACTGCCGTAAATCATTTTGGTAAGAATGTTTGTTGCATTTAGGGATAGATATATTGAATTATATAACTTAGCTTCACGCTGTATCCCGCACATGGCAGAGAAAGGAGAACGAGAACGAGAGTTGGGAACTTAGTGTTTTTTAATTTTCAATTTAAATATTTAATGTTTTCATTTCCTCGCTTTGGTACAAGGCAAATCGCGGCGTTGAGTTCCGCCACTCAACACGCCTCAAATTCGGCGGAAAGTGGGGAACGGAACGGAGTGTCTTAACACTAGATTCCCAAGTTCCCTCAGCCTACCCTGCCACTTGCGGGATACAGTGTGAAGCTGAGTATAAGATAGAAAATTCATAAATTTCTTTTCACAGCCTAAAAAAGGCTTTTTCTTTTCCAGCATAATAAAAGGTTAATCTATCCAATGTTGCACAAATATTTTTTTTCTAATCGAACCAGTAGATCCCGAGATTAGAGCGTTCGACTTAACAAACAAACTTTTTAGCTTTATTAATATACTCGTAGATAGATGACGTAAGGCATACTAATGAAATAAAATTGAAATTAAGAAAAAAAAAACATATTTTGAATGCAAGAATAAATACTAAAAGAAAGAAAAAGAAAAAAAATTATTTATATACCTTATTTTCTAAAATATTAATAACGATGTTCAAATCTCATTTGACTTAAATATGCTAGAAATGTACAATTCAAGAAGAGGCAATTTATTCAGGTGCCTCAGAATTTTAACTCGTTCAATTATTGTAGTACAAACTTAAAAAAATTATGTATTACTCGTAAATTAGATATTCTTATTTTATCTCAGCGCTTACTTTTTGTTAAATTTAAACCTTATTTCTTGTGACTATGTAGTTTCTTTACAAATATCATAATTATAATTAAGTACTATATTAAACATAATATGGGATAAACTAAGAAAGTCAAAGTAGACTTGAAAGTTTAAAATTTCACACGATGATTTTGTAAACTAGAAAAGGAAAATTGTCTCAATCTTGTAGTTTTTAATTTAAATAATAAAAAAATGTACGAGTAAGTCAGTTCAGCTTTTTCGAAGATTAGCCCGGATAAATACTCAAAAAGTTTAAATTATTTATTTGTATTTTGGTATCGTGAATATTAAACACAAACAAAAACAAAAAAAAAATTATGATTATTTTAAAATCATAGGCCGACTTCGTTACCTGTATATTTGTAAGTATAAAATAATAGTATTATGTTTATATTTATACATTTTATTTATATTTTCTTTTATTCACAAAAATGGATATATTTTGTATGTGTGTGTCATTAAATAGAGAGGCGGTAAATAAGGTATTCTGTGTAAAACCCGATTCAGGAAATCCGAAATAAGAAGTTGCTTAGTAAAGTTTCAGCATAATCTTATAAAAATTTTTAAGGTTCCAGAGATTAGAGCAGACAAGCAGACGTATTTTGGAACGAAATCCCTAACGCGGCTTACGGCGTCTCGTAATAAATTCCGTATGTTGCGTGTGTGACCGTGTATCGAGCCTACTTGAACTAATTTGATTGTAAATTAGTTCAAGTAGGCTTATTGAAAATATAGATATTTATAGAATATATATAGATATTTTTAAGTATATATTACTACATATATAGATAAATTGATTAGAATTTTTAGTGTCGCTACCAGGCAAATACAGGTTTGCCTACAATAAAACATTAGAAGATAGCTTTTGAGGTTATAATGTTATTATTATTTTTGTTAACAAAATGTATATTTAGCTTTTTGAATATATTTTTACGTGTAAGTACATCAGTATTCTGTTATTTATATATTTGCGTAAAAAATAATATACTAGTAATAATAGTTAGGTAAGAAAATAGTTATATTTTAAACTATTTGGATTTTCGATAGCTGAATGTTACATTATTTGTATCAGTATGGGCCATTTATTTCTCAAAACAATTGAAATCGTTATGGAAATTACAACAATGTAAACCTAAAGTTTTTTATTAAAACCTTTTTTTTATTTAGAACTCATTATAAGTTCACTGCAAAGATACATAATATATTAAAACTCGAACGTATTTTACACTTATTTCAATTAACTAAGTAGTTGAAGCGGGATGGTCGATAGTATATTGTAATATAAGAAAATACACCAATCTATTTTAAATTATTTTACATGTACTTATACTATTTTTTTTTGTGATGGTGGTGTGCTACAATTATGACGTAAAGTGGTTATATATATATATATATATATATATATATATATATATATATATATATATATATATATATATATATATATATATATATATATATATATATATATATATATATATATATATATATATATATATATATATATATTCATATATATTCTAAAAATAATAATACTTACAAAATTATATACATTTTTGGGATTTCGTCATTCATAAAGTGAAATAAATATCAAATATTGGTCTAATCTAGGTTTACAGTTCCTAGGAGAACAGAAAAAAAAATCTAAGTCAATGCAACCAAAATATCGTTTTTGCTAATTTTAGAATAAAATTTAATACCGTCCCCGTCGATCTACCATTACAAAACTTGGCAGAAATTGACAACTTACAATTTAAGTAATCAAAATTTATCGATATTTCATGAAAAAAAACACAACCATTACAAATTTATGTATGTAGTTACTTTAAAAAAAATGGATAGAAAATAAAGCAAAGAAAAAATTGACAACATTACTAGCCGCGTAGTTAATGAATCTAAGGAGTACCTAGTCTACAAGTGTGAAATATGCCTAAAGTGAGAACTTAATGTATACAAATAAATATTTCAAACTGATAATTTCATTTAACTTCACACTAAATGAGTGAATTGTGAGTTAGTAATGTTTAATTTTTTTAGGTATATTTGAAGAATAATTTCTGCTGAACCACGCAATATAATCAAAACATACGTGACTTATTATTGAACGTCTTATCTACTAATTTAAAACGATCTTATAGTAAACTGTTGGTGTCAATGCATCGCCTTATATTAAAGCGGCTATGTCCAGAGCTAGTGCATCTGATTGGATTAGTTCGAGGAGCTCTCGTTGCGACGACGACGTCGAGTTCAAATATAAAATTTTACGTGACCACTTTCTGAACGTCGCCTACCGTGGAGCAATTGCATACGAGCCGTTGCTTCGTCATTTAAATAATATCATATTATACACTATCGACTTATTGTAATATTTAATTATATAAATAAATATATATATAATATCTATTTATAAGACGCCAATAACATATTCTTTTGCTTTTATAGATAGATGGTACAGGAAGCTCTATGAGACAGCTTCTGCCCATGCAACTGTATTTTTTGTACGTATAATTGTATTAAGTTAATAAATTCTAATTTAATTTTCTATTTAGGTTGTACCGATTAAATGTCAATAACAGTAACAACGAGTAAATAAATAGAAGATATTTTTTTACTGGTTGTTACTGTTATTGACATTTCATTGGTACAACCTAAATAGAAAATTAATTAGAATATAATAACTTAATACAATTATACGTACAAAAATTACAGTTGAAAATTGATTTTAAAAGAAATTTCAATACGAAGGTAATTATTTATTTTGATTGGTACGATACATAAAGGTATAGAGCAAAGGAATCCAATGCTGTGTTTCTGTATGGCAAACTGTTACGGTCGCTTTGATCCTCTTACTTCGATGGTCTCGATATCGAACTGTTGTACAACGTAACAGAGAATTTACTCTTCTAAGTATCCTTTCTCCTTTAAATACAATTATTTCTTGGATGCGTTTTGAACAGAAATTGTTTGATTGCATTTTTATATTCTTCTTATAAAACACAATATTTAGTTTTACATTCGTTAGTTTATGACATATTTTAGAGATTTAAAATCTAAAACAAAAAGATTGAACCATATGAAGAAATTAATTATATTTCATAGTACTTTAATATTTATACGAGAATACGAAATGAACACAACTAAAAAATAAACACGCAAAATTTGATGTTTTTTAATTTTCTTCCTATTACGTATTTTCTTATGTTTTATAATGGTTTGTGTTTTCTTTTGAAAAAGTTTTATGTGACGTTTCCTACAAAGATTCTTTTATTATGTAGTTAGACTGTAGGTTTTTATGTACGCATTCAGAAGTATTGTATTCATTTAAATAAAAATAAAATATCCGAAAATGAATAGATACACTACTAAGGGTAAAGTAAATCTAGTTATTAAATCTACTAAGAATGTTGTAATATTCACATCTTATTACACGTTACTTTGAAGAATTATGACTTGGCAAAGTCCTTTATTGGAAATACCTTCACGGCCCTGAAATATTGCTATGTCGTGAAGAGGTAAATTTTCTAATTAGAAATTCTTAAGTGAAACTTTATTAACTTTTTCTTCTATAATGCACCTAATGAAATACCATGTCTGCTTTTGCTTACGTCCCAGACTGACAACCAATATATATATATATATATATATATATATATATATATATATATATATATATATATATATATATATATATATATATATATATATATATATATATATATATATATATATATATATATATATATATATATATATATATATATATATATATTGTATGTGCATTTGTATGTATGCCAATACACAAATGTACTTTTTATCAAAATATCAAATTTGGAGATATCAAGTTGAAATAAATACCGAATATCCAGGTTCTTCGGTCCTTAAGTACAGAAAAAATATCTAAATTTTTTGTTAGGGCAAGGACACGAGCCCCATTAAAAATTTATGTTTGTAATTTATTCCGTACAAAATTAATGTATACGCCTGCCATCTTAAGTTTGTCAACTTTTATACATACATACAACGTACAATTCCTTGCCTGTCACCTTCACCTAAAATTAATATTCAATAGTCTGTGGGCGGATTCAAAACGCTCATGAGTGCATGAAAACAGAACAGTGCTTTTGTTCTGCTGCTATTTTATTAAAGTTCTGTATATTTGTTTTATTCAACTGTAACACGAGTATTAGAAACTTAGCTTTAATCCACGTGTATAATTTATAAACACAAAAATACTTACGAAATATATAATTTGTGAGCTTTTTATGTATTAAGTTATTGTTTCGTTTTTTATATAATAAAATAATATTATATATAAGAAATAATTTAATTTATAAAAATATTTGTGTGTGTGTGTTGTGGTGAGTAACCTAATTTGCTCTTTTGGAAAATTTCAAATGGAAATTGGAAAATTTCAAATCATCAATAAATCTTTACTATAAAACATCGGTAGGCGACCTTTTGCTCGATGCAATATGATGCCGCGGCGCAATTTATATGTAGGACTTGTTTGTCGCTGCGTGTTTGTTCTACTAGTCGCTGTTCGGCTCGCTCGTTCATTTTTATGAGTTATGGATAAGGTGGGTCCTCCGCCGTGTTTGCGATGCCCATCCAATTGTTTGCTCTAACAGTAGTTGTTATGACCAAAATAAACTAAAATATCAGGCTTGTGAGACAAATGTTTCAATTATATTAAAAGCAAAATACTATTTACTTTTACACTCGTGTTATTGTGTCGTTAAAAGGTAGGTAGACAATTTAGCCAACAAATATTAAGACAGACGTGATATTTTTGTGAATATTGCACGGTAGTTTTCGCGATACCCCGTCGTTACTAGTGCATTAGACATCGCAGCAAACAATTACATTACCCGAGCAAGTATAGTTTGGCACAGGACCAATGTTGACTGTACAATATACATACTTTGGATACGTACCACTATTTCCAGCTGTTATTCCCATGGCGATTTCTAGTTCATAGCAACCTTACAAAGTGATGTATTGATAAGCTTTCCGAAATATATTACTTTCCGATTTACTTTGTAAAATGTTTATAAGAGATTTTTCATATTTACCTTTAAAGTAATAAATAGTATATAAATATTATATATCAGAAAAAGAAGAATATTATATGTTAGAAAGTAAAAAGTGTCCTAAGCCTAATTGTATGCAGGTATGTGTGATGTGCAGTCAAGGTAATTGCAAAAATAAATATAAATGATAATGAAATATAATTGGCTTTTGTAAATCGTTGTATTACTTACAGCGATTTGTATAAGCCAATTAAGCAACATATGCAGATACTATTATTACACATATATTTCAGAAGCAAAATACCGTACCTAGTATTTTAATTTAGTCTGTGGTATTAAAGTTGTATTTAAATCTAAGATGTTAAAGAAATGAAGGAAATAATTTACTTCTTTGTCTTCGCAATATCGAGCTCAAGACGAACTGCGCCCGGCGGGCATGATGATATTAATCGACGCAAAGCTGATTATGTCGTTGTTTCTAAGGTTGTACTTTAAGAGTTTCAATTTCAGTTCGCATTTCTTATTTTATTTAATATCATATTGCAATCCTTTTTTGTTGTTATTTGATCATTTTTATGTTCGGAAGATTAATTGTTATTATGCTGCAATGTTCTTATATTATTACTTTATAATTTGACATTTAACTATATGTATAGGCTATGTATGAAACTGAAAAAAATGTTTATAAAATAAATTAATAGCTTCACACTGTATCCCGCACGAGACAGGGTAGGCAGAGGGAACCCGGGAACCTAGTGTTAAGACACTCGGTTCCACTTCCGTTCCCCACTTTCCGCCGAATTTGAGGCATTGCGTGTTGAGTGGCGGAATTCAACGCCGCGCTTTGCCTTATTACCAGAGCGAAGAAATGAAACATTAAATATTTAAATTGAAAATATTAAATAGTTCATTTCCTTGACTGGGGATCGAACCCAGAACCTGTCGGTTACAGTCACACGCTTGTGCCGCTGCGCTACGACAGGCCTCATGGCCTCAGTAAATTAATAAAAATGTAAAATAAAATATTCTTTCTTTCTTTCTTAGCTTCACGCTGTATCACCTACGAGGCAGGGTAGGCAGAGGGAACCCGGGAACCTAGTGTTAAGACACTCCGTTCCACTTCCGTTCCCCACTATCCGCCGAATTTGAAGCATTGCGTGTTGAGTGGCGGAACTCAACGCCGCGCTTTGCCTTAAAATAAAATATTACTTCACATTTATCTAAAATATTTGGTTCAAGAATATATTTATTTATCTATACTTCGTAATTATTACAGTCGTAATCAATAAACCTTAAATAAATTATTATTACATTAAATGAACAAGTTTTAATTATAAAAGAGTATGAAAATAGAATAGTATGTTTAGTTATCCAGTGTGTGTTCACAAAGTGTTCAGAATAGTTGAAGTGCAGTGGTAACGTGACGGTCCGGCCCACATAACAGGCGGCTTAAGACCCGTCAGAACGCTCCGGACGGTCTTCCTGCACCCGATTTGCAAGATCCGCTCTATCGCAGCCGAACACGCTCAAACAATTTCCACTGTTTTACCCAAATACACCATTACGTATATCCCTTGCTTTGTGTACGTACGTTGTTCGCCAATTTAGTTGAGATACTTGTCGTGTTGTTGAATTAGCTGTTTTGATATGTAACAGATAAATATAATATCTTTGAATAGGTACTATCTTAAATATTAGATGATGTTTTCAAATAGCTAAAACACTTTTTTACGCTATCGTAGAAGAAAAACCTTTAATAGTATGAACATATATAGACAATGCGATTGCGACGTAAATGCCAATTGTCGAATTGTGATCCGTGTGTCGGCATTTATTGCATAGCACGTCTGTAATTTGCATACGTTTGAATACTAAGTACCGCCGACGTCATGGTTTGAAGCTACTTTAATTGAATAGTTCGATTTATGTTTATTGATTTATAAATCAATAAATATAAATCGAACTATTTTTATTGATTTATAAATCAATAAACAAATTTATTATGGTTATAAGTAAATGTCGTTAGCTTAAATGAGCACAAATTAGTACGCAGATCCTAGTTGTTATAAAAATACTACTAAATACTTTATATACATATTTACTTAAAATGTTTTAATTAGTACTAATTCTCCCATAATTAAAAGCTACTAGTGACAAAAACGATTGTTTTAAAGATTATATATATTCACAAACGATAGTCAGTGTTGGCTGGCTGCAGTAACTAACATTTGCTATGTCAATTTTATACATATACATACGTACGTTGTTTTAAATGTTTAAAATTTTTGACAGATAACATCTTAGTATGCAACAAAATATGATTTCTTGTGAAGATGCTCTGTATGAAATATGTACTGGATGAAAGGGGTGAAATTGAAACTGGCGTTATTACTTAGTATGCATTGAGCGGCTGCGACGTGTAGCGATCGCCTCCGCGACGTTATCGCCCGGGTCACGTCCACCCAATTGTTTTCTGACGACATGTATCATTCTTTTAAATCATATTTCATGATTTGTAGCTGTAATATAGACAAAATCGCTTACCTCTTGTAATGAGGTTTCATAGTCATATGACATATCAGTATCATAAGCGTTACGAGCGAGGAACGACTCGATTTTGCAAATGGAAACGATCTACGAATTGCGTCTTTAGTATTCATGAGGATGGTTGAGAAACCGTGCGACATTTGCAATTTTTGTTTCATTTAATATTCATATTAAAGAGAATGTTTGGTATGAATCTTATGAAGTGGGAAATGCTGGCAGAAAAAAATGTATGCGGTTGTATAGCGGCCATCAATCATACAACGGTCGGGTAACGTGGCTCGAAATGAACATGTATGTATTTATGCAATTTTTCAGTTTCCTTTTGACTTTAATATGACATGTTTTGTCTTTATTTACAACAGTCATAGAGACTACGCTACGGCCGTATGTAAATATATTTGCAGGTGCTTTAGTCAAATTGTTAATAACCGTAATTACTTAATGAATGGCCATCCGAATTTAACAAATTTCACGTAAATTTTACGTTATAGGTAAGTGCATTTCGTAAATATAGATGATCTACAAATTAATGTATAATAATTATTGTATGCTATTAAAATAAATAAAAATATTTTGTATTATTTATAGAAATACAATATACGTATAGCTGTAACATTATGTAACATGATAGTCTTAATAAAATAGAGATATTATTATTTCTTATTGGTGAAATTCCACAATTTAACATGAAATAAGTTTAGTAAATCTAATAGGTTACGTTTATACATAATTAATGGCTCAAACGTGCAAAGATTACCATTGTTCTGTTATAATAATTAACATCTAAGTGTATCTGAACGAAAGATATAATTTATAGATGGAGAGATTTTCGTAAAAAATGGCAATAATTTAAACACAGTTCCGCCTGGCTATCCATCAGCGTAAATGTCAATGCCCATAGAATAGGCACCGTGTGAAGTTCGGCATATCGATCATTTGTAACTTAATTGTGGGCCTTCGAAAGTAGTTTTATATATGTACATATGAACGTGAAATACGAATATACATACTGGAATGTATTTATGCTTTATGTTGTACTCATCGTCCAAATGAAATTTAAATCCCACATGTAACATTTAATAAGTGGAGTTAAATTCACAATGTGGCTTTATCTAACTTTGCTGTTGTTGTTTTGGAAGTTATAATGGTCCTCTTTGTGACCAGGAAGCGAGAGCTAATGTAACTGTCCATATGAAGAATGGTTGATCAGATTTTGTTTACTTGAATTTACTACTTTTGGTTACCTTTTATATGTACTAAAGCGTATCTTTGGAGACAATATATCAAGTAACGATTTTGTTCGCCTTTATTGTTATAACTTAGAGTTATACCTAAAATCCTAGGTAGCACTATTAATTGAATATAGTTTTCCGCTTTAATTGTAAGGCTATTAAGCGAAAGTTATTTGGCTATTTTAGAATGTTGACGTACCGTATATAATATTGTTTTTCATTTTTTAAAAACTATTTAGTATAAATAAAGTTACTTTTTATTTATTTATACTTGAGTGTAAAAAATATAATGTTAACTGTTAAATTGTTTAGTTGTTCATGTCTATCTGCACGGTAGGTACACGCGCGGTAAGATCGTTTTCCTGCGTAAATATTGAGATAAAAAGTAGATTATATGTGGCTCTAAATGGTTAAATCTTCTTGAAAAATCAATTCACCTGTTCCGGAGATTAGCCCGGCTAAACTAAGTAACGTATGGTCATGTGAGTATTATAAAAATTTCATGCAAAAAAGAAATTGCTTCATATTTAAGCAACAACTAGGTATATTTCAGGTAAATGTGCAAAAATGACATTTGAAATCAAAAGTATGAGTAGGTAATAAAATAAATTATTACAAATTCCTACTAAACGTAAATGTATCGTAAGATGTATTAAGCGCAATATTGTTTAGTAAAACATCATTGCAACAAAAGCAAAAGATACTTATTATGTAGCGAGAACGGAACACAAAGTGGTTGTGTTGATGGATTTTATGCAATTTTCAGTATCTATCACATCCAGCGCTCTCGAACCCGTAGGGATTAAGTTCGATCTTTTCGCAATACTTACAGGGTAAACAGCTTGAGCGCCTCCGCCCACCTCGCTTGAACGCGAACTACCGACTAAGATAATCCGACACAAAGGCTTCATATAAATTAAAATATAAAACACATTATTTTAGACGAGGTTTATGTTTCTATAATGATTCTTTCTTTTTATTTTTAAAATATTATATTTTGATTTCAATAATTCTTAAAAAAATGTGTAAGCCCGATTTTCCCGCTGAGGATAACTATGAATATTTTTAAAATAGGTGGTTGAGAGTAGAGGTTTTTAATTCTGGATAATCTGTACCCACATATTTGTATTATTAATTAATAAGAAAATATATGATGTGATGACATAATAAATATGTGAATTTATAACAATTAAATTATGTATTTTATGTTACAAAATCGCCAACTTAGCCAAAAATATATTATGATCTGAAAGACACTTGTAGGGCTTTTGGAGTTTTATTTGTGAGCTTCATTAATGTTCGCCTAATTCAATTCTCGATATGCAAGTCTAACTACATTTATCTGCATCCATTAGAAAATTAATATTTTCTATTTACAGAAAGAACCCTGGACATACAAATTCGATACACCCTTGTATGATTCTAATAGCACCTAGGTGCTTGACATACTTAGACTGAAATTTAATGAATGCAGAATTGATTATTTTCAAACGAAAATATAATTTGACATATTTTGACATTACTTAATATTTATTTTAAAATAAACATATAAAAAAGTTCATAAAAACCTATTTAAGGGAATATACGAATATTATAAATGTTAAACTTATTTCTCATATTCGTAGAGGTATTAAAAAGGACACAGGGTAATTTTTATGTAGAAATTTGTGTCGGTAGTATAAGATTAATGTATGTATATACTCGTATGTCGTGTGTTTTACTTGAATGTTTGTGATATCTTGAACCCCGTAGTGTATATACCATATGTTTAATAACAATTTAACTCACTTTTTGCATAATATAGTATAGTACCTTATTATAATAGTATAGCGGTATAGTTATATTTTATGAATATGTATTTTCGAAAATCAAGGTTTTTTTTGTGTTTAATAAACTTAACTCAAAAGTCTTATTAAAAACTATGTTTATTATGGACACAATAAATTTTAGTAATAGAAACCATTTTTAATTGCATAACCTATTTTTTACAGGGTTAGAGAAAATGTGTAAAAGTAACGGCATAGGAATAGGGCGAGCCGAGTGGTCCTTGCCCACCTCAGAATATAAAAAAAACCTTTACATGAACAAATCTGTTTTAAAGTCCACGAATTCACCTTCACCACCACACATATTCACTTCCGGTGGTTCGGTAAATAGTTTGGAGCTCGCAACCCTCGTTGCGATTCAGAGAGAAAACCTCTGAGAAAATCGTTAAGGCCCACCAAAAAGGTTCCTTGAACGCCGCCCTAATTCTTGCCGGATTATTCCCACTAGACCTCAAATGTCGTGAAATTTAATGGCAGAACGAGACAGTGTCTTTTTTTGAGTTAGTGCACACGCTGGTTTTGAAGGAAAAAAGTTCGCGGATGTGCTTGAAACAGCCAGAATACGATCGGTATCCCGTCCTATTCGCTTAATTTCGTTTCGTCAGAGGTCAATTGACAAATGGTTGAAAAAAAAAAATGTGATATTTAATTTTAATTTATTACTCGAGACGATTTATCTTTTAAAAACAATACAGCCATAAAAACAACATTATACAATAATAAGTGTCAGAACGGCATATTGAACATCGATCATCGTCATCAATATTAAATATGTTTCCATTCCGCACTAAACATTATGGTATAGTGTAATACAACATTCATTAATAAAAAATATCGCACAAGTGTCAAGAAAAATGGTAAGTAGTTGAAAACGTTCGCAGTTTGGGCAGGGAGCGAGTTTTGACAAATTATTTAAGAACGTGTGTAAGGCGACGTGCCTATTATTCGTTTGATTGATCGCCTTGATAGCTGCGACAAATGATTCTATTTTAATATCTCTTTGAAATATTTGAAGTTTGCTGCTTTTACTATACGGAATTAGTATAAAAATATATTATAAATAAAGTACTTAATGAATATGATAATTAATTATTATAATTAAATGCTTATCGAGTATACCTATATACCTAGTATAAATATCTTTATAAAATGAATTTGACTAAGAAAATATATTTAGACCAATAAATAGCCCTGACTAAAACAACTGATTCATGTTAAAATATAATGTTTTATTTTAAAATGTATGTTTAGAACATAACCAATAAAAATTTCAACGTACTGGATTTATACCCGCACTTCTTGAGATGCTGCTTCCTCTTGGAAGCCATACCTCCTCATCAAGCTACGTCGATATTTTTTAAATGTGGATTAACACTAAAAATAGTAGAAATATTGAAAAGAATCAAATTATTTATATGATGGTAATACGTCTTTAATATATGACGGAAATCCATCATTTCTACCCATTTACGACATCGGACCCAATTGTAACAGCCTTGTAAACATTGTTTTAGGCAAAATTAACAGCAGTTGGTGATACTTTCAACAGGAAAAATGTGTATAATGTCACGTGGGAATCATTCAACGTCAACAATTTATGATGCTTTTAATAATAGAACCAAAGTTCTGGAGCCAATAAATATAGGTGTCGATTATGTGTGTTTGTTATGGTATTGTTGTTTGTATGCCTCATAATCGATATAATACGTGTTTATACAAGAGTATTTACTGTAAATATTTACAGTACTTCATTTGAATAATTTAGTAACTGAACAACAAATTCGTAACATATTTATTATCTAACCGTTAAGAGCGTGGAGTGACAAAATCGTACATCAGAAAATTTCTTATCAGATCAAGCGTGTATCTAGTTCAGTTGTGTGACAGAATGTGACAACCAAGTGTTCAAATCCCATCGAAGTTATTTTTGATACAAATTAGTTTATATAAGACAAAATGTCAAGTTTCAAGTTAAATACTATAGCAACTCACCCACACAATATTCGACATAAATTCATGAAAAAAATATTTTCGAGGTAATTCTGTATAATATATAGCAATCACATAATGCTCAAAAATATAATTTAAATCTATTGTTTATACTAAAGACTGTGGTTCTGTAATCGACTAGTCACTAAATAAAGATATACGCCATTTTACTCTCGGCTTATGCTGGCGCGTATGCACCAATAATTTACACGAGTTTTCCCTTAAGTTTTCTGCACCATAAGTTTTGGATGGCTTATTCTAAATTCATATAAAGAAGTTATGTTCATTTAAAATATAATATAACAATTAAATTGTCAAAAAATATTTCAAAATATTATTACAGTTTTCTTAATATTTAGTTCTTGTAAAACAAGTAGTGAAGATAGAATAAGGATAGAATAAGGATTACAATTGACACTATTTTCCCAGTCCCGTAGGATAGACTGCAGAGTTAAGTTTCGAAGTTAACAAATTTATGTCACTTAAAGGTGTTTTTTGTATATAATATAAATTTCTTATTATGTATGTAGGAGCAAACATAAAATTAACAACATTTTGCTGTAGTGACTAAAATCTCCAATAATTTTTAGCCGTGAGGTTCGAATTCACTACGACGTGGCGAACAAATATTAGTGTATTAATTAGTTATCTACCAAATTTACTTAACACAGTTAATTAATGGTAAGTATAATGTATATAATTGTGGGAAGTAAAATAATTAAATAAATACTTTTAATAAAAAATATTATCTATAAAGTAAAAAAAATAATATAATAATTGGATTGGAAGTTAGTAAAATAAATAAGCTAACATAATTGAATGATTGTTTACCATAGGGCAGCAATCCAGGTTATTCCGACTTAGTCCCGGGAAAACTTGCTACACTCGGGGGAAATCAACACAACAATTACATCTCAAAGGCGATATCCAATAGCTCTGCTAAAACCTTTAAAGACCTTTTCAATTGTTGTTACTTACAATAATGTAATAATAATAATAGATATTATGTAAAGTTACTTTATTTTTATAGTAACTGTTTATAGATTACTCACCTCAAAAAGAAATATTTAAATTCCCATTTTAAATGTTTTATCGAATAGATCGACAATAAATAACAATCTTGGCCGCTTTGAAGCTGTCGATTTTTTATTTCCATTGTAGAAACGATAAATTTTACTATTTATAAAGTGTCAATCCACACTTTAAAAAGGAAAATACATATTCTAAAAAAACATATAAAAATTGTACATTGCCTATGTGAGTGTATCGGTTATATTTGTTTTTGGCCTATCTTATGATTAGATTAGCAATTTGTAGTTAAAAGTAAAAAAAAAATACTTTTAACATGCTTCTTTCTATTGTTCCTTGAGTAATGCTATTTTTTTGTTATATTTTATTTATATTAATCCAAGTTTGCAAAAGAGTAGGCGAGATGCAGGATTAAAATCTCTGTCTCTCTCAGTATCCAATACTTTATCCATGTTTTTTTTTAATTCTACTTTCTGTTTCTTCTTCACAGCATGTCTTTCTAAATGATATTTGTTTCCCCAAATAAATAAAGTTCTTTACATATGATATGTCATTTCCTTCTATAGAAATGTTATTTATTTGTTATAATTTTTTTTATGCTATGTCATTTCCTTCTATAGAATAGTTATTTATTTGTTATAATTTTTTTTTACTAAAGTTTTATTCTAGGCCAGCTTTCTTGATTTTAAGTGTTTATCATTGTTTCTAATTTTTTAATTTGCTCCTATAATATAACAATATCATTAAAAAATATATTCCAACTCGAATCTAGGTAAAATTCTGAAACACCTTCTAAAATAGCCATAAAAAAGTTTGGTAAAAGAGGTTCTCAATGCCTGATTTCTCTTTGTATATTATCTGATTTACCCCGTTTTCTAGTTTTGCTTCATATATTTTTTACTAACATTGAAAATTTCATTTGAAGTGTTTAATACTATCGTAAAGCTTTTCATCGCTGATTGGTATTATATTTATCATATATTATATATATTTATTATATTTATTGGTATTATATTTATCTTCTATTATTATATTATATATTAGTATTATATTATATATAATATTTATCTAAATATTGGATTTCGACATATTGTGTCTGAACATATTGTGTCTGGTCTTCCAACCAGATCATCATCTCTTTTTGTAAAATGTATAGTCACAGGATAAAAGACGTGATGACGTCTTTCTTCGTTTAAGCTTCTTTTAAACTATACATAAGTTATTATATCTCAGATATTTGCATGTTCAATTCTTTTACAGTTCATTTGATTTTTTGTTGTATGTTGTCTTTGCTTGACTTAGTCTTTTCGGATTGAATTATGTGTCTTTTAATAGTAAACTAATTTTATTTCTTGTGTTTTTGTCTTTTTTTTATTAAAATGAATTCAGTGCGTTGATGAATAACTTGTTTTATATTTTCACTAAAAAACTGTCTTTAACGTTGTTGTCCATGTGTTTTCTTTTTTAAACTTCTTAGTATCATTTTTACAGTTTTTTTTTTATTTTTACTATGTTTTAAAGTGTCATTCCACACTTAGGACAAAAAATATTAAACTTAAATTTAACTACTCTGACCAACTAAGCCATTCGTTCTCACCAAGCTCCGTCGAAATTCTTATACGCTTGTTACAACTTATTTCTTAGTATCATTTCTTTAAGCAAATTTTAGTAGTGTGTAGTGTATACATCATTTTTTCATTTAATACGTTTCCAAAATATTTTTTTAATTCATTTGTATATATTTTTAATTTGCTTAATGTGAGTCTAAATTTCGTCCTAGTATTTTTGGTGCACTTAAAACTACTGTTGCAAAATAATTTTAATTATTTTGGTTAGGATTTCTAATAAACTTTGTAATAAATTTGGCTTACTTATGAAATTTATCTTATTCTTAATTTTTTGTGCGAAATGATCCTGATATTATTCTTATGTGTGGTCTTTTTTACGAACTACTGACAGCCCTAAGACATCGAATTCTATAGTTTCGAGAAAGATCTTACGTTGAATTTAATGTTTGTTGTGGTCTAATTTACCTCGAAGATCTTTGTATTGCGAAACATTTTTTAAGATTATTTTGACTTGTTTCTTGCTTGTTCCGGTGGCTGACGACAGGATCCTAAAGTTTTCCTGTTGAAGAAAAAAAGAGAGTAAGTTGCTTCTGACTCTCACTACTCGTATATCAAATGATTTTTTAAAGTTTTTGATTGTTTTCGTGGTTTTTTACGTGATTATGTTAAATTTCGCTTACGAGTTGCTAAAACAGATAGATGAATAGAAGAACCTATAATAGCACAACTCACTTTCTTTTCGTGTTACATAAGCTTAGGCTATAATTATTATTTTTATGAATTTCTTTAGGGTAATCTTCGGACACATAAATATCTTTAAAATGTTTACTTTATTTCTCACGATTTCTCTTTTATAAAATTATAAATAAACAAATCGATACTTTCTTTTTTATTATTCAGTTTTTTAAATTTTCCAATTCTTTATATTTTTTTATGACTTTTTGCTAGATTAATATCTTAATCCCTTTTTTAATTTTCTATCATTTCTTCCATTAATTATAATTAAGTTCCTTTTCAAGCCCATAACATATTTTATAAATAGATTTTTTTAAAATTACTTATTCTTGCTTTCAACTCTTGGTTTTCTAATTTAAATTCTACACCATATATCTGAAAGATTGTCTTTATTTTGAATTGACTTTTGTAATTTTATATTTCAAAAAACCCTCAAGATCTTCTAGTCATATTTGTGTATTTTTAAGAATTATGACACTTTGACAGATATTTTATTTATTTTGAAATGGCTATTGATCTTTTTGTACGTATATACTACTAATTTCATCCAATTGTCACTTCTCTCATTTGGAATCCTAAAACCGCCACATTAGAGGGCAAAATACAGTAATTTTATTCTACAAATATCAAGGGCAGTACGCGAGTCAATCAGGATCGGTGGCGGTGGTTTGATATAATAATTATGTCGACTGGTAGACTGATGTCTCTAAGTTTGTCAATGGTCATGGGTCATTACAAAGTGTTCGAAACATTGAGTTTGGTTTCAGTGTATGTGAATTTGAGGTATTGTTTAAAAAATATTACAAGGGAAAATATTTAACATTCACTTATATCTAGACTATTCTTAAAATGGTTTATAGAATTATGATAAATATTCCGAAAGTGGTCGTCCCAGAGGGTGAAAATCTTTCAAGCATGAGCGACGTAACGCGGATGGTGAGTTTCAAAACAATATGATATTATCGCAGAATTTACGCAGTCCTAATAAGATTTACCTTAACATTAATGCGCATCTCTGCCTCCATTATTTAGAGGTATTATCTAAACAGTTGGTTGCTCTGTATTTCTGATATTTACATAAGACGGAGTTAAACTGGTTTATGTTCTATATGTATCCAGTAATATGAGGTTTATTAAATGTAAAAGTAAAAAGATTTTTTACCTAACCTGTCATTTTTATAGAATTTGGAACATTATTACTACTTAAGAATAGTGTTTATATAATAAAGTATGATTATTGGAACAAGGCTGTTTTGCTTCTTGCTTTCAAAGCCCACTTATTATGCTACCAGTGGTGATTAATAAAAAATATTTTTCTTTATTGATCACCACTGGTCTGATATTATTTAGAAAGTCTTTCCCAAGTGTGAGTTAAAACTTCAAAAATTGTAAAAACAAAACACTAAAAACTACTCAACAAAAACATTCTTAATATAAGTAATAGAAATACGTAAGTAATAGAAATACGTAAAGCTACATTACTTATAGTATGTTGCTATAGAATAACACCTATTATAAATTTTAATATATAAACCCAAAGTATCTAGGAATAAAAAAAGGTTTTCCTTTTCGTTTAACATTTTGTGTCTTAATAACAAATAGCTTAATGTTACAACACGACGAATCGTTTCAACCTTTAGAGCCATGAAAATGAAAATGATTAATTATTTTTCTGCTCTTTTCAAAACACCATCTTATTCTTTTAAGTACATCCGTTATTTTCCAGTTCGACGACGATGACAGGGTGATTCTTAGTACAAATTATTTATAAATTAGTATTTGCTTTTGTTTCTATTTTTATATCATATTTTGGGGTTATTTTAGCTGTTAAAAATCATAGCATATTATTTTATATATATTTTAATTTCAAAAAATATATATAAAATTAATAATATCTCAAGTAATATATAAATAAATTACCTTTTTCGTTAGTACTTCACATCTTTATCACATTCAGGCACTGTCAACAGAACCATTAAAAATGGATCACCGTAAACAAGAGTTATAACCAAACCATAGAGCACTAGTTCGTTTAATGGAGAAATAGTTATATGATAAAAGCCATGAGCTGCATTACTACCTACGACACACACCATCAGTATTTTTAAAACGAAATGTATCATAACGAGTAAGTTTTGTTAAAGTGAACCAATTATAACTTATCAACATGTGTATTGAGGACCTATGCGCTAACCGCATAGGTTATGTTACAACGGTTATCGGTAAAACATCGCCTTTCCTTCCTTACAAGTTGCGCCTAAAGCAGGCAGTCAAGACGAGTCGGAATGCTAAATACTTACTCGATTTACGAACATTGGTCATTTGCCTAAATTTAATTTGCTTTATATTTGTATGACTTTGCTGCGTACTTTTAACAAATATTTTTTGTTTTAGGTTTTTCGAATAAACAAAGAATTTTTGATGGCAAAAAGTATTTACATGCAGTCTTTGGTGGCGATTGCGTGTAAACTGAAATTGAAGTGTCTCGCTCGAAATGCACGCGGCAAAAGGCGTCAAAGGCTTTATTCACATTCATCGACACGTAACGCCATCACCGGCTCTGGTCGCTGCCGTAAAATTTTAAAGGATTGAGAACACATGACAGGGCATAAATAAATTTACTGTACTTTCACATCCATTTAAGATATTTGAATTATATTTTCATCATGTCTACTTGTATAGTAATGTTTGCTTAAAAAATATTAAAAATATTTTATGTGTTTGAAATTTCATAACAAATATTAAGATTATCTTATTACTACATTGAAATTTATTATGGAAAGTTGAGACACCGCGAATCTCAACAGTTCTGAATGAAAGCTTAAAGTTTCAGTGAGGCAGTTACGCTCCCCTTCTAGGCGAACAACGTAAATTATTCCCCTAGAAGAAATCTCTAAGGGCTGAATGACGGATAAGGGATGAGAGATTTTATTGCTTACACCGGTCTACGTTTATAACTACCTTAAAATGGCCACTCACAATGTTAATTAGGGGATAAAAATATTCAATATCGACTATTAATTTAATTATCGGAGAACAAAATTATTTTGCTCTCATTAATTGGATTAATATTTATTGACTTTTAAACGATGTCATTTTAATAAAGGTATAAAAAATGAAAGTGGAAAATTTTATTTTACTTTCTTTAATTAAAATATGCTTAAGGGAATTAATAATGTTCTAACAAGCATTCTAACGTGGTTTTAACTTAACTTTAAAAATAATTACTCATTCTACTTTCTATTCTTAGCAATTATTAATTGATAAATTGATAAAAAAAGCAATAATGATAATTCAGTAAATAACACCAGCTGACTGGCCAAATAAAATCATATTGTGTATAACGGGGCCCTATCTTATTTAAAATTAGCGGCCTCGTGGCTTCGCCAATTCGAATTGAAGTACACGATTATTTACTTTTCATAAACTATTGGTACATACCATGTACATATCTACAGAATTGCTAATTATTTGTAGATATTTGTTTGTAACGGATATACTAAATACGACCGATGTTAATAAAAGCGTGGTAATTAATGCACACGTGCTAAATTTAAGTTTACCAATTTTTATAAGTTGTAATACCTTCCGATCAGAAAATTGGTAGAAACCTTTGTGGGCGAGTCCAATTCGCAAATAAATTTCTTGATAAGTTGAAATAAATTTCAAATAAATCAGACCTATTTCATCACATTCAAAGTTTTCGTTGTAAATATCTTTTTTTTTTTTTTCGAATTTCAGGCATTGCGTGTTGTGTGGCAGAATTCATCGCCGCGATTTGCCTTGAGCAACTAATCCGTCAGAAATATTTCTTAACCAATAACCAAATAATATTATTATAACAATTAGTAAGTAAATAATTAAAAAAAAACACATATATTTAACATTCTTAAAATATAAATAAATAATTATATTCATAGTACGTATCTTTTGTAGCGTCGAGAAGAAGAAACATGGAACACGTAGCTCAAGCTGTTGTTTCCTGTAGCGTACTTTAAATTTTCCTTTTTATGCAACACTGCTTATTGCAAAAGAGTGTGTATACAGATATAAATAAAGCAAAAATGTTACTATTTTTATATGTATATGTTAATCTGCTGGCTTAAAATGTTCATTATATGAAGAAATCGACATTTCACCACGTATATTTCTTTCACTCACAAATCCAATTTAATTAAGGCGAAGAACTCGTGGTTAAAATCCTATTTAAGCCGTTTTTATTACCGCCTGTCGAGCAAAGACGGTTTGCAACCGCGCTCAAAGAATTTGAGCGCTCGCGAGGATTTTACTGGCTTTTATCTTAGCAGTCCCGTGGATAGTACTGATCTGAATGCAAATTTATTTGTTTTATATATCTAAGAAATTATGATAAAGTAGTACCTAATCTGTACAAACTTTTATAATAATATCTATAGTATTATATTGAAAGCTAAAGAAGTTAAATGTTAATTAATATAGGTATAGTATTTAACAATATTTATAAAATACATAACGATTTTAAATAAGTAACAAACACAGTTCACCTTAGTAGTGTCTCGAGGGAGAGACTGACGGGATGTTTACCCTCAATTCTAAAAAGATCCGGCTAATTCCATTGTTCCCAATGGAATTCGTCTTACATATATGTATTATATCGTTTTATCTTTAAATGTTTACGAAATATAATGTAGATTACTTAATTATTATTAAGCAAACATAACAAATAATAAACATTGAAAGTATTTTTACGCCTTAAAAGATTGTTTTAATCTTGTTCAGCAAATGCTTTTCAATACAAGATTTTCATTGCAAGCCAGAAGCTAACAGGGCCGTGGTAATGATCCGAGAATACATGCATAATTTACCCGCAAAGAGCTTGTTTTGTAACGTTATTAGTTCGTAATCTCGCCGGAAATGGGCAACAACATCATTTGTTCCGGTTTAAATATTTAAATAATTTATTTCTGCGTCAGACAAACAATGCAGGTTGTTGTCATTGTTTTAATTTCAAAAAATCTGAACTGAATAATTTGGATGCACAGTGTATTTAGCATTTTCTTTCGTACAAATTATTATATAGTTTAATCAGGACACCACCGAATTGATTGTAGTAAATTTATATTGCAAATTATTTGAAGATATTTGATAAAAGAAAAATTATATATTTTTTTTTATTATGCTTATCCAAATTAATCGACATTTTGTGTAAAAATATTTATTTAAATTAAAAAATTGTGATCATTTTCCAACTCCAATAGCTCCTATAATAATTATAATGTTAAGGTCGTAATTTCATATTGTTTAATATTTTGATAGAAAGTACATAATTGTATGTATAAAGTGTAAGTAAAAACGGTTCATAGAGAGATCATAGATAAGAAGGCATATATAATGCCTTATAAATAAATTATTTCTAATAACTACTATCTTTAATAATAAAGTAAAAACTTGTTAGCAGGAGTTGAATAACGACATAAGAGGCTATCAATAATAATGTAAACGAACTAATCCAGCAGGGAGGTGGAATAAGTTATTTTGGAAGTAGCAAGTCTGAGTTTGCAATGATAATTTAATCGGGCTGTAAGTGAGTTGAAGATTCTTATTGCGTTTCCTTGGAAGTGGTAATAAAATTGGCGTCATTATGTAACATAAAATGTTACCGGCAGCTCTATTTCATTGAGTAATTAATTCAATACGATCTACTTGATTAAATAGATACTTTAAAATCTTTATAAGAGACTATAACAATTTGGCCATGTGTAAGATATATCAATTTAGCGCAATGGTAGATAATCGGAGTGTGTATAGAGTGGAATAACGTTATAGTATATTTAGACGCTTGCAGCCATGATAAAGGGAATGATTAAGCTAGGCGAACTGCTAGTAATCACATAAACAGAAACCGAGAGGTACATATGTCAACACTAACATAAGAGCGCACAAGTGTACATCTAGGTACCTGTAGTCACTTATAGAGTCACTTACTGCAACTATCGTCCATTAAAGGTATACAGAGTATCATTTTTATGAAAATATTATAATTTAAAATAATGCTAATATTATGTATATTGTATTTTTTCGGTATCGACTGTTTATAATTATTTAAGTAATAATCAAGGAAACATAAAATAGCCGTAATTATTTTAGGGGATCAATACTTTATTATGTTTAATATATAGTTTAAGAGTTACTCTAGTCAACGCTAATTTTAATGAAAAATAACGTAATATCTTTATAGTTATAGTTAATGCAGTTGATGTTAAATATAAAGATCCTCGAATAGAGAGTGGATCGAATTAAAATAACGCTATCAGACGAGTTGGCACGATACCAATTACGGTCAATGCTAAGTTAGATACCGTGGCACAATTTACGCTTGTAGTGGAAATGACTTTATTGATGGTCTATTCAATTCTCTTTGGCCATTGGCACTCTTAAGCGTTCTGTTCTATTATGTTCTAACGCCAACGATTACGCTCAGCTCGTAATGTGCGGCCAAATTACAACATTTCGTAACTCATTTGATAGATATGTAGTAAAATTTTTAAAATTTTACCTTTTTAGCAGTTGGAGAATGAATTGTGTGTAACTTGGGATCAAAATACCTGTGTAAACTATATAGCCAACGTCTTCCAATTCCACTACGATTGCGTCAACTTAAAATTTTTGGGGGTTCGTTCGAAAATTAAAAATATGGAACCCTTAATAACGAATTGTAATTCTCTACATATTGATATGTAAAATGAATAGGTAAATATATCACACAGTAGCCCATTACATATGCCCATTTACTCATTTGGTACACTTATTTTGGAGCAAATTGGCTGTGGTAGGCGAACAGATAGATAGACAGACTCAGAAATTATCCTATAAGGGTTCCATATTTTGTTTTTTTGAAAATAGCCTCCAAAAATGTTATTAATAATTTTTTACTAATACCTTTTATAAAGTCACTCGTGACTTGTGTCCTAAAGTCTAAATTGTTGTCAATAAAATATTCAAAATCTTAAGTACTTACATGTTTATTAATTACTCCATATCAAATAATGGTTATGGAATAATTAGTAACAATTTTAGTACTGAGACGATCTGGACAAAATAATTTATGATAAGAATGATACAGAAATTTCTGGGGGAGGTGCCTGTATTTAAATAGGCGGTAAAACTTGTGAACCAATATTAAAATTAAACTGATTAGTTACATTTTTGGTAAATAATACATTAACAACAAATGTTTTGATGAAAGGTATGGAATATATGTTTAAGAATGGCTTTAAGCTATATAATATAGAACCACAGAAATATGTACAGAAAGGTAGTAAAATAATACAAAAGGCTATTTCTATTTACAATAGTATAAATATGAATTGCAAATATTTATATTTCAGACGTGATTTGTGTCAGTTTGGAAGACCAAGCTTGCCTATGTCGGCCCTGTCGAGTGCAGGTGATAAATCGTAAGGCGACATGAGTTTTTACTAACGAGACAAGTTGACGTATGTCTACTCGCAAACGTATTCACAAGGTGATTGTTAACATCGTAGCAACAACACGTTTTGTCGGTTTCGCATGGGACATTTTTTTGTTAAAAGTCATCGATTCTACTGAGGGATTGTCGGAATGTTTTCGTCCGATTTCGGGGATGGAGATTTTTCAACGCGGTTCAGTAGGCGCCGTGTCGTACAAATGCACCGATGACAATAAATATCGGGCGCGGCGAGCCGTGAAATCGAATAGGCTCCGTCTGTGAGCGCTTTACAATCAGCAGCCGCCTGTCGTACGCCTATACCCGTTCCGCTATAACTTACTGACTTTTCCATGCATAAAAACTTATTTCGACTCTATTACCTCAATGAAAATATATTTATAAATATTAGATTTAAGTTCAGAATTTAAAAGAATCCTTCGAAATTAATCACTAGTTTCTCCAATATAAATTTAAACGAATTTTCGTGTTATAAAGGATCAATAACCTACTGTCTAATAAATAATGGCATACATTAAGTATTTAATGGCAATGGTGTGAAATTCTAAATAATATATTTTAAACATTCGCACGCAGAACGGGAGTAATTTGCGGTGACGCTCCCCCCTGTCCCGTGACGCGTGTTCGATTAGAGCACAAGTAATTCCGGCAAGGAAATTGAAATCTTAGCAATGCCCTACGGACTATATTTCTACCAGATTGAGGTATAAAATGAAAAACAAACTTGAGTTATGGTATAGCAATGCAAACAATATATCTTACGGAAGAAACTTTTCAATTCTAACGGGACATATATTTTCGTAGTATCTATTTGTTTCTTGTCCATGGGTTTAAATGTAATAAAAAGCTATTTGTTTTAGATAGATAAGATACATTAATCTTATTTTCAAATATGAAAGACTTAATAGTAGGTAATTGATTCACGTATAAAAATTGAAATTTTGTTTGGATATAAATTGATATTAAATATTTTTAAAGGCAGAATTCAACACAGTTTTACTATCACACTGCTATTCAGTCTAGATTATTATTTCTAAAATATATATGTGGGTTAAATACTTTGTAAATTAACATAACTTGTAAAATTTACATAAATGTCTTTAAAGAAAACAATTGAATTACAAAGACATAATATGGAACCAAATCTTGTTAAATCCTTTATAACGCAGTAAAAATAATTATTGGTTGATTCATTGCTGGTACCAGATGCAAAATATTTAATAATACGCCTTATAGATGTAACCATGAAAGAAAAGGAAATTGTGATGTTTATGAGACATTTTGATATTCTATTCCCTAATGCGATTTTAATAAATACCTACTTATAATATTTTTTTCGATTATTAAATGCTATTTTTTAATAATTATATTGTAGTTATGTCGTGCAAACGGACGGCTTATAGACGTTCTAAGAGAATAGATTTCGTTTTATTTAAGAGTTTCTACTTCTTATTTGTTTATATTACTTTTTTAGGTCTTTTTTAGGTTTCGTTGTTATTAAAAATATCTATTTTTGTTATTTCATATCATTTTCTTTAGTCGATTATTTTATGAAAAAAATACATTTTAAATTTAAATTACATTTTATGTTTTAGATTTTATTTATTCATTATTAAAATATTTTTGTAGTTATGTGTTACAGTACAAAACTAAATGAGCAATCGCAGTTCTAATTCACAACTGTGCTTGTGACTATGATATTTTACGTTGCATTTACAAACAGCGGCGGAATAATCGGGTGTGGAATAATGAACACAAGCCCGGGGCCCAGGAGTTTAATTTTCCTCTTCCGCGCGGCTGTCCGCTCGCCCGAGCTCATTAATGGAGCGACAATACCTCGCGCTTCATTATTTGCGCCTTCTCGTCTACCATCGAATGCTAAACAAAAATGTTTCTATATAAGTTTTTACTTTTAGTACTTTATTTGTTTGTGCGTTTTAGAGTAGTTTACAAATGTAAATATATATAAATATCTTATTTACATTAGAACTATCACTTGGATACTATATTTTACTGAATGCTCATACGTCACTTTTTTCCGTTTTTTATATAGATTCACTGCATCCCGCATATAGTAGGGTAGATCCATTAAGACACTTTCGTTTCCTACACTTTGCTGAATTTTGGAGACATCGCGTTATGAGTGGCGCATCTCAACGCCGCGCTTAGCCTCACTACCAGGGCAAAAAAAATAAAAATTATAAATGTTTTTAAAATTTTCTCGAGTGGGGATCGAACCCATAATGTATCGTGTTTACAGCTGCTTGTGCTTGTGGCTCTGCGCTACAACTGGCCACTCTGATTACACCGTTATGTGACATAATATTTTGAAGTTCTGTTTTAGACTTTGACTTGCTCTTTACTAGGGCAAAGAGATGCAAATAAAAAAATATTTCATCTGAACGTGTAAGATATTGCGCTTTCTAGAGTAAGGACCGAAATCACAACTTGTTAAGTTTACAGCAACACGCTTGCTTATGTTTCTGCGCCACGATTGGCCTGAAACAAGTATTTTCGCAAGTATTTTATAAATAAAGAACTATCCAATTAAATAAAATAAATACATTAGGCATTTTATATCCACCGAAATTATTTATTACGGCATATGGAAAAAAAAAATATATGAAAATATATATCATGGTCTAAAAACACGCCGCATTCGGCGTGCCTATTATATTACTAATATTATGAGAAGCTTCAATATCAGAATTTATTAGTTGGAATTGACCACTAAGCCAGTTCAATTGAAAATGTATGGCTTAGTGATCAGTTACACTACATTCTAATTTTTACACGTTTTCTAAATTAGTGGCAACCTTTCCTAAGTGTAGATTAACACTTTAAAATTGGTAAAAGTTATACTCACTTAGTCATCACGAAATTTTAGAACCTGCATGTATTAGGCATTGTTTTTAGGACGTACGTGCTACCTGAGACGAATTTTGTTCCCCAAGTGTGTGATTTTGGGGTTATAAATAGTGTGAAACTTCATTATTACAATTGCTAGGATTTCTAAACTTTCATTCTGTATTCTTTTTGGGACGTACGTGCTACTTAGGATAGGATTTTGCGAAATTCGATCTCTAAGAGTAGGTTTTCGGGATTAATCGTTTGTATGTTAGTTACTAGGAGTACTAGGAGTCACAAATTTTGTATAGGTAATCTTTTTAGTACATATGTACCTAAAACGAGATTTTACGAAATTTGTTGCCTATGGGTGTGTTTTTTAATTTGTATTAAACTTCGTTACTGCAAGTTAGTTGTTAGAAGTCTCAATTGCAGAGGGGTTCATATTTATAAATTGTTTAATTTTTCAAATAGAATCAGTGGTAGGAGTACGGTATGGTCAAATAGGAAAAACTAATTACATATAGCCATTATCGACAATTGAACTATATCACACACAATTACTTTAGTCAATCTAAACAAGTTGCTTTTCATAATAACTTTAAAATAATTAATATAAATAAAAGTATTATAGATACACGTTACGCACCTCGGTATTGAGGCTCGCGTCGTGAGTCGTATGGTGTACTACGCAACACGTGACGATCATTCTAATCTCATATTTTAAAACTGTGAGTCTCTAAAATATCAGTTTCTCAGTATGGTGTAAAATGAGATTTAAATCTATATAAATCGCACAACGTATTTAACTTTTTATTGGATAAAAAATAATACTATATTGTTGCTTTCCCAGACTTTTTTTAGAACTTTAAAGGTCATACAAATCAATTTTCATACATGTTTTACATAGCCTACGTGTTGCGTAAAACATTGAGATCGAGATTTTCGAGTTCGCCGAGCTATCAAACAGAAAAAAATAAATAAATCAAGTTAGCAATTACTGAGATTAACGAAACTGAAACAAACAAACAAACAATTTTTTTAGCTCATCTAAAAAAATATGAGTATAGATAATAAGACGTCATCACGAAATCTTAGAAACTATATTCGCATAGGGCTTATTTTTAGGACGCAGGTATCAACTAAGATGACTAAGATGACAATTTACAAAATTCCCATAAGAGGTTGTTTCTGAAGTTTTAATTCTTATAAAACTTGGTTGCGTCTTAATTTTTCATAGGTGTTATTAGGACGTACGTACTATATGAGACGGGATGTTGCAAACATTGATACCAAAGGGTATGTTTTTAGGGTTTTATTTAAATTTTGTTTGTACAAGACCTAGGAGTCTTAAATTTTCATAGGTATTAATTTTAGGAACGTACGTACGTGCTATCTATTTTGCTAATTTCGATCTCTAAGGTTGTGTTTTAATCATTTATAGGTTTTTGCGAAATTCGATTACTAAGGGTATATTTTGGCGGTTAATCGTTGAATGAATTTCATAGTGCTACTAGTTTAAAATTTTGCATGAGTCTTCTTTTTAGGTCGTTTGCATAGATATTTTGTGTGGGATGTACGTTCTAACTAGGACGGGATTTTGCGAAACCCGATCTTTAGGGGTTTGTTTATGGAGTTGATATTTTATATGAAAGCTAGTTGCTACAAGTGTCTGGAGTGTTTGGAGTCCCAAATTTTTCATAGGGGTAATATTTATAGATTTTTTAAATTATACAAATGGAACCAGGAGCTTATAATTAGGATATTCGAGCCACAAACTATTTCCATTTTTTTAATATTATTATAGATTTCTCTCTCTCCATTATAAGCACATAATAAAATTGGGAGATATTTTAGAACATGATGATTGCATAGGTTCAACGCCGTAAGCAAGTTTCTGAGTTTGCCGCTGTTTTTTTTTTCATTTTTTTATGGTTCTTCAACTTATAGGTCTTATCATCATATTATATAGCATATAGTCTTGAGCGTTATCCAATGTAAAACATTTTTTCAATGCGAAACAGTAGTTGTTGAGATTAGCGCGTTTAAGAAAACAAACAAACAAACTATTCAGCTTTATAATATTAATATAGATTTAAAGAATCTTAGCTGCTTTCTTGACATTTAGTGTTTGTTGTATTTTTATCAGTTTTTAATTAAACACACTATATTATTATAAATTGCTGTAAAATAAGTGTTTTCCTCAGTCGGTTGAAAGTCGGTCTAGTTTTTAATGTACAGCTATTAATTTTAATGGATTGATAATGAGTATAGATATATAACAGAACACAAAAGAATTTCAGATTAGTAAACAAGTAATTGTGTAGTCCAAGCAGACGAAGCCGCGGTCGGCTCGCTAGTTATTAATATATCGATTCGATTTCTTTAAGCTGGGATTAACATAATCTTTCTTCATATTCAAGGAAATTAATTTTCTTGAGAAACTTAAATTTGTTGATAGTGTATAGCATATATTTAGATAATTGATAAGGAATTAATGTCATAAAATATATCAACAAACTATGGCTCCGTTTGCTTGAAAGAAAGTTTGTTGATTATTTTTACTTTTATATAATATCAGCTTCACGCTGTATCCTACACATGACTGGGTACGCAGAGAGGGATCTTAGGAATCTAGTATTAAGACATTCCATTTCCTGATCCATTTTTAGAATTTTGAATTTGAGGTATTGCGTGTTAAGTGGCGGAATTCACCTTAAAAGTAAATATAAAAATTTCATAGCAAAATAAATTAATAACATTGGTCGTTTTATATCATATGAAATTGCTTTTTACGGCATATTAAAAACAGAATAGTTATTTAAATTTTAAATAATCTGATATTTCCGATAATAGTCTTACATCTTGACTTGAACTGCGACATTAGTCTCATGAATGAATCATCGTGATCGTGTCCCTAGACCCCGGCGGTCGTATTCGATTAGCACGAATAATTCCGAAAGGGAAATTGAAAAGCTCAAGCGGTGCCCTAAGGACTTGCTCTTTCTGTTATTTGCGGGCTGATGCTAGCCGTGTGGAATATCCAACTAGGCTCATTCTATATATTGGTGATTAATATTAGCATTCAACAGCTTTATTGCATACTGACTTCACATTTCTGACAACTAATCCTAAACACTTGTGTTTTATATAGAAAGTTTTCATCATTTATTTCAAGCTTATTTGTCAAAATTTAAACTATAATGTAACAAAAGTACTGGTGTCAGTAGAAGTACAATATTAAAAAAAAAATTCGCATTCGCTTACATTTAAATTATTTTTCTGACACCAGTAGTATTGTAACATTATATTTTAATTTCTTGGCTTATTTAGTGGTTAATAAAAAGTTAGTCAGCAGTCGGCAGTCTATTTGCTTTGTCTTCGGATTCAGTTGTAAACAGTAAATAGCCGGACACGGTTCTGTTCGGTAATCCGGCGTTAATTAGCAGCTTGTCGGCACTGTGAAACCGCTACTCACGGGTAGCAACGTTGCCTATTTGTTATTTTTCATCAGCATCATTTAGAGGCTATTCGTGGCGCAGGAGCACAAGCGTATGACTGTAACCATGACAAGTTATAGGCTCGATTCTTATTCTAGAAAATTAAATATTTAATATCTTTATTTTCTCGCTCTGATAACGAGGCAAGTCGCGGCGTTGAGCTCTGACACTCAACACAGAATGCTTTAAAAAAATATCGAAAAGTAGGGAATGTAAGTACCATATCAGGATACAAAGTATTATTATACTAGCTAACCTCTGCTTAGTCCACAATGAGCAGGATACATGCTGTATGTAAAGCTAAAAAACCAAAAGTAATTATTTATATTTTATAATTTAGAAATTAATTTGTTGCACATTTATTCATGTGTACAAGCGTGTATATAATTTTTTATTATGTATTATCATCAATAGCATGAGACTAATTATTTAACGGCAATTACAAGTTATAAAAACACCACAAATACATATAAAAGAAAAATGTTATCAACGAGAAATATATAAAAGAGATTTAGCTAATAAAAGTTGGCTGAACTTTGTAGAGTGTGTATGTGTATCCCCATTGTAATGTAACGAAGTAACGCGCACCGCATACGACCCACTTTAATCAAGTTGTAACTGGCGTGTGTTGTGAGAATCCATAATCGAGCGAAAATTATGTTGTTAGGGGTTACCTTTACTTTATATCATTTATTAAACTTACACGTTCTTTATGAGCTAAGGGTTAAAAGGATATTTTTGTATATAAGTTATCCGAAGTTTCAATAGTTTGCGCGTCCCTATTGTTACGTACAAAAGTAACACGGACCTTACACAACTTAAGTACTTTCATAAAGTTTCTGGAATTGTATATTAAAAACTTTTACGAAATGTATATTCTTTTAAGTGGATACAAATTCAATGTCACTTTAGAAGTAGCAAGTGCCTTTTCTGTTTTGCCAAAAATATTAAACAGAATCTGAAGACACCATTATAAAAAAGTTACTAGTCATAAAAAATTATAAGAGAAGAAAATCAAATATAATTTCTAAAATGCTTACCAAATTAAAATAAAATTCAGTCATAAGTTGGAGTCATGTTTAAGTTTTTATAATTAAAGGTAAAAAGCAATTTCTAGAATTATGTTATATGGTTGGGGGCCGACGCCTCTAATCCACACCTAATTGGTAGCCAGAAGACTATTAGACTTGAAACGGTAGCCCATTGCAATTATCGCGACAAAGGATTTACCGGCTCACCTCATTACGCGTATTTTAGCTAAATGAAAATAATTTTATTACTGTGGTGGTTTACTATTAAGTTAATATTGTTAATAAAACTTTTATAGGTTTATATTTTTGAATGAACTGTGTTTTTATGTTTAAATGTATAAAGAGAATAATGATTACTATTTATATTTAATTTTAATCAAATTAGGTCAACCTTAATAGTAAAATCTATGACGTGGCACTCATTTGTACGTTCGATTCCGTTCTGGGGAACTAAAATATGTATTTTTTTCTCATAAGCTAAAAATTCAAAAAGATAAAACTAGACATTATATAAAGACAATATACGATTTTTATTTTATTTTACATTAAAGTTATTTATAAAAAAGCTGAGAAAAATGCTGAATAAATCAAGTTTTTTTTAAATTATCATTAGCTGACTATTTGTAAATAGTTATTTATATTTTTACTATTTTTTAAAGTGTCATTCCACTCAGGCCAGAAAATACTAAACTTAAATTTAAACAAGCGGGTATAAATGTTGAACGAAGCGGGATTTTGAACCCGCGCCTCTGTAAAACCGTACAAGCGCTCTGACCAACTAAGCCATCCGTTCTCACCAAGCTCAGTCGAAAGTAATTAAAACTTTAGTATTTTCTGTCCTCAGCGTGAAATAACACTTTAAAAAATAGTAATAAAATATTAAATAAATAGTGTACTCTCTTGTCAAACGATAATTCTTACGAGTTGTCTTTGGGTAGCGGAAATTTGTAAAAATCTCCCTACAGAGATGCTAATAACATAAATAAGTTGTAACAAGCGTATAAGAATTTCGACGGAGCTTGGTGAGAACCGATGGCTTAATTGGTCAGAGCGCTTGAACTGGTTTGAAGAGGCGCGGGTTCAAATCCCGCTTCGTTAAAATTTTTATACGCTTTTTAAATTTAAGTTTAGTAGCTATTTCTGTATTTAGAAATTAATATGTATTATGTTATTTCTAAATATATTCATAAACTATATGTATATTAATAATGTAAGTAGATATAACACTGATTATTTAAATTTGTTGACAATAAACTGAACTTATTACAATATTGAAACTTATGATGATCTTAACAGGCCAGGTTTTGAGGCCTGTAGTGGCGCAGGGGCACAAGTGAGTAATTTTAAACGTGACAGGTTGCGGGTTCGATCACCACTGTAGGAAATCAAATATTTAATATATTCATATTTTCGCCCTGTTGGCAAGCCAAAGCGCGGCGTTAATTAGAACACGAGTGTTTTAAGACTAGCTTATGTTGCTACCTCTACCCTGCCTTGTATGGGATACAGCGTACAGCAAAAAATTAACTTTAGTTTTGATCTTAACTAAAATTAAAATGTAATTAATAATGTTATTAAAAATTATGAAAATATTTTTTTCGTTTTATATAATTGAATCATTTGACAATAATTATAATTTTACTTTAGGACGTAAATAACATTGTGTTATAGAATTTCAAAATATACGATAACAAAAAATATCTAAAGTCTACGTAAAAGAAACACATCAAAATTCTTAAGAAGAAAATATTACTTTGCAATCGCGAAATTCTTGGCTGAAACAACTCGCGGGGAGGTAACGTTCATTTCGACAAAAGACGAGCAATATTCCGTGCACAAAGGAAAGCAGCCGATAGATTCAATGCAGTGACACAAGAAATGGCGGAACAAAGCGGTAACAAAGCTCATATTGAAAGTTACATCGTGGTATAGTGCGGGCGCTTGCCGCAATACTTGCGTGTCGTGCAGTGTTAGCAAAATCAATTTCATTAGCTATCGTTATTTATTTATTAGCATAAATTGAGTATTGTAAAACATAGTTATAAAAAAATATGTTAAGAAATATTTCTATTAGGAACAATATATTTAAAAATGATGTATAATTTAAATAATACCTTAGTATTTAAAATTTTAAATCATTAAAGTTGTGCGAGTCAATCACAACTTATAAACTTATAATAATATTCACTGTATAAATTATTTCAATCAGAATCATATTAATAAATTGTTTAAAGAATGTTATAATGCTCAATTAATTTATATACTTAGTATGTTCCTATAAAAAAAGAGAAAATAATATAATAGAAAACGATCAATTAATATAATATACCACAAGCTAATGCTTTTGACTCTCCGCAATATACTTTTTAGAAATATTATATACCTAGTTACTTTACAAAACTGATATTTTGTACATTTCAGCTAATTTTGATATTGGTAATAAATACTTGTGTATGATTAAGCTTTTTATTATATTTAGAGAATTTTGGTCTATTTGTAAGTATTCTACGAGCTGCACTTTGTCGGTTCGAAATTTTTAATCGAAGAATTAGCCGGCGGAGGTGTGGAGGTATGCATAACGTTTTATTGAACAGTTCAAATAGTTCATTTTGTCAAATGTTAATTGTAGTATGTAGGTAGTTTACGAGCGAGTAAGTGCGACAGCGTATGGGTTCGATTTTCACTTGACAAAAATATACATAAATAAAGTATTGTATAATTTTAACAGTCTTATTAATATTGATTTGAATATAAATTATAAATAATACATTTTCATAAAATGTGTGTCATGAATTATAAATCACATATTTATTATACAATTTTGTTTAGATTTTACTAGAATTTTCTATCTGGTAGTGTAAGGAATTATAATAAATCGGCAAATGGTTTTATGTGACATGACAATATTTTTTTAATATTTGCAATTCAAGAGGTTTCTAAAATTTTAATGTAAAAAAAAACTTTATATTTGTTTCTAAGGCTGTTAAAACAATTACGAAATTTTGGGAATGGCTTTTCAATTTTTGAGTACTATTAGTTAGTTAGTTTATATTTGGTTATTTACTTTGCTAAATAAACTTACTTTATTTTTGATAACATAAGATCTTATGGAAATTAATTTCTTTCCAAAGAATTCATTGGTTGCTTGCAAAACAAGTATGAGAATAAAAAAAGTCGTATAACTCTTTATAATTCTCTAAATTTCTTTACAATCATTTTAATTTATATCTTCAATAGTTTACTAGATTTAATATAGAAAGTTTAAGAATTTTGATTTGAGACGCATGCGCGTGTTATACGCACCACCCCTTAAGGCTTACGACCGCCTCCCTTAACAAACATTACCTGAAAATTGAACCTTTTGCTCTGAAACACAAAGCGTTACAGTGCGGTGATTCATCATTTAACAAAAGTTTCGAATCGACATGATCCTTCAGTTCTAAAGCAGTCATTATGTTCACGTAGGAAGAATTAAATTTTCGTAGCCGTGTATTCTCAGAATTCATGATTTATTATGTTTTCTCTTTTCACGGGAAAGACAATAAAAATGGAACTTTATTATAAAGAGTATAGAGTATATTTTTCTTGACACGCTTGGTACTAACAGGATATTTTACGAGTAAGGAGCGTAGAGTTCAGTCGGCTACGAGCCTCGGCGTAGTGCGGATAAGTTGCTTTACCCGCGTCGTAGCGTGCCCGTAACTTACTTCGTAGCATTTTAAACAGAAACGATCCGCATGTGCTACGGTTTGTCGTGTTTTCTTTTTTCTTTTAGTATATTTAACCACTTCCTCCTCCATACTTTTTTGCGACTTTTATTAACTGCTATTCAAATAGCATATTCAAATATATTGTGTTAAAAAATTACAAAATATTTTTGAAGTAAAAAGTGGTCTAAATTTCGAAAGTAAAAAATACATATTTCAACACTGTAGAATAAAATAAGTATTAAACCGCCTTAAAAGATTAAAAGTAGTATAAATTTTACATAAATCATACAACTAAACGTATATAGGAACAATTGGCGTTAAAAATTAAAGTCACGTTTACATTAAAGATTTATTGATAGCATAATGAATTTTCCTGTTTGAATTAAAAGCTATTGTGTAAATGTGTCTTATAATAAATGAGAGTGAATGTAAATCGTAGTGAGCGTGGCGGACGGTGGGCGCGGGCGAGCGGCGATCTCCGCATATTTGCCGTTTCCTCGACATTCTCCAAGTTAATTAAAGCCCATTTGTACACTGTCTTAAGAAATATAATTTATGGAATAGGAATTTATTATTTTACGCTTTTAAAATAATAAAATGAAATGAATTACGTTTTGTACATAGTCTAATATTCGCTAATTTCTTGTTTTATATGTATTATCAATATAATGAGGAATATGTTTTTCTTACTTATAATTTAGAGAATAGCCTTAGAGTGTCTTCAAATAAAGTTCTGTATTAGAAAGTGACTATTGATAAACAAGGGCTTCTACTCCACCTCCTTGACGATTCCAAATAAGCCCGCCTCAATCTTTCGCCCCGCCTACTGTCAGGAGGTAAATAAGCATTATATATAAGTATATACTTTGATATACATATTAAAACTTTTATTTATTTTTTAAAGTATATAATAGTTGCTAAATATCTTAAGAGCTTAATCTGCAATATATTAAAAAAATATATACAACGTTAATTTTAAATTAATATTATGTAAATTTATCGAAAATATTTTTATTGTATAATATACTTGTAATGGAACGAGAAAGTCTTTAGATTTCGTACGTAAATAATACCTCTAACGAAGGAACAATACTAACGAATAGAGTCAACAGCGAGTAAAACTTTTACAGCTAAGAAGTTGAAACTATGTGTACAGTGTCTGGAGAACAGTGAGTTCTAACAAGCCGGCCATCTAAAGTTGTTAAACGTGTCCAAGCGGCGGCGGGCGCATAATTCTGTGGGCTCAGTCAGTCACTGAACACTACTTGCAAAGTATCGCGGTTGTGGAACTAACTGAACGTTCTGCATAGACTTGTCCCCACATGAATATATATATACTGAAGTTGTATAACATCTGAAGTTAATAGCTGCAATGGAGACTAATTCCCTTGGTCGCAATCGCCAAATTCCCACAGCAAGAAACCATATAGTGTATACCGACCACAAAGGAAGAAAGTAAGTATTATAGCTCAAATAACAAAGTATATCAATTAAATGAAGGAGTTATTTTAACTAAACAAATGAGTGCTATTATTTCTCTCAATTTAGTTTAACAAGCAAGTTACAGTCAAAGGTTCGTTGAACCGCGGAACTCAATGGCCGTGAATTTTGTAATCTTCATTAATTTCAAGCAGTCACTGCGAAAATTCTTGTTCATGTTTCGGGCCTTCAATAAATGACTTTGTATCAGCTACAATACACTATGGGTATGTAACTTTTATTTATTACAAATAAATTGTAGTAATTAAAAGTTACATTTTTTATTTGCATTTTTATTAGCTGCAGCAAACGATTTTTGTAATATTAATGTATGCTTTACTACTATTTATCATTATAACATAAATATTTTAAACTCTAAGGATATTACTACACGTATTACAGTTCCTGCAGTACCAAAATTAATATTACAATTTACTTACAGTTACACATTAGATTTCTGTATCTCTGTAATCTTACAGAAGAACAAGTGACAATCCACAAATATCAATATATCTTTGTGATGTGTGTGAATTCTACGCTCCGTAAATTCAAAATATTATTTCAAATAAAATATAAACGTAACAAACCTTATTAATTTCTAACAAAAGTTTCAACAAGTGGTTTGAAATATTGAATTGCAAAATTACAAGCATGTCATTGCAGCAGAAAAGTGTAGTTTTTAAGGCAAAACAACAGTTTTCTATGTAATGTACATTTTTAACATTAACTTTTATTTTTTAAAATATTATAATAAAAATTTAGAACTCATAGTCATCGTTAAAAAACGGATGAGTTAATAGATTTTTCCCAATTGCATTACGTTTTTAGGCACCGTCTCAAGCGAGTATAGCTTTCTTATTTCTTGTTATCGTAGTTAAATTAAATTTGTAGAGTTGTAGTGTGAGAATTCCACATGCGTCGGTGCACTTAAGGAGTAATGGAAGTAGATGATTAAAAGACGGATAGTTGAGTAAATAGTTTATAAATTTAATGTATAGACTTATTAACATGGACCAACCGTATATTATATGTATTTATAATTGTATAAAACCCGGAGGCTAGTATACTGGACCCACCTGGTGTGTGTCCAATATAACCTTTAGGTTGGTCCAGGGGGACAGTATAACATAAACTGTTAGTCTCGAAAGAAAAAAAGAGGGGTATGTATATTATACGTAATTCACGTTATCTAAGTTTTATAGTTTATATGATTCACTCTACATAAAATCAGAATTTAATAGTATAAACATAATTGTTTAATAATGTATGAAAAAACTAGTTATTATTATTTTATGTAATGAGTACTTAAGGTTAAGTCAAGACTTACCTTACGGCTTTTCTATAAAATTATATTGCATATTGCTAGGGAGTTTATAAATATATGAATATAAACTGATATACATTAAAGAAGGAATTGGATGTTAGTTGTAGAGTTGCAGGGGCACAGGCGTGCGACTAAACGCAGCATTTTGTGGGTTCGTTAGTTCACACCAATAACTGCAATTAACCTGCAAAGTGTAATAGTCGGACCTTGGTACATTATTTGAAACATTAATACTTTTAACGTGATTTTGTAACCGACAGTTATGTGGCTATCAGTGTTACTATATGATAACATCTCTAGTTTTACGTAGGTATGTCATTGTTATACTGCTTCTTACAAAAATATTTTAATTAGTTAAAAATTATATTATTAGGATGACATTTAAATGTTCTAATTCAATTCACACAGACACTAAGTGAATTTCTTTAAATTGTTTGGACAATCAACTGGCATATACACGTAGATAATATAGTATATACATTTTTATTTGTTATTACAATTGATTATAAGCACATAATTAAAATGTACCTGAACACTGTCTCTACATGGAGGATATGTGAGAACATAATTATTGCTACAAACAGACAAAAAACATTTATTTAGGGGTTTATTTTAATCAGTTGTTAAATAAAAAACTTTATATCATTGTAAATTGCTACTAAAATAAAATAACTGTTTTACTGTGTCGGCTAAGCTTTTAGCCCACTAACAATCGACCGTATTATTTAATGTGTAGACTTTAAAATGATAATGAATAAAGATAAATATTAAAATACCAAAGGTTTTAAGATTAGTAAATTTAGGTAACCTGATTAAACTGGAAAAAATATAAAAAAACATTATTAACTTATATTTATAGTTCATTTCACATAAAGCATATGTGTACGCCCGCAAGCTTAAATTATTCAACTTTTCTATATTGTATTATAATCCCGAAATAGGTACGGAACACTTGCACTGCAAGTACAACTCGTTATTAATATAAAAACAAAATCGACAAAAATAAAAAAAAAAATACGAGACAGAAAAATGTTAATACTATAAAATAAATTTACGTAGAAAAAATGTAGATAAAATTTAAGTTACGTAGTTTTAAAAAAAAGTATCACTCAGTGGTCAGACCTCTTGAATAGATTTTAAGAGGCTCGAGATGAATTTTATTAACTCAAGATAGAACGCAGACGTATATGCGTAAGGATATCAAGGCCTCTCGTGGTCACTGCAAATGTCAGCTTGTCAGTTCGATCCCCACTCGAGGAAATGAAATATTTAATTTCTTGAAAATAAAATATTTAATTTCATTTCTTCTCTCTGGTGACTCCAAAACTCTGGTCCAATCTAAATGTGGTTTTTGATGATACATTTTGATTAGTACATGTTCTTAGATAAGTTTTACGGTAACAACTCATCAGCGTGCGCTGTAAACACCAAAGTTGTCATTTATCTACCAAGCTACCAGTCCAATTTTAATGGAGTTTTCAGTTATGGGTTTGGACAGGTGTTATGTAGGGAGAAAAGTGTTACGGTAACATCTTACCAGGGGGCAAATAAAGTTAGTTCGTTAACTTAAAAACTTAAATTCGTTAAAGATTTCCGTACGATTTTCCATAATGGATTTGAAATTGATTAGCTAGGTTCGATAAACATGTGTTAGGTTAGTAAATTAAAAAAAAACACAGACTTTTACTTGATATTTTGAAAAATTAGATAAAGGTCGATACTTAAGTATTTCTGTAAATTGTGGTGATACAGAAACAAAATATCACATATGTAAATTGTATGCAATAACAAAGATATTTTACTCCCAATGGTATTTATAAAAAACGCAGGAAAATCCGTCGGAGATTTTTATTTTTTCAATTACATTTCATGAGGCCTGTCGTGGTTCTGGTCAGGTTCTGGGTTCGATCCCCAGTCGAGGAAATGAAATATTTAATATTTTCGATTTAAATATTTAATGTTTCATTTCTTCGCTCTGGTAATTAGGCAAAGCGCGGCGCTGAGTTCCGCCACTCAACACGTAATGCCTCAAATTCGGCGAAAAGTGGGAAACAGAAGTGCAACGGAGTGTCTTAACACTAGGTTCCCGGGTTCCCTCTGCCTACCCTGCCTCATGCGCGATACAGCGTGAAGCTAAAAAAAAATTACATTTCAATCGTCGTGGATCGTGGTCGTCGTTTAATACGTTTTATATTATATTTTCACTAGGCTACGATAACAGAAGTTGTGACAAATGACAAGCCATTAAAATTTGGCCGTGATTTGAAATAAAAAGTATAATAATAGATCAGACTATTAAAGCTTTCACATGTTTGTACTTTCTTTCCTAAGTTATAAAAATAAGGAATTCGTCTAAGTTACTAAAAATAAGGAACATAATACATAACACTTTAAAAATACTAAAAATAAGGAATTCGAACGTTCTTATAGTTACTTCTCAAATATTCGCAATCCTGACACTAGAATACCTACAATAATGCAACAAAATGTTCGTATCTGTTTGCATAAAAATATTAAAATAACTTATAATTGTAAAATAAGTCCAACAGAAGCCTGGCGTCGGTAACGTCGGCTTACAGGCCTAGTGAATGTGTGCAGCGAAGGACAGCCGAGTTACTTGTGCAGTTTCCGTTAGTCACATTTTCGCTACAAGGTATTCACATTTCGAGGACGGGAAAGTTGGCGTTATCGTGTTTAAAATAGAACGAAACACACATCTAACTTTGTGATGCAAAATGGACACGCCAGTAAGACGAATGCAAGTGGATAATTTAGTTTTATACAAGAGAAATTTTATTTATAATAATCTAGTTTCTGTCTAAGTACATTATCTAGTAATACATTTTGGACGTAATAAATTATAAACAATAATGGATTTTTTTTGCCAAAGGTAATGGAACTTCAGACGTATCGTCCTACATATATGCCCTTGGGGGGGATCCTCATGTTTTCGTAATCTTTCACCAGAGTCATCACTACTGTGTTTTAAAGATCAACAGACGTAGTCAACAGCTCCTCTTACTTTCCTTTCTTTTTGCCGCTCTGTTATTACTCAATCTATGTTTATCTATGTCTCGACGTAACCAAGCCAAGCAAAAGATATTTTTCACTATTCTCATCATGACATTCTTGATAGTACGAGCTCGTAGCTGCCAATGTGTGTATCTCTTCATGGCGTACTATGACATAGTACGCCATGAAGAGATAGCTAGATTTATTGTTATTATTATTATGAATTTATTGTTATTAATGCGTTGTATGCCTAATAATCTCTTTTTATTTTTAAGATATACTTATAAAAGTATAGTATAGTGCTATAATACCAACAACCTGAACATTTTATAATTACATTTAAAATTATCTACATAAGAGGCAAACTTTATTTATTTTTTTGTTTGTTGGTCGTAACACGTTCTAAACTTAGTTCGCTCGGAGTGTATAAGTAAGTGTAAGTGTACAAATTGATTTATTGAAGTTAAGCGGGTTCTCGAGTTGCGCCAGAGTATTCACAGGCCTTTGCATTACACAGATAAAGTGAAAATAAAAAAGAAACTTCACAAACAGAAATCCTCTTGTCGCGAGATTTACGAGCTGACGCACCTTCAGTGCAAATAAGTTATGTAAATTTTATGTGTTGTTCAGAAACATCGGTTAAATCAACACCAAGAACACTGAGGTTAATAAATCAATTTTACTGCCATATTGATTAGTGGATATAGGCTAAGTATAATAGGTGAAATATACAATATTACTGTTCAATTTACGCAAAATGAACTTCAAGAAAAGTTTTAGTAAAGCCAACAATTTTCTTAATGAAACCTGAAATAATGGGATCGAGTAATTGTAAAGCTTTCAATCATAATTATAGAAAGTCACGCAAACAAAAATGTATACATTTTAAAATTAAAATTAGATTTTGAATTTTGTATATGAAATACTTATTTTTTTTAATTCCTTTGGTAGTATAATAACAAATTTTAAGACATATATTCTTTTTGTTATGGATTTAACTAGTAGTAAATAATAAGAATATTTTCTTTATATATTCACGGACATATTACAAATCATACTTTATTTGTTAGTTTGTTAAAAAATAAAATAAAATCAAAACGAATTGGCAGATAAAAAAACAAACTCAAGCTATAATTGTGTGATAGTTCTAAAGTAAATATAAAATGAAAGAGCGAAGTTGACGCTACACTGACATATTTATTCGAAGCATTAAAATTCAGTAAATGCAAGCACAATTTAAATGCTATTTTCCACCCAAATTTCTGTTTGTCAATTAAAATATTTGAAATCACCGAAATCATTTCAGTGGCGGTTAATTTGATTACTCGGAAATCTCCACAAGGGCATTGCAGTATTGTTGATATGAAATATTTTCTGCCTTTCACTTAAGATTGGGGAAAAGCGCTATACAAAATATTTCAGTGTAAGGATGATCCGTTACAAAAATAAATCTTGTTTGTTTTTTCTAATCTTTATAATATTTTGCATTCGTCTATATATCATATAAACGTAATATCGTAGAAATACTGGCTTAGTTAATGTTCTTTTAATTATTTTGTATATTCTATAAATAATAAAACAACAAGAACAAACAGCTCATATTTTAAATTCATAATAAATTTAATATAAATAATAATTATTATTAAACAAATAAATAAAATGAAATGCTTTTGAATTTCTAGTCCATAAAAGCAAAATGATTCAATACGTTTGACAGTTGATTTCAGTCCGAACATGGCAATTTATACTGCACGTCACGTAGCCACTCACTGTGGCTTGTTTGTGAAGTGACAATACTATCGTACCTACTGTTGAGTTCGAAGCCGTTTGTTTATTAATTATTTGATAAAACACTGATATTTTATTAGCTCAACTTTTGCAATGTTACGAAGTTAAAGATCCCCACGGGAAATTAGTCATAAATAGTGTTATTATAAAAATGTAGTTGATTCTATTATATTAATATTTTTATATTTAACAAATACATAATATTTGTTAAATATACACAAATATACATAATATTTGTGTAGAATTTTAATTAAATTTGATACAAAATATTAATATTAAAGGATATTTATATATATATATATATATATATATATATATATATATATATATATATATATATATATATATATATATATATATATATATATATATATATATATATATATATATATATATATATATATATATATATATATATATATATATATATATGTATATATGTAAGCATATTTTTTTATTAGATGCACTTTGTTTCATACCAAATATGACTGCTCGCTACTACCGACTTTGAACGAATTTAATATTTTGTTTTACTAACCGTTATTTATTATGACGTGTTATGTTACGTGGACTAGAAATGGGCTATTATGTATAAAGTACTTAACGGAGATGTGTCGATTATATACACAATATATGTTATATATAACCAATGCGTGAGTTTCTTTTTTTGCAAACAGATTTATCGGATACTATCACGGATCAATTGTTAGTATTCCATTGAAAGCCCTGGAGACAAGATTTTGTATCGCCTGAATAATTTACACGCACTTTACTTACTCTGAATATAAGAATGAACGTGTGAGTGTATTTAAAGGTGAAAAAAGAAAAAGCTTTTTTATTTCTCAAGCTATACTCGACCTACCTCAGTTAAAGAAAATATCAAGGAGTGGATGCAATTAAAACTTAAATATTACGGGTTTCTTTAAACCGGCTCTTAAATATTTTTTAAAATTCAAAGGAATTTATGTGTGTTAATTTATTCTTAGTTAAAGCTTAGAATTGCGTTACTAAAAATTTAGTTCTAAATATTTTAAGCTTGCCAAAAACCAATTTAAAAGCATCGTAATGAAAACAATCTTTAATATTAAATAATAACAAATGTTAAACTTATATTTGGGTTAAATTAGTCAAAAATAAAATTATTTCATAGTTTATATTAAGGAAAGCTTTGAACGCGCAAAAGTGACTAAGTTGTCGTTGCTGACTTTATGAGTGGGACAAGCGCCGAGCAACTTTTGCTCCAACTAACTTCTAGTGCTGTAAGTAAAGTGTCTGCGGCAAACTTGCCTTCGCGAATTACTTCCACGCGATTTCACGATCTCACTACGATCAGTTAAACTCTCGCATCTGTTCTAATAAAACGAAGAGGTGATCGTCCCGTTTGTTAAAGCTTTCACTTTACATCTGTTCGGGAATTCTATTATAATCTTAGACGAACATTTCACAAATTCAAGTCTGTGTCTAATATTATAAATATAATAAATAAATGGTTCAAATAACTTAAATAATTCCGAGTTGAAATTCATCAAGCTTTAATTAATGGAATTCCGAGGGAAGTTTAAACACGTCTCATTAATTCGTAATGCTATTATGTTCTGGTCTTTTACAAATGTCAGTAACAGTTAAATGAAATTCACATTCTGCTATTTACTATTTATTTTTAACACTTTAATAGGTATATTTTAACGATATGCTCGGTTCGCAACCTCGGTTACTACATGCCCAAATACCGATGTGGTAACATGTTTCACCGCTGGAACTAAATTAATGAAATACCATTACTCCTTTTAACAACATTATTTTACATACATAACTAATTTGATGCAAGCACTTTTGTCCGTAATAAACGCAATTAATATGAAAATTGGCACCTATATATGAAATTTTGATTTATATTCACGTACTCCTCTTTCAGCTATATATCACGATAGTAAAATGCATAAGCAAAGCGGGACGCGTTTCGTACACAAGTTAGGTAATTTATAAAATAATAATTAATTAATCATTTTGACCTTATTATGAATGTGGCACATTTTTTCAGTATAGGCATACCAATATACAGAGTTGTTAAAGAGATTCGCGTAAATTGAAAGATCGCGAAGGGGGTAGACAAGCGTATTCCCGTTAGACGTAAGCGTTGTTTTATGGTCGTCGTGACGCCAACAAACTTCGGCAACTGCTTTATGATCCTAATTTATAAGTGAGAGGCGTCTGAGTATTTACGACTCTTTCTGAAGCTTTCCCGCGAGTGTGTTCACTTCGATTGCCTTTGCATTGACGTTATTTCTTTTTAAAAAATATAATTTTGCTCAAGTTACAATTAGATGCCAAAAAGTTTTTTTTAACATTATCTTTCATTTTTATATGCTATTGCTTCCATGATATAGATTCAACTACAAGGGTTATACAATAATAGTTTTCCTTTTTTATATATCTACTTCCAAGTGTTTAAACATTTACTAATTAATTATTAATTTATTTATTTTATAAATTTTAAATGATAATATTTTATAAATTTTAAATTTTAAAAAGTGAGTTTCTATTACATATAGATGCTAATTTTATTGATTTCGTTTTAAATTTGTAACTCAATCAAATCAATTTAGTGTATTTTTATAAATAATTTAATACAATATTTAGATAATATTAGTCTAAGATTTGTCAGATAATGTTATATAAAGACGCGTCCTTTTGAGCAATAAATAAAATGTTACAATTTTATTTTAATATAATAAAATTTATACAGTTTTTTAATTTAGCAGCAGGTAACCGAAGTTCAGGTTTTAGGACACAGCTTCATGTTGACTGATTTACAATTTGTGAGAGCTTTATGAAATTTTGCAAGCATAAATTAATTTTCAATTTGCCTTTGACGTTTCGCTGAGCCGGCCCGACATGTCTCTCAGGCTAGGTATTAACCGGGACATGACGCCCTGCGCCTATTTCTATCCATATCTCCCTATACCGGTTTGCCTTGTGTCGTAGAAGTTATGAGAAAATTAATTGAAATACTAGACATTCATTGTCTACCAATACTTCTGAAAATTTTGGTGAAAATCAACAACATTTTTAATCAAGATCGTTTTTTTAGTGGTTAAGTAAATTCACCGTTTAAAATTATAACTTTTATTTAAAGTTAAATAAATACCACACAGTGTACTGATATGTTGATTAATTCTATAATTATGAAAAAAGAAATGGCAATATTAAAATATCAGTACAATATCACTTATACATATTTGTAAAAAAGAGGCTATAGTTTTTAGTGTATAGTATGTATTATAATATTTGCTAGAAATGAGAAAATGGTAACAATATATAATACTGAAATTACCAGTGGTACACCAAAAAACATAAGTATTATTGAAATGTTGGTTAAATGACAATATTAGTACTGAGCGCTACATATTACGATGCTCAACAAAGCTATGTGGCCAATAGGTTAAGGTAAGCTGGGTTAATACCGGCTAGTTTTGATTGGTAGATATAATATAAACATAAGGATTCTATTATTTTATTTATTAGACAAAGCTATTTGTTTATGAATATTAAAAAATATGTTTACAAAATCGGTCCAAATGCTAATTCGGAAATCGACGAGGGCAGCGACTGAACGCATTGTCGAATATAATTTAAAGATGGATTTAAAAGATAAGACGCAGTGTTCATCTCTTCCACCATAGCGGTCATGCCCTTATCCTAGTATAAAATTCTTCCACACCTAAGTTATATTAATAATTTAATTTTATAATAGTAGTAAGAGTACATGTTAATTTATTAAGTTTACTGTGTCTTTTCAATAGTTCTAAATTTAGATATGCCGCATCACCGATAAGTGACCCATACGTAGATTGAAATTGACAGCATTCTACTTCAGCGCTTCTTTACAGGTGCAAGACGGTAGATTCAATCTTTGTGCATATTGTAATTGTAGGCAAATTCATAAAATATTCTTGTTAATTTATTTAACTAAACTTAAATTTAAAAAGCGTATAAAAATTTTGAATGAAGCAGGATTTGAACCCGCGCCTCTGGAATACTGTTCCAGCGCTCTGACCAACTAAGCCATTCGTTCTCACCGAGCTCCGTCGAAATTCTTATACGCTTGTTACAACTTATTTATGTTGTTAGCATCTCTGTAGGGAGATTTTTACAAATTTCCGCTACCCAAAGACAACTCGTAAGAATTATCGTTTGGCAAGAGAGAATACTATTTATTTTAATATTTTTACTATGTTTTAAAGTGTTATTCCACACTTAGGACAGAAAATACTAAACTTAAATTTAAGTTTAGTATTTTCTGTCCTAAATGTGGAATAACACTTTAAAACATAGTAAAAATATTCTAGTTAATTGGTTATCTATACTTTTTTTTCTGGAATTACTCCAAGTGTTTGCTTTTTTTTGTTTAACTTGCGAAGCGTGCGATGCCACATCGTACAATCTTTAGCGTCTTTGGTGGTTAGACCATTGGTTCTCATCTTTACGACATCCAACCAACGCTTCCTTGGGTATCTTGGAAGTTTCACTTCAGGTACAGACATAGGTCAGCGCCCAACGAATATGATACGTATGCGATCAGACAGCATCTTAATTTCCGTGGTGTGAAACTCCTGAATGTGTTAAAACAGCACGGCCAGCATTAGCTGGCATTGGATGATGCTGTTATGTACAAGGTTCTTAAGTTTAGGTGATATTATGTAGTTGGCGACCATATTAGAGACATCCCGATCACCCAGCACTTATCTAGCCAAGAACATAGTGATCGAGGCCTCCAGACTCGTCCATAACGAACCCAGAATTCCTGAACTTTCCAATTTAATGGCTGGTTTAGGAAGCCTTAAACCACTTTTGCCGTGTGATTCCGGCTTAGAATAGGATCACCCTGGTACAGATGGTGTCGTAAGAGGCGACTAAAGTACGTGTGGTAGAGTCACGTTGTCAACAATGACAACACGCATGGGCAGACTCGACCGGATTGTTACCACCCCCGGCATTGAAACTGGCGTTAAGTAGTGGCTTCGGCCGCTGCGTTTCGCATTGGGTAGTGCCGGGCCCCGGTGCCCATCCATCTTTAGGACCGGCAACACCTTTGTAGCTCCTCTCGTGCTACACAGGGCCGTGGGCGACGGTGATCACTTACCATCAGGTGAACCGTACGCTCGTTTGCCGTGTCTTCTCCATAAAAAAAAACCTATTAAATTGGAAAGTTCAGGTATATAGATAATGGCCGAGGCCTGGTTTTCAGAAGCCATGTACTCCACCTACGTCTCATTTACACTGGTGTAATCCTTAAAAAGATTTAAATAAAAATATAGGACAACATATCTCTTCTTCCAGAGATAGCGAACAGTTATTACCTTTATGGTTTCCTATAATTCAATATATTTGCAAGGATTTTTAAATATTAATTCTTAGATAATTAAATACCATACGCTGTGACCATTATCAAAATACGCAACAAAAATGTACACTGGAAAGCACAGTATACTATTTCAATTAATATGTTGACTTTAGAGCAAATTTAATATAGGTAGAGTACGTGGCCATCATCGTTTACACCTTCGAAATACTATGCTTTATGGGAAGCTTTTGATTTTTTTATGTATTCCCCCTTTCACTTCTGCTCTATCATCAACCCTTTTAAACATTCTCTCCAGGGACTCTAATCTTATTCCAGTATCAACGTTACAGTTTAGAATTTTCATATACTTTTTAATATTTACTATTCTTTCACATCAATGTATGACTTAGAATGAGTAACAAGCATGAAAATGTACATCGTTTAGTGTAAATTAGCTTCAAGTAGTTTTATATCTTCGATTTCACTTAGTTTTTGAGCAAAATCTATGAATTATTAAGCTATTCTGTAAGTCACTACTGCATCAAAAAAATGCATTCAAAATGTTGTTATAACTCAAAGTATCTTCAATTAGCGTATATCAGAGCAAATGGCTAGAATAAATAAAAACAGTTATTGAACTAAAAGCAGTAATATAATTTGCATTCCATTAATAGAAAGCTTGAAAGGTCCAAATTGAAAAGTAAACATCTAAGTTAAAAGTTAAAATTTTTCCGCTCTTAAGTTGGACAGACGAGACTGTTATAACGTATGAATTCACGACAGAAATATTGTGCTGGGTGAGGAGTCTTGTATAAAATGCAACATGCAAAACCCATTGAGAATGATGTCTGGGTCGTGCCGCGTTTACCATAAAGATAAAGTATGTAAGCATTTTGAGCAACGATTGATATAGTATTATATTCGTAGAGCCATTCAATAACTGTTCGATGATAGATGTGCTTGAATTGTATTTTATTGACAATATTTGTACTTGTAATTTTATTTATTTAAGCATTAAAAAGCTTTTAGCGTTGTAATAACACTTGTTCTATTTAAGAATTTTTTAGAATATTACAAATTCTTTACATCAATCATAAACAATAGTTGTAATAGTATGGTACAAATATTTATTATTTCAAGACCATTTTAAAACTTTATAATACTATTCCAAATAATCATGTAAGAACAAAACTATATGTTTTGTTATTTGATGTAGTACTGTACAGTTTGGCTATTTTTAGTCTGGACAGCTGGACAATTATGCTATAAGTTTAAATCTTCCCGCGCCAAATGTTGGTCTTGATTATCTTTTCAAGCTAGTCGAACTAGACCATAGTTTGACTATTTTACTGCAATAAAAACACATCATTTAACTCTACAGTACTAGATCTAATAACAAAATATTTAATTTAGACAAAACTTTTAATTTTGTTCTACAGCATCATTGCAATATTATTTAGAACCGTTAAGGTTTAAAATGGTATTAAAATAATAAATATTTCAACAACATTCTAAAGTTTATATTTGAAATATCATAATTAATGGTGTAATATTTTAATGTGTTTACAATATGTAAATGCTTTAACTAAAACTTCAACTTACACTTTAACATGTTTACTCTTCATGTGCATTTCTTTTTTTATTGTACAAACTCCTTCCTGTGTTCTCCATACAACACAATGGCGAACAAATTTGTGTTCATCAGATATTCAGACATGTGACAGATTCAGACAGATTGTATTCACGTAAATTTAAAATATTTTATTAAAAATAAAACATTGGCTTTGGCTTACAAATGCTATCGATTTTTACCAACTAACGAATGTAAAATCATAAGTTGCTTGTAGAGATCAGGCATCATGTGTCACTTGTATGGAATTCACAGTGCAAAGTGCTACGTTATTCAACTTAATGGCTATTAGTTTGGTTCGTTAGTGGAATATTGCTAACGAATGCGCAGCGGCCGCGCATTCCGGCAGGCGGTGAAACGCTCAATTAGCACACACACTCACTATTCAACTATTGTACCTAGATTTCATATAAAACGTCACAAATTTCACGCAATGTAAGTAAATCATAAATAACAAAGATATTGACACAGAAAAGTTTTTTATTGATACTGATATTAATAAAAATTGTTTGTTCGTTGTAAAAACTACATATTTTTATACTAAAATAGTGTAATTAACAGATTCATATAAATCAGAGTAAAATCCAACGAAATTATATGAAAAAATGAACTAATTCAAAATTATAATTTAAGGCAAGGAATAACGAAATTTTCCACATTTTACTATAGTAAAAATAATATGAGCATCCAAATAAAAAGACGTAGACTATTATAAAAATTAAACGCTTAAACAATAATTAGTAAACTAAACAACTATGTTGTTTGCTCAAAAACTAAAATGTAAATAAATCTTACGTATTTTTTTTATATTAAAAAATACATAAATTAATGCCTAGACCATTCCTGTAATTCATTTATTTTTAAGTTTGATCGAACAGATAGTGCTTTTTATTAGAATCGATTAAATTAATAATACTATTTATATACATTAATTTTCAGCTTCACGCTGTATCACACACATGTCAAGGAAGGAACTTGAAAATCTTAGAATTAAGATGCTCCGTTTCGTTCTCTACATTCCGCCTATTTCACGGCATTGTAGTTCGTGAAGAATTAAGAAAGTGATAGCTGCGCTTTACGCCGTCCTTTTACTAGCAAAAGTATGAAAGTAGTAAATATGTATTTTATTTCTTTGAGTGAGGGTCAAGCATAGGCCTTTATAAAAAGGTACTACTACTACTATTATTACATAATATATAATAATATAATAGATAAGGTACTACTACTACTTTTACTACATAAAAGGTAATAAACTAAATTAAAAATAATTTAATAATGTCTTTGATTTTCGTGATTGTTACACATTTTAAATGAAACACTTTTAAACGGATTAATGGCGTATATTGAATGGTAAACATTTTTGGGAAACCCGACGTTTCGAACACTTTACAGAAGTCCGTGGTCACGGGTAGACTGAGGTGGCATTTGTCTGTCAGTTGATATAAATATCCTATATAGGTCAAAGCTATATAGGTCAAACAAAGATAAGAACACCGATGGTGTTAGGGTGAAGGAACACATCTCCAATGTCAAGAATGGGCATGTATCAAAGTCAGCTGTGTGTCAGCATACATTGACCAAATCCAACCATTACGTCAGGTTTGATAAACCCCACATCCTCGCTAGGGAGAATAGATATATCCCTAGAATGATCCGCGACGCTATTGAAATACAAAAACATCCTAATTTCAATAAAGAAGATGGTTGGAAACTTTCCACCACCTGGGACCCACTATTAAAAAATTTAAAGTCCCCAGCACACCACACTAGAGGACCAGATACAGTTAGCTCATTCTGCAAGAATCCAGAGAGAGAGAGAGAGAGAGAAGATTGCATGATCATTGGACTCGCTTATTTATGACATTGAGACCGATGAAGGGATTTTTCTTTTCTCGAGTTTCTCGCTCGATATCCAATAGTGTGTTTGCACGACTGAGCGAAACGCACGAAATTTATTCCGCAGTGCGGACATACCCATATTAACTTGATACTGCACAAAATATTCGAAGCACAGATTATTTCTGTGCGATTTTTCTACCGCCAGTGCGGCTACTTCCATAAAAATTGACGTGTTACAAAATTTGGAAATAAAGCTCACAGTGAAATATCGCAGAAGCATGCGGGTGGAGCCGTAGAAGCAAGCGTTATAATATTTCTTTAGGCACTCAGTCAATGAAACAATATAATTTTAAAAATATAAGATATTTTAAATAAAAAGGAAATAAAGATCCCTATTAAAAATATCAGCATAGCTGCTCAGTTGCTATGATGGAAATGATTAATATGCCTCATTTGGGGCACGCGCCACCCTCTAGGACGTTACGGGCTACGGGCCATGGTTTCGAGCTACGTTGCGATGCTACGTGCCCTACGTACATCGTTTACGCTTCCGCGCGGAAAATTTATTAGATCCCACCCCATTTATACTGTTTATCTCTATTATATATTTAATGTCATTTTATTTTCTTGATATTAAGTTATTTAGATTACTCATGCATCTTGAAAAGATAATGTATAATACTTATTTGAGCGTCGAGTTAATATTTATGTAGAGGAGGCATATTGTGGAAGATAGGTTTTAATCTAGGTCTTTGTGTATGCTAATAAGTCTACTAGCCTTTATACAGATAATTTGTATACAATGAATTCTGTATTTTATATTCAAGTACCATATTTCTATTAATTATATAAAAATGTACTCCTTAATTCTTTTAAGTTATATTTTATTTAACATGACTCGCGCAAATGGTGTTTATTGATTAAATTGAAAAAAAAAAAACGACAGACTTGTAAGTAAACGATATTATTGTTGTAATTGGTTTCTAATGCCATCTAAAACCCCTAAACGTGTTGGAAGGCTGGACCCGGAGATAAAGTGCACCCGCTTGCCGAGTGTCTGGTATTTTACTTTTAAGAATAGTTTTCTGTATAGGAAATATTAACATTTCGTTTGTACTTATAACTTTATTGAAACATATCCTAATTATATATAGCTTTAATATTTTAATATGTATATTAAATACTTCATTTTCTCGACTGGGGATCAAACCCAGAACCTGTCGGTTACAGTCACACGCTTGTGGCGCTGCGCCACGACAGCTTTCAACTCACAATATATTATCAATTTAATTTTATGATTTTTTACCTTTTGATAAAAAGAAACTCAAAATTCCGCTAAAATAATAATAAAAGTTATTTAGAAAGTATAAAATCACCAACAAAATTTTGCAACATATTTCTTCTTGTATATCCCACTTGATATGCAAGCGATGGGGACAACACATCCTTACATCTTGCGGTAAGAGCACGAGTTACAATTTTTCATCGTGCAATGCTCTAGTCGTGTTTAAATCCTACAAAATTTATGACCCCTCTCGTTGTTGGTGACCACTTTTAGAATTACTTGGTAGTTCTCTGTGCATCACATACAACGTACCTTTTGATAACCTTCGTATATGACATAGTTGGGTATTCGGGCGGTGAAACATCTCTTCATACCTTTTGTGACCCCTATCGCATGAATGAGATATTTATTTTCATCTATACTGACCTCTCTCGTGTACTTTTCGAACGTATATAATTATATATATATATATATATATATATATATATATATATATATATATATATATATATATATATATATATATATATATATATATATATATATATATATATATATATATATATATATATATATATAATAATACTTTATTGCACTTTACATTTTGTATATGATAACATTTCACATATTTAATATATTGTTATATTTACGGTAAATGTGCAACGGCGGCCTTATCACTAAAAGTGATCTCTTACAGGCAACCGGTACTATAGAACTAATATTATAGAAAGCAGAATGGCGCAAAAAGTATCACATTATATTTATATTTGTACATTATAAGATATTTGTTTGGAAAAAAATAAATAAAATTAAATAAATAAAAATAATATACTCGACTGTTTTGATCTAGCTGAATTATATATATATATATATATATATATATATATATATATATATATATATATATATATATATATATATATATATATATATATATATATATATATATATATATATATATATATATATATATATATATATATATACACATACATATATACACACATATACATAAACCAAATAAATATTGTAGATTTTGCTCCAGATAGTGCAGTTTAAGACGGCGTTTAAATATACCAACTGACTGTGATTGTTTAATTATAAGTGGCAGCTCATTCCATAACTTAGCAGTCTTGATCGTGAAAGATTCAGCATAGCATTTCGTACGGCGCAACGGAATTTCAAGAAGGTAGTTAGCGCGGGAACGGAGGGATTGAGTGTGAAGGGAGGTTGACCCTAAGAACTTAAACCGTTCTTTAAGGTACATAGGAGTAATAGGGTGGAAAAGAATGGTATAAAGGAGAGTGAGGGAATGTAAATTACGTCGTTTTTTTATCGTCAGCCGTTTCAGTTGATTCCGAAACTGAGACACATGGTCGTACTTTCTTAGTCCAAATATGAATCTTATAATAAGATTTTGCAGACGTTCGAGTTTATTAAGCAGCTGCTATATATATATATATATATATATATATATATATATATATATATATATATATATATATATATATATATATATATATATATATATATATATATATATATATATATATATATATATATATATATATATATATATATATATATATATATAACGTTAAATGGTCCTTTTCCATTCTTTCTAAAAAAAAATAAAAAAACTATAAAAAATAACTTCAAAATTGTATATACCTTTATGTACAAACTCTAGTTAAATATCTAAAAAATCGCGCGATATCTAAAAAATAAATCACAATTTTATGCAAGTGTAGCGTTAGAATATCGAATTTAACAAGACTATAAAGCCAATCCATGAATATGAAAGTGCATTACATTCGCTTCGGAAGTAAAAACATCGTGTTTTAATGCCAATAATACGCACGGGACTGCTCGCTGCACTGCGCCGCTCTGCACGCCATACAAAAATAAATTCCAAATATGAATCTACATTCACCTTATGCAGGTTTATTTTTAAAGGTTTAGCTAGCAATTTATTTTGAGCCGCTATCATTATGCTGTTTTGTATGAAATATGAAATGTTTTGTCCATATTTCTGAAATAAGAGGATATCGTATAAATATTATTAGTATAACGTCTACTTTAAATGAAATAAAAAAAAAGTTTTTTACTTTTTTAAAATGAAATAAATATGTAACGTTAAACCTGCGGTTGTTTTAAAATAAATCATATCAGGACAAAGTTATATAAATATATTTTTTTTAAAGTATAGAGTTTTTATGTATTATATAATTTCATAATTAAAAATTGATGCAACTGGTACCGACTACGTATGGCTGTGTTTAAAACACATCGTAATCTGAAAGTAATTGCAACCATGGTATTTGAATGTAATACAAAACAAAAGTAACACATTGTATCCTATAATAAATAGGCACAAATTTTCCCTTCCCGTTTGGATATTTATAATAATAAAATTATAAAATCATTTTATTTTCATTTTATATTTCCATATCTAGAAATTTAATACGTAAATATGAATAAAATTTGTTTAAATAATAGACATAAATATAAGTCGGAATACAGGCTTTAGAATAATACTTATAGGAAATTTACATAATATAATAGAATAATAATATTCAATTACATTTTCTTAGTACATACATACCGAGATGTGAAAGAAAGACCAAAAGTCTGTAATTTTTCTCTGTATCAAAATTGCACACTAACATTTTTTTGAATAAAAAAAAATATAATATATAATGGCCTGTTGTGGCGCAGCGGCACAAACGTTTGACTGTAACCGACGAGTTGCGGGTTCGATCTCCACTCGAAGAAATGAAATATTAAATATTTTCAATTTAAATATTTAATGTTTTCATTTCTTCGCTCTGGTACAAGGCAAAACGCGGCGTTGAGTTCCGCCACTCAACAGGCAATGCCTCAAAATTTGGCGGAAAGTGAGCAACGAAAGTAGAACGGATTGTCTTAACACAAAGTTCCAAAGTTCGCTCTGCCTACCCCGCCATGTGCGGGATACAATTTCAAGCTGATTAATATATTAATTTATTTTAACATATCTATTATACATTTATATAATATTCTTTAGAGCGGTTCGCAATATGTGTGGCCATATGGCGACAACATTAATTTGTTGCATACGTTTGTGATAGTGCTTTATTTTTCATAAACAGCCTTGAAGATTTATTAATTAACTGACTTGGACATAAAAATATTACATTCTAATTCCTAATTCATCCTTTTACTTTTTTGATATTTTGTTACACTATTTCTAGCTAGTCCAAACTAGCCTACCTATGTATCTACTATTTAAATATTTTGTTTTGTTCAAAGCTGCGAATATTGCCACTAGAACACTATTTATGTTGAAATTAAAAAAAAGCTTTAATTAGAGAGATAAATAATACATAAGACTTGATAAAATTGTTATAAAAATTATGCAAATCAGCTTACTTGCTAGTCATTCACATTTATTTAATTTTCTTATGAAACCTGTTTTTCCTGGTGGTCCCCAGAATTAAATCTGTCTCATAAGTTACTATATAATTTAAGCTATTACAATGCTAAAATTCATTTTTCAATAACAATATTTTTTTATTAACAGTTACTTGACTTTATTTATTTAAAAAAAAAACGAAGACCAAGATAAAATATAACATTTATTTCTCCCTAATAGTTTCAACGCATTTTGCGACCAAACTATGAGACCGACAAATAATCTGCTGAGTGGTTGTATAGCTTCTATAATATTTTTTTTTTCATATTTCTTGTAAAGAACTAACTTTTCTATCCTTTTATTATTTGTACAGATATAGGTAGGTAGATTATTAAGGTAAGTAATAATTCTATGGTTATAATGGCTTAAAAATAAACTACATCGCGTGACCAACTCGTGTTATGTAGACGGTTGGACTGATGCGGAGACTACAATTTTTACTCGTATTTTATTGAACGGAACCACATTAGCAAGTTTACCTGTGTTTAAAACTTGTAAATTAGCTACTAATGTCGTCCAGTTTTATCGGAAAACAAACTTTCCTTTTACACAAACCGGATTTATTTTAAACTGTCTGACTGTATTTACTAATCTGAATTACTTTTGTGTATCATAATACAATATAACATTGTATTATAATACAATTGTCACTTGGAAGACAATATTTTATTATTTTGTTTAATTTACCTTTTTAGCCAAATCAAGTCAATCCCTCTGCCTACCCTGCCATGTGCAGGATACAGCGTGAAGCTGAGTAGAATAGAGTAGAGTAAAGTAGCTAAATCAATAGAGCTGTTGCAGCGAATTTAAAACATTTATATTGATTAAGCCGTTTCTTCTGTATAAATTAACGAATACAAAGGCAAGGCAAATAAATACCATAGTTCCGAGCCCGTCGTAGCGCAAGAGACAAATATTTGATTGTAAACGCGACAGGTTACGTCCTCACTTACGGATAAAAAATATTTAATATTTTCAAATTAACTATTTAATGTTTTCAATTCTTTGCTCAGGTGGCAGGGTAGGCAGATGGGACTTGGGAACCTAGTGTTAAGACACTCCGTTCCGTTCTCCAAATTTCCGCCTAATTTGCGGCATAGAGTGTTGAGTGGAGAAATTCAACGCAGCGCTTTGCATTGTTACCAGAGTGAAGAAATTAACATTAAATTTAAAATATGAAACATTTCATGTCCCCGAGTGGGGATCGAACGGACAATCTGTCTCGTTTATAGCCTGTGCCTCTGCGCCACGCCTAAATGATCATAATTCTACATAAAAACACAGTTATGATTTCAGTTAGTGTAATCGACAATATTTTTTACTAATAAAATTACATCTTTTCATATGTTGACAAAAAAAACAGACTTTTTAAAGTAAAAATGCTGTTAAAATAACGGATATGTAAGATACATGTAAAACATTTGTGTGCAGCATAAAGCCGAATTTGCTACGATCAGTAGGACTAGAGGAAATAAAGTTATGATTTATGCAAGTGAAATGTGTTTCAAACAACGTTCCAACGGCAGATCTTTACTGTGAAATGAAAATCTCTTATATCAATGTGAGCTTGGTGGCGCCGGTTTTATTATTTGTTACAATTTCTATAGACCACGGCGATTAATAATATACAATGTAACATGCCCCGAAATTTAATAGATTACTTTAATTATTATTAAATATACCCTATTTACACTAACGTCAATTCAATAAATTTTATATCTTAAATTTTTATATGAAAGGTGGCATACCTTTCATATAAAAATATATATGATAAACTCATAACAAATACGTATTACTTTTAAAATCGAAATAAAACAACTTTATGAAAGTTTAAAATGAAAATCCATTATATCGATAAAGAGTAATGAAATGTCGTGATTTTTAAAGCAATATTTTTCTTTCAGGATCCCTTACGCTGACAAGATCACCCCGGAGCCGATTCTGAACAACAATGCGGGTCGAGACACAAAGGCGGACTCGATCAGGAACAGTTATAATAGCCAATTCAAAGTTGGCATTTACGGTTGGCGTAAGAAATGCCTTTACATTCTTGTCATGGCGCTCATGCTTATGATGATTATCAATCTCGCATTGACGCTCTGGATTCTAAAAGTTTTGGATTTCAATTCGGTAAAGTACTTATTTAACTTTTCTTCAGCTTCACGCTATATCCCGCATTCCGTTCCGTTCCTCTTTTTTCACCGAAATGGAGGCATTGCGTGTTGAGTGGCGGAACTCTACGCCACGCTTTGTCTTGTTACTAGAGCGATGACATGAATACTTTAAATATGTAATTTGAAAATATCAAATGTTTCATTTCCTCGAGTGCGGATCGAACCCATAACGTTTCGCGTTTACAGTCACATGCTTGTGCCTCTGCGTCACGACAGTCCTTAATGTTTAAAAATAGATATTTAATTTTTAAGGTAATTGATTATATATGTATCTATATTTTAAAATACCATGCAGAATACGATGAATATAAAATATATTTTGGCCGTAAAGTTCGCCACAGCACTATATTTTTACAGCTTACACTTTAACTTAGCCAGTTAGGAGTGTTACTAAAGTAACAGCTTACTAAAGTTTGCTTTATAAGTGAAATCTATGTTAATGTGAAAGCGCAAATATCTAAAAATATACATAATAAGTTACTTCTATTAAATTGTTTTAAATAGACTTTATTATACATAGAAATATCTAAAAATATGATTTTTATATAGGAAGGTATGGGCCAACTTCGTATCGTTCCTGGAGGCTTACAGTTATTGGGACAAGCGCTCGTACTGGATTCTCTTTTTGCATCTAGCGTCAAATCACGACGTGGGCAACCTATATCTATAGAATCATCTAGAAACTTTACTGTTTCTACCAGAGATTCACAAGGAATTGTGAAAAGCAGATTATTTTTAGGCAAGAATACTATTTTCTTTACTAAATGTAACCAATAAAATGGGACGCTCACAGCGTCGAGACCCGTTTTAAATGCTATCTATAAAACTAGCGGAAAGCCATGAACAAAGTAATGTGCATGGATGATGCGTTGCATAGATGTATTAAGCTAATATATTGTCTAATTATTAGAATAGGGTACAAAAATATTAACCAACAAAAAAAAAGAAGCGTAAATGTCATTATGGCACAGTCAGGTTTTCGTGGAAAAAGTGAATCTATTATACTAATATATCTTCACATTTTTCTTTATATGTAGTTATTTGGTGTTATAAGATTTAGTTACAAAAAAAGTTTTTGGAAATCATAGAACCAATTTGATTATATTATACGTATAAAGAATTGTTTACAAATACTAATAGTCTTTATCTCATTGTTCACGAAATCTTAAACAAATACAGATATAAATAGTATGTAAAATGGATGGGAAATACTAAAATATACTATCGTTATAAAACTATACTACTGTTAGGAAATCCTCAACTGCACCTTAATTGAATATATATATATATATATATATATATATATATATATATATATATATATATATATATATATATATATATATATATATATATATATATATATATATATGTATGTAAAGTAAAGATGATAATAAACAATATCCAATGAATTTATCTACTAACAAGTAATTTAGATTGATAAATATTAAATGGAGTTTGAATCAGTGATTATAACAGTATCGTAGTGCAGTTGATCAGGGTCTGATTTTAAGGGCTAAGGTTGTGGTTTCAATATCCACTTTATGGAAATAATTTCATTAACTTTTTGTGTATAAGTTATTTATTTCAATATTCTGCTATAACCGATAACGTTATTCAATACCCAACTTGTCGAAACAAGAAAAAAAACAGTAATTCACATAAAATATATTATTATTTCTGTTTAGGCCACGATCGCTTAGAAGCTAATGTAGCTCGGCTAGATGTCCGCGACGCTAGAGGTGTCCTCCTTATAGGAGCGGGTCAAGATGCAGTAACGATTGGAGCAGAAAACCTCGTAGTAACCAGTCCAGCTGGAGCCATTTTCAACACAGCAGTTCAGTCACCACTTGTCAAGGCACCACCTTCCAAACAATTGATGTAGGCAAAATTTATTTTGTTAAAATATTTTTCGTGCTAATTTATTCTGCATATACGAGAACGTGTATTTTTTCAAAGTTATACTAACGGATTTTAACTTATTCTTATATAAAAAAAAATAGTAAATAAGGAATATTAGAGAATACTACATTATCTTTAATTGTTTAAAATTTGTTAGGCTGGAATCACCAACCAGGTCATTAGAAATGCATGCAGCGCAGAGCATCTCAATGGAGTCGCGGGCCGGCGACATAAGCGCCAGCTGCTTGTCCACCTTCCGCCTCCGCTCCGTCGCCGGATCGGTAAGCGCTGACTCAGGGATACTGCATACGAGTACACGCCACACGAATAAAACTATATTTTATTACTCTATGTTGCTGAATAATGTATGTAATGTAAACATTTTATTGATTTATACTCATGTTGTTTTACTCATATATATTTATTATATTTTATCTATTGATTTTTCAATCTTATTTAGAGAAATGACTTTGTTTTGACTCTATTTTATTTAATATAGCATGACATATAACATGGTACATTGATGTATGATATACTTATTTTACATATTTATAGATACGATTGGATGCTCCTAGTATATTCATGCCTAAGTTGAAGTCAGCGTTGCCGTTACCACCTTCAGCCTCGCACGGACATGATCCTCATCACTCAAACATTTATCAGTTGTGCGCTTGCGCCAACGGTAAATTATTTCTTGCGCCTCCACACGGCGTGTGCGCAGCCAGGGAAGAGAGCTTAATATGCCGATGATGCGTTAGATTTACATGTAAGATTGTAGGATAGTATACATATATATCAACATGAATATTGATGTACTTGTACTTTTTTTTAAATAAATGCTTCGTAGAATTTTTACTGCAAAGAAATACTAAAGTCACATACTTAAGTTATTATATCTTAAATCTACAGAGAAATTTACATATAAAAATAATGGTTCTAATTTTTCACAATCGATCTGTTACCACAAAAAACAAATAATTATTAATTAAGTATGTTAATATGATAAATATGAAATGAAGGGATATTATTCAGTATCAATACTTTAGCACCAACCTTAAAAAATAAAGCATTTACTTTTGTTTGCTCAAAGCTAAGATTTAATTAAATTATATTGTATTTATTTGTTGCCGCATTCAATTATTTATTCAATTATTATTAAATCTTGATCATATTCGACTTACAACGACTTAATGTATATCAGATTTACATATGAATAAAGACTAGTGCCTTTTTGAAGTCGCAATTAGGTTAACGATCGGTTAAAGAGACAAATTTCGGAATGTGTGGCAATTGTTTTATTAGTAAATTAATGCGATGTTGTGATAGACCTTAGGTAAAATAGTTCTTTGGAATTTTATGTTATGTTGATGACTATCAAAGAAGTCATTTTTTACAATAATATCAAGTCAATTAACATATTGCATGCAATTCCTCTTTAAAAAATATAAATATTATTTTTAAAAATGTAATTGTTTTAAAGTATCATTTCATCAAGATCTTACAAAACATATAATTCTTATATTATTAACGATTAACTAATTTTATAATAATTACTAAAGTTATTCCATGTAAGAAATCAGTTCATATTATACACACTTATGTAAAATATGACTTGATTTTCCACATGGAATAAAATTAAATTTAATTAAAAATTAAATTAAATATATTGTGTAGCGGATAATTCGCTCACAATATATGTAAATTTTTTACTATATGTTTATAGGACTTAAAACTTAAATGAGATTTTCTTCATAGTTGAATTTTCCATATATCATTATATATAACAATTCTAGAAAAGCATTCAAAATAATTTGCAAGTCAAAGTTTAAAGGAGATTTTCAAATTTTATTCGAAATCTTCCAACTTAATAATTCCGAAATAAAAGTTTATTATTATTATTATTATTAATACTATGTAGCAAATATTTGTTAATTCCAATCTTAAGCTTTTATTACAATGTTTCTGATCGTCGTTTATTTTTCTAAATAAAATATCAAATAAGATATATTGAATATCCAATAAAACATAGTATTAACATATTTTTCAATATTATATAAACAAGTATAAATAGTAACTTCTCTAAGTATGAAAACAAAGCTATACCCATGTTGCGCATAACCTAAATGTATTTAATGTATGACAATTGTTGATAGTATTGTAAATATTCTATAGTGTAGCGGGAATAATGGTGAATAGATATGAAAATAAAATGATTGTAACAGACGTGTTGTGTTCATTAAATTCCTTCAAAAAATCTTATTTAAATATTTAACAGTTAGATTTCCATATTTCAGGTATAAAATATGCACAGATTTTATAATTGAATCATATCTACAAACCGCAAACACTTAATTGTGTTATAAACGAACTGAGAATAACTTCGGAACTTCGTCATTTCATTTGAGTTTAAAACAAACTAAACCGACTTTTCTCCTTATATGTGACATTCAAGCGACAGGTAAAGTCCAAAATAAACGCCGTGCATGAAAATGTCTAGTTGTCAATAGCTTCCTGCTCTATATTACTTTTTTTTTCAATTTTTTATTGTGCATTTTATTTTTGTACAAGTACAAATTATTTTAAAACATCAGTACTTTAATATTTTTGTAAAATATGACTTTATTAGCATAATTATGTAGATTATTTTGTTAAGATTTCTACTCTACTCACTCTACTGACGCTTCATGTATTTCATGTAATCCGCATACAGCAGGGTAGGCAAAGGGAACTTAGGAACCTAGTGTTAAGATACTCCGTTCCACTTAAGTTCCTTACTTTCTGCCTAATTTGCAGCCGCGCTTTGCCTTGTTACTAGAGCAAAGAAAGGAAAACATTAAATATTTAATTTAAAAATATAAAATATTTCATTTCCTCGGGTGGGATCGAACCCACAACTTATCGTTTAAAGTCACACGCTTATGCCGCTGTGCTACGACAAGATTTCTATGTATGTATATTCAACACTAACATCAGAAAACCATTCTTAGAGGTATTCATAAAAAAATGTAATTATATGCGCTCTTGCTTCACGTATTCATCGTCGATAGCGGTCATACGTTTCTTATTTACTTATTAGTATGAAATATCTAACACATGGCCGTGATCAATGAGTATTGTTAACTACATCAACAACTATACACTAACACTTCAACTACACATTATAACGACTATATTACAGACACAATGAGTCTCAGTAAACAGTCAGTGCTAAGTTTAATTAAAGATTCATGATAAATCGTCGTAGGAAGCTGCATTCTACGCCGCGTCTCGCACGTGAATAACGTCCGTTCCGCGAACACTTAAATAACTTAAGCCAGTAACCTAACAATAAATTCATGAGGCTCCACTCCTTTTGTTTGGGCCGCGCCGCGTGCTAATTGGCAGGAAGGACCGTTTAAAACGTCTCAAATGAGTTGGCGTTACCGTCATTATTATCATTAAATGGATAAAGCTCATCACATGCATACGTCGCTTAATTGTTGAACTGATATGGAGATAAAATTATTCTTTAAAAATATCTACACCTGATTTTCCATCCATCCGTTTTATTAAATTTTATATTAATATATTTTATTGTGATCGTGCAGCTAGAGTACTTGTACTTTCTACGCCTAATTTAATATTGTGCGCTTTTGTTGTGGTACGTTGAGAAGTCTCGAAGCCTTTTCAAAGACACCTCCCGCCTCGTGCCGCTATCCATGAGCGAGAGGAAATAAAGTTATGATTTATGTTGTGAAATATATATAGGCAGAGAAACAGCATCCTAAGCATTCTCAACTCGCGATGTCGTTATGGGCGTAAATTTTGTACGCAGACAATCCTTATAGGATAAAAATAAAATAATGTAAAAACGTTGTTAGTTTATATCTTTTTGCTTATATGATATACACGTTTGAACGATATTTCATCTATTTTATTTTCATAAAAAATCACATAGTTTTAGTGTTTTGTAATATTTTACTATTAATTCATTTTTTCATATTTTAAAGATAAGTTTGTTAAGTTTATTATCTAGTCAGGGACCCGCCTGCGGCTTCGCTCTCTTGAGCTACACTATTTTAACATTATCATTTCTATGACAATATCTAAACATTGAAATCTTAAATTTCAGCTAAATTAATATATATATATATATATATATATATATATATATATATATATATATATATATATATATATATATATATATATACATATATATATATATATATATATATATATATATATATATATATATATATATATATATAAATTAATATATATATTTTTTTGTTATTTTGTCGATCTTTATATTTTAAATAGGCGTAACGTTTTTATTTTTTTGTAACCAATTTATTATTTATTTTTTAACCAATTTAAATAAAACAAACACTAAATAATAAGTGAAGGTTGCCGAAATATAATAGTTGAGATTAGCCTGTACAAATGCACAGACAAATAGATAAAAAAATAAATTGTGGGCCTTTTACATTAATAAACCCCCTGTAAGCCCCTTTTCCGCTACAAGATTTTATTTAATATATATTCCATAAACAGACATTCACGTGTTACAGATTTGTTAGATGTATAATGTTATTGTGTGTATGTAATATTAAACAAATACAAAACTGCTTTTATTATTACATATTATATTTATTTCAAAGAACATGATCATATAAAATGGAGAAAGTAGAAAGTGAAACATTTATCTGGTCGCCGTGACAGTCAGGTCATGTTCTTAGCTCGATTTGACGGAGGTCGAGCGTGGTCCGCCTCGATTAGAGCGCTAGTACCGTTCGGATTTGATTACACTCCAACTGCAGATTATTATAGCGAGCCGTATAGCATATCTATATCATAGGTCTCCTTTTGATAGATACTTGCATACGAAGATATGAAAATATACTTCACGTATTATTAATTTATTATAAAAGTTGAATGAAAAATTTGTATCTCATATTTTAATCCAAACGAATAGTTTAGTATTTTATATTGGATATAATATTAATGAAAGGAACTTTGCATATGTTGGTACTTTAATACATTTTTATAATGCTAATATTTTATTAAGATCTTATTTGCTCTTATATACCTACTCAATATTTCAAACTAGTGTAGTAAAATAACCTTTTGTTGTTTAAAATGTTAAGAGTAAATCACGTGTCTGTATGATTCAATTGTCTAACCGCCAGTGACCGTCTTCAAGTCGACCTACGTCACGTCGACTGCCAAGCGAAATGTCACGCTCTCCAATAAAATTAACACGTACACAGGGTCCACCCACAGAAACATAACTGTTACTAAAACGTTTAGACCTCTGATGTGCTGTTGAGACAAGTCGTCGCCACATTAACATAAACATTTATAGAATTTAAAAATGTGACAAACATTGATACACAATAAGAAAGTTTGTCACATTTAAAAAATATATATTTTATAAATAAATATTCAGAGAATAATCTTCTAATATAGATAAACACACTACCGCCGTAAATACCGTACTGGTGTATAATAATATAATAAACAGTTTCTTCAATTTTCTTTAAAGTAATCGTAGCGCAATAGGACTGGGGACATCGAATGACAGTAAACTATAGTTGTGAGTTTGATTTTGAGGGAATGAATTATTTGCATTATCTTGCTCTGGTAGAATAAAGTTTTATTTGCCTACCATGCTTTTTTTTTTCCCGCTTCACGCTGTATCCCGCGCTAGGCAGGGTAGGCAGAGGGAAGGGAAGTGAAACCTAGTGTTATGACACTCCGTTCCACTTCAGTTCCCCACTTTCCGCCGAATTTGAAGCATTGCGTGTTGAGTGGCGGAACTCAACGTCGCGCTTTGCTTCATTACCAGAGCGAAGAAATGAAACATTAAATATTTAAATTGAAAATATTAAATATTTCATTTCCTCGACTGGGGATCGAACCCAGAACCTGTCGGTTACAGTCACACTCTTGTGCCGCTGCACCACGACAGGCCTACCATGCTTTATGCGAAATAAAGCATGTATAAAGAAAATAATGCACTTGTCACCGATCTAATCTTAGAGTTTCCTATTAAGTAACAAATTTTAATGCTCTTTTCTCTAATAGATAAAATGGTTCAAGAGGAAGGTCTACTCATGTATATAACATTAATGTAGTAAAACAGGCGAAACTGCAAGCGGAGTTATGTATATTATAAATTATTAATAGAAATTATGCTACCATAACACAATTGACATCTCAAGGAATTGGTATTGAGTTTAAATTATACTTCGGCATTGTTTAAAGTCAAAATTTTATTTTCACAATAGCAATTCTTAAGCAAATTTTGCCGGACGAGCGAGCATTGTAAACGAAATATTACTTTAATGATTCCCTGATATATATTAGATTAGTCTCTTTTAGAATTTACTTTATATACTGGTAGCATAACACTAAGTAAGTTTTTTTTATCGTACTGAAAAAGATGAATTGAAACAGTAAGCTTGTTGATAGCTACAAACATTCATAACGAGTTTATAGCTGATATGTACTTTATGTGAAGCAGAAGATACTGTTGACTTCTTAAATAAATTTATATATCTTAGGTAACTATGTAGTTTCACCCAGCTGCATTTAGAACAGTCGGAATGCAAGCAAGGTCTAATGTAATGCGATTCAACTGCGAACATTGGGCAATGGGATAGAACTAGATTCCAAGCAAGCATTTAGCTTCTATCATCTCAGCTTGGCTCTGGATATCAATAACTATGTATTATGTAAATAGCGGGCAACCTATTAACTTTACTTGCTCTATATATTAATGTCGCATAAAATTTTACTTCTATTGAAAAGTTATTTATTTGATTTTTTATTCTATAGTTTATACATATGATAGGAGAGAATTAAAAGACTCTTTAAGCTATATGCATACCTACTTCATTATATATCAACACTATTAAAATAATACCGGTGTTAAATAAAATGTTTTGAAACCGTATAAAATTGTTTACATTAATACAAGTAAGTTGTTTATTAATTTGTTGTTGTTTAGATTCGCATTGCGTAGCATGAAAGACATTATAAAGGCTAAACATGATTTATTAAAATACGATTATTCATTGTGGTACAATAAAGTATTTAACTAAGAAATATTCTTTTACTAAGCTCTTAGTTATACATATACATATGTATATGTATAACTAAGAGTTTAGTAAAAGAATTCGTTATTAAATTGCTTTCCAGCCTGCAATTGTCTGTGTAATGCTAAGTAGGATTTAAGGCGCAATACGTGCACGTTTGGAGGAAGAAGTAATGTTTCAGGTGATTTATTGTTCTGGCGCTTTTCTAATTTAAACCAGAGTAAAAATACTAATTTAGATTAATTTATTTCTTATAACTATAATTATTTTAAAACATTAGCCATGCATCTGCAATATATATTTATTAGGAACATAAGGCATTGAGGCATGTCGTGGCGCAGCGGCACAAGAGTGTGACTGTAACCGACAGGTTCTGGGTTCGATCCCCAGTCGAGGAAATGAAATATTTAATATTTTCAATTTAAAATATTTAATGTTTCATTTCTTCGCTTTGGTAATAAGGCAAAGCGCGGCGTTGAGTTCCGCCACTCAACACGCAATGCCTCAAATTCGGCGGAAAGTGGGGAACGGAAGTGGAACGGAGTGTCATAACACTAGGTTTCACTTCCGTTCCCTCTGCCTACCCTGCCTAGTGCGAAATACAGCGTGAAGCTGAAAAAAAATAATAATATGGCTCATCTTGTACAAAATGCTGTAACAAATGTTATAATATATAAGTAAATTAGTTTATTTCCTTCAGGCGACAATTTAGCTTTCGCTCTTGTCACGAATTGTCGGCGAGGGGTAAATGCAAACTATTAAGGAAATACAGTAATTCAACCAGTCCTTACCCCACATTACAGCGCAATCTTACACCGGGAAAATTATAAGCAACACCTTCTTATGCCGTGTTTGAGGGCAGTAACACGTACCGACTCCGAATCGGGCAATAAACGAACGAACGCCGTCTCCGTTAATATTTCATATCAGTTTCAAGAAATTTCTTGATAACTGTGAAATCTAAAATTGTTCACGATACATATACAAAGTTAATATATATATATATATATATATATATATATATATATATATATATATATATATATATATATATATATATATATATATATATATATAAAAAAAATTTGAAAATTAGAGAGATTAGATAAACATATACATGTAAAAATAGAAGGTAAGTTCAATATTGGTTTCTACTTGTATATACATACATATGTTAATCTGTTCTTATTTTTATCAATATATAGTTCCATTCATTTTTAGTTAAAATAAGGTAGAGTAATGCGATTCCACTAAATTGGGCTAAAGAACCACAACGTCGTATAGCAGCGACATCGGTGTTAAGAAAACTACGAATAAATTTACAATTCTGTATGTGAGTTCACCTGCACTGGACAAATGCTAGAACTCTTTCCCGAAACTTGCTGCACTGAATTTAAATGTAGTAAACAAACAACACAAACAACATGTAGGTACATATGTACCGCGCGGTATGTCCAACTATTTGCTAAACTTTGTTTATCATTCAGTTTTTGCTTGCACCGCTGCACCACACACCTTCCACTTCAATTTTCACAATCAATCTAAATTTAAAAACACAACTTTGTATTTGTTCACGACACATCTGAAACATTCGTAAATTAATAATAAATATTTAAATGATAAATAGCTTTTAAGTTAATAATTTATAAATCTATTACATTAAAATATTTTTCATATACTTACACTGTCTGTATTTATCAAATAAAAAATCCTGTCAACTGCAAGTCGGACTCGCCCACCTAGAGTTCCCTACTAATTTCCGGATTGTAGGTCAACGGAAAGTATGACTTATGAAAGTTGGCTTCCTTAAGTTTGCAGGTGTATGCGTCTTATTTGTATGAAAGAAACAACCATTATATGTTTGTAATAGTTTTTATCTGTTATATAAATATTAATTAAGTTTGCAGACTTATAGATTGGTTTTGTATAAAATGAATTAGAAATATGTTTCTTATAACTTTTTTAATGATATACCTACAAATTTTTAATTTAATTATTTTTTCCTGCTGTAAATTCGTACTTCAGCCCAAATTAATTGTTATAGGTCCACGGGAAGTGCCCTATAGACTTTGATTGCGCGGTGAATTTGGTATAAGGTGCCGCAGAAACTTTTTTATTTCATTAACTTAGAAGTTTGATTTCGTCCGTGCTTTAAGGGATATACCGTATACCTTAATATTTAATATTAATTATAGCTTGATATCTTCATATGATCTCAAAATAAATGGTCCCTCTCTTATGTCCAGTCCATCTTGACAGACGGATCCTATATGGGATTTTGTTTACTTTTCCAGATACGGTACCCTAAAACACAGAATAAAACATAACAACACAGTTAAATATATATGATATAAACTGCAAAAAAAATTAGGCTCTATTTTACAAATTTAAACACTTTTGCGGCATATGTGTACGTACGAGTTACACATCGACGAACCAGGCAGGTGATACACAAAATTGATTTGCGCAGCGTCAATCCTGCCACTGGCACTCAATTTATAGCAACTTATTTATGTTTACGAGTTCATCAAGTGCTTCGAGTTTCGGATATACAACAATTGTAAGATTCGTACGTAATTAATAATAATAATATATAATGTGTATGTATAACATGTACAGATTAATTACACGTTTAAATTCAAAGATTAAATAAATTATACGAACAAATCTTTACGTTAAAACAGCAATGTACGAAAAAGGCACTGTATTTATCTGAAAGTAACACGCTCTGTCTTTGCCGGGGAGAATCTCCGCCAACTTGTTTCTGTAAGCATGAAATATAGTATGCCACGTCACGTGTCGTATTCCTTGCTACGATTTTATTCTTACATATAAGATTTCTAAAATTTAAAAGTTATATAATGTTAAATAGCAGAGTATAATAACATAAACAATGGAAAATATTAAAACTAAAATCCTTGTTTGAAACTTCCTGTGTAGGCGTAAAACTTACTATATGTAGTATCGACGAGTTTTCACAAACTAATCGACCGGTGTCAGTCGTAAACGCTCGGTGTTTGGAGTTAGAAAGTTTCCTTTTCGCAGGGAATCAGCGCGATGAATTATGCATGGGAATTAACTTTGACGTCAGATAAGCAGCTGAAAGATTTATTAGTCGATATGATGTATAGAAAACAATTCAAGTTGTTTGCAGTTTCTGAAATATGGCCTTTGTTTTATTGTAAATACGTCAAACTTTACTTTTTCTATAAAAAGTTTATCTAGTGTTTCTTTTCTGTTTCTTCTTAAATAATTATTTATATTGAGAACGTATTTTTTAAATCAATGAGAAGTTCAAAATGCATTACTTTAACTGCTTTGCTTGTCTTTTTATCAGACTTACGCACGCTCCTTCAGGACGGCCCGGAAATTTAACTTCGTTAAGAATGAAATATGTACCGTCGTTATTCCACGGCTTGTTGCGCGAATACTTACATTTCCAGTTCTCCACCTCTAGTTTTCTCATCAGACCTAACGGAAATAATTTTAACCGAGACTGAGTTATGACAAAACTCCAACGGACATTGCCGCATCCGTAATGAGAATGGAGTCGAGATATGTCCATAATTTATTATCACATGCTGGTGTTCAGACCAGTCCCTGAACAAGAAGTGGAATGTTTTTGTTCTGTTTATTCTACGAGGGACGTTTGTTAGATATAGCCTCATAACATATTGCAGTACATTATCTGAAATAATAAAATATTTTAATCTTATCGAAATATTCAAAAAGTGTTCCAGAGTCTGTAAAGAGATATACTAGTATGTAGTGAATAGTCCAAGAAGTATTTAATTAAATTTGGCTGCGAGGGCGCTTTACTTTACATCGTCGACGCTAATCACAGGTAGGCCGTTGACACGTTCGCCCATTTGAATACCTAACTCTTCCTTTGTAACTTTCATCGCCGTTATTTAATCAACCAATTCTATTATTAATTTTTAAATTAATCATAATTTTGAATACTTTTATATTTTATAAGTTTTGCAAGTGTAAAATCTACCTACAATATTTTACAAAGTTTTAATACTTTGATATTGTTCTTTTACATATATCTTAATAGTATATTATTTATTTATTTTCAAGAAGTTGTTTTCAAAATTTTAGGTTACATAAGCATCTACCCATACTAGTATAAAGAGTTTAAAATAACGGAATTGCGTGAGTATCAACCATTGCTTTGCAATAACAATAATTTTCCGTATTTTTTTATTATTCACCAAAGAGCTCACACTGTGTGGATACAGTGCTATCTGACTACACGATAGGTAGAAGGAACCTAGTGTAAAGAGACTTCTTTTCCGGCTTTCCCCCATATTTTTGGGACTCGTTGCACTTTGTCTTGTACAGCAAAGTAAATTGAAGCTACAGCAGAGTAATGAAAAGATATTAAATATATCATTCCCCAGAGTGTGAATCGAACCAACAACCATCCTGTATAAACGATGGATGTGGGCTTTATCGTGTATACCGTACCATCGTACCGTCTATTATTTATCTATTTATTTTAACTGTTCTAGATGTTTTCACTGTTCTAGATGTTTTAGATATTCCATTTTTATACATGTTAATGAAATATTCGATTGGCAGATTGCTGAACAGTTTTTGCAAGACGGCTTACTCTTATTTTTGATACGTATCTTTTGATTGTGTTAAGCTAGAAGTTATTTTTTCTGTGTTCTTAGCTACCGTGGAGTACTACCGTAGTGATAATTCCACGCATCGTCAAGAGTGACAGATGGACATCAAAGTGATCCTATAAGGGTTCTTTTTTGCCTTTTAAAGTAAATCCCTAAAAGAGATGATGAATTTAAATCAAAGAACAAGGGGAAATAAAGCGAATTTAATAATGAGTGAGTACGTAAAAAGTATTTGTAGTAAATAATAATAATTTCTTTACAAAAACTAGTAAAATCAAGTGAAATACGTCGTTCTCAATTTTATTTATGTGGAATGTGTTGTATTCAATCGAGAAGAAATTCAAGTGAACTTGACTTGGCTATTTTTTACCACCAGGCACGCAAACAAATTTCAATCTTATATAATAAATCCAGTACAAGGGTAAATACACTATCGTGCAAATCCGATTGCAAGTCCCTAGACATAATATCGACAATGAAAAAATGCTTTTAACTATTTTTTTATTATTTGTTTTTGTATTAATTTTTATATAATTTCATTATTTTTATCCTATTATTGTCGAACTCTAATCCTTTACTGGTTGTTGAGAGCAAAATGACAAAAAAATCGAAGACAATTATGTGATCAATATTTTTATGATTATATCAATTCCCTGATTTCGCCAGAAGCTAAGTATAAAAATGTTACGTATTCGAGTACTTTAAAGGCACTACCCTAAGAATATCTAAAATGTTAACAAATCCAATTAAAAATATTTTAGATCAAATTAAAAATATTTAAAATAGCTAATTTTAGTGACTCAACTTCTTATCGATTAATTTTGCAAATTAAGCAGTTCAGTTCCCTAGTTATGGCGTTTGAGCATGCAATTATTATATTGTAATAGGTACTTGTTTTATAATTTAACCCAACAGTGTGTCACACAGAAATTTCATTTTTGCATTATCATCTCTTTAAAATAGTCCCATTATTATAACTTTGATTTTTCATTTAAGTACTAACAAATATCCTTGTTATAACTTTTTTTTAGTTTTAAAATTTATTTAGATATTGGTCTTTTTTCAACTTCTCGCTGTATCCTGCACATGGTAAGGAAGGCTGAAGGAACTTGGGAATCTAATGTTAAGACACTTCGTTTCGTTCCCTAATTTCCACCGAATTTGTGACATTGTGTGATGAGTGGCAAAACTGAACGCCTCGCATTGTTTTGTTACCAGAGCAAAAAAATTAAAATAAATGTTTATCTATGTTAAATATTTCGTTTCCTCGAGTGGGGATCGAACCCACAACATGTCACGTTTACAGTCACATTTTTATGCCTCTACGCAACGACAGGCCTCACAGACATTGGTCATAATTTTCAATATTCATTCCTTTAATTAGTAATGTAAATTGCTTAATATAACCTTGTTATATTCAATAATAACATATTAAGCAATTTATATTGTTTTAAACTTATATGACAATTTTAATCCCCCTTCAATGGGCAATAATTGTCCCGCACTGGCCCTGATTTTTTTTATTTTGATAATAATGACAATTGAAACATTTTACTCTTTAATTTATAATTTTGACGTGTGTCAAAGGAAATTGAAACTATTTATGTAATACAAAGGTATCCAATATATTTGTCGCTTATAATATTTTATGGAGGTACACAATATAAATCATTCCAAAAATCATGGCAAACGTGTATCTAGTACATATGCAGAAATTTATTTTGGAGATCAAAATACATCAACAATAGACACAGCTTCCGAAACTTATGACAATGAACTTAATAGACTCAAGTCGTTGCATGAAAAAACGAAAGATCAATGGATTTCTCCAAGTGACCTGCTTGTAGGTAAAATACAGCTGAAACCCCCGTTCACATCAAAAATTACACGGGGAAAAACGCACAAAGGTATATTAACTATTGGAAATATAGTTCTAGAAAATGAGAGAAATATTTTTTTGAAAAATTTACTTAAATTATTAAATGACAATAATGCTTCATGGGAACATATACTCAGCCATGAGCAACAAAAGGTTATCGAAAAAGTTAAAGATGTTTATAAAAATATATTTAAAAACAAAAGTGAAATAATGAGAGACGAGCTTACAAATTTTTACGAGAAGTCTTTACAAGATTTGGACGAACATTTAAAAAATGAAATGCAACTAGTTTTACAGACAGCTTATTCAAGTACAATTTGTGACTTAAATAAACAAATACATCTGAAACTTAAACAAGAAAAAATAAAATTAGAAAATATATTGCGTAAGACTTATGTTAATGAGATCAAAAAAATAAAGAAATATTATTTACTTCTGTTAAACAATGAGCAAACGAGATATAATAAATTGCTTAAAAAGGTGATAGAGGAACGAAATGAAGCATTTCAAATATTTTACAAACAATTTGAATCACATCAAATAACTAGCACAATGTATATTATGACTATAGAAAGAAAGAAATGCAAAGTGCAAAAAATTAGATTAAATAGCATACTTACAGACATATTAACAGAAAAGTTAAGTGAAATTAAGAGAAAAACGGAAGACATAGCTTCATTGAAAAAGAAAGACGTTACAATCTCGAGTATAAATATCCAATGGCAAAATAATATTAAAAATATTCTAAATCTATTTTTAAAATTTATTAGTTTTTCTTTGAAATTACTACCAGATCAAACGCGGTTCCTACTTGATTTAGAAAATATGATGACATTACAATTACACGAATTACAAACAAATAAAATAAATACAACTATTTTAATTGATGATAAATCACAGGAAAATGTAATTAGGTTTTACGAATCTGATAAAATTTCTAAAAAAAAAATAGAGACATGTGAAAATGAACCGTTCGTTTTATATGGTGATTTATCAGATCCAATTCCTTATCAGTATGGTAGTAGAGAAACCATACCCTTAGATGTTGACCTAGCATATTTCAGACTACAAAGACAGTTTATTTATGCAAAATGCCATGGATTTGAAAACATAAAAAAAATGTTAGAATCCCAAAAATGTCAGTGCCGCAGAATTCAAGAGTCAGCGAAAAGTATTATTGAAACAACTGATGAAACATTGTCTTTGCCATCATTAACAGTAAAAAGTGAATCATCATTTGAAACACTCTTAGTAGATGAAGTTCCCAGACTCCTAGAGTGTCCTATTAGAAAATGCAGCAAGTGGTTAGAGAGCCATTCTTTTCCTTTACTCGCTTCTTATATAGACTATACTGAAGAGAATTTTAGACGAGTAACCGCTATACTCGAAGAAAGCCCTACACAAGAAGCTTTACCCAGTCTTATTAGTCCTAAAACTATAGCATACCGGGAATTGCCATTTTGTGCAACGAAAGAATCGCATCACACAATAGGTACTCAGTGTTCAAGCCAAGATGACAGTATATTTCCACAATTAACTTGTCCTTGTACTGAACAAATAATAAGACATGCTGAAACATCTAAAGAAACTGATGTTAAAACTTTAGAGTCAAAACGTAAATTATCATTACAAAAAATAGTCAGAGAAAATCCAAATTTACTTAAAATATTCACTGACGAATGTTTTGACTTTAAAATGTGAATGTCCAAAACTAAGAAATCTTATATTTTTTTTGTAATTACGAAATTGTTTAAATATTTTTTACCCAGAAATCGTTCGACTTCAATTTCCATGTACTCATTTTTGTAAATTAAACAAAAATACTCGTAATTAATCGTTTGCCTACATTTTAATAGATGGTTGTAATTAACATTTCCACATAACATGTTCGTAATTTAGGCGTTTCACCAGGTGAGAACGTTAACCGGTCCCGGAGATCACAAATTACTTGCAGTGTCTTCGTGGTTTCAACTAAACTATAATCATTTGTTCTTGTTTGTATTGTATTTGTGAACGGAAGTTTCAACGTAGTATGTACAAAATTTTGAAAAGAAACTTTCACGCAATTTATAAACGTGATTGTGAGTTTCTGTTTTATCTTCCATATTTTAAACAATTGTGGAAAAAAATATGAATTTAATTTATTAACATATTGCGAAAAATTCAGTAACAACATAATCATGTAGGCCTGGCTTTTCAAGTATTTGCCATTAATCATGCGATGTACCTAAAACGTAACACAAAACCAAACAAATTATCTCTAGTTCTCTTTTTATAATGACTCCTAAAAATATTATTTTTAATATATTAATTTTTTTACCTAAGAAATTGTATGCAACAATATTTTTTATAATTTTACGCAACCTATGTTTAATATGTATTACATGTTTTATTATAATAAATATTGCAAATAAAGTTAATTGGTGGCAAGTGAGAATATTTGGCGTGTTCTATACGATCATATAAATTACACCCTTAGCTAAGAATAATGTAGGGACGGGTGTGAGCGGGTATATCGGGCGTTAAGGTAAATTTACACAAGTCGGTAACAACCTAACTTATTAAGTCGTCACACGTCTCGACGCTGTGTTAACGCTGAGACGAGACTTATGACATTCCTGTCGTAACATACGATTACATCTTTTGGATTAGTGTTGTATTTTGTGCAAATTAATTTAAACCTATGTACACAGTATAACCGCTAAATATATGTTATTTAAGTAGAACACTACTTCTGCATGAAAGAGTGTACAGAGAGAACCTGGTCCATATGCCGCCCAATTTCTATATACTTAATGTTTGTTATCTATATAATATACACTAACGCCAGGCTCTGTCTTACCAGACCAGGAGAAAAAATATTATAATCACACAACAAAAAGGAGATTGAACTCCCAACCATAGCCTGTAATTCCTAAAAACTCTATTGATACGAAAATATTATGTGATTTGTATTAAATTTACAAATTATTAACATCTGCAATTTGGCAACAAAGTGTAGAATAACATAAATTAATAAATAATGAACTAATGTTACTTTTTATTTTTACATTTAGTCAATAATTTACAGTATTGTTTTAAATATCCATATAGCTTGTGTTAATGCTTATGTATATTTATTTTGCTTACATGTTATATGAGTTTCGTAAAAATATTACTATCCAGAATAATAAAAGCTACATATAGACTTTATTCAATAATGCGAAGTAAAGCAGTGTTATGTTAACTTGACGTTTCGCCGTTCCATAATATTGTGTCAAGCAGGAGTCTCTGTGAAATCTGTCACAACTGTGCTGTCTGAATAAACTATGTCCGGTCGACAAGTACACACTCGCCTTTGCGTTAGCATCTTATATATGAAAATCGTATATTTTTGTGGGCAGGTTGTAGGTTCGTTAACCACTTGACAAAATAAAATATTTAATATTTCTAACTTAAATATTTAATGTTTTCATTTCTTCGCTCTAACGGTAACAAACCAAAGCGCGGCGTTAATTTCCGCCATGAGTGGCTCTGCCTACCCTGCCATGTGCGTTATAGTGAAAGCGTGAAACTGAAAGAAAACATTATATAAAATACACAAGAGTTTCAATGGTGACCTTAAAATTCTAAAAACATAAAATTATAAGAAGCTTAATTTTACATTTAGTTAAACCACGCATTTAAACAAAATATCCCCTTAATATGAAATTTAATTAAAAATCCAATCAATTACAAATATATTAATAAAAAAATTGTTAATAAATAAAGAAAATATTGTTTATTATTTTTATACTCATTTTAAGCAAGATATTTGCTATAAATAAGATCTTTAATTTTCACGATTATTATACATTTTAAATGGAAAAAAAAATCAGACCAATCGCGAATATTGAATTATAAACATTTAGGAAACCCAACGTTTTGAACACTGAATACATGAAATCTATGTAAAATGTATGTACGTAAATATATATCTACACACTAGAAAATTTTCAAAGCATAGCCGACGCATCACGATTATTGATCAAACACCCTCAACTCTAACCAACCCACGTTTTGGGATGCTTTGGCCGCATATTTGCCTATTTGCTTTTATTGTCTTTTTAAGTTTGAATACCTTGCCAACCCTCATACAAGGCACAAAGGGGATATAAAAATATTTCTTTACTTTCGAAACGAATAGTGTGTAATGTCTAAACGTATACGAGTATCTATATAATTATTATTATTATGTGTAAAAGTAAGTATCCGCAACATTTTCTGCGGACCGTGTGAAATGAAACCCACTGCTGCAAAGTGCTTTGTATATTTCCACAATATAAAAAACAGTATACGTCCTGCTTGTATCGTAACCAACGTTTCCAGGTATTTCCGTACAGTTATTTACAATACGATCGGTTGTGTAGCAACGCCGAATAGATTTACGCGACGTTCGCACTGCATATCGGCAGGGATGTTTTTTCACGGACATTAAATCTACATGGTTCAGTAAATAAAGTGATCAAAACAATTAAATTTCGTTTTCAACTTGAAAGTGATGGATAAATTTAAGAATTTACGGAAAGCACAAAAACCTCGTAAGATCTTAAAAGTGGCTTCATCTAAGTACGAAGGAGCTAAAGTTATGCAGGACAGTAAAATGTACTGGAACAATACATTAAACAACTTTCCCGGTACAAGCGTCGGATCAGTAAGTACGATGAATTTTATACATCTTCAACTGGTTTTGTTGTGTGTATTATTTCTTACTCCAACACTTTGTCTCGATTTTACTGAATGTATTTGTTTTTTTAGCTTCACGCTGTATGGCTGGGTAGGCAAAGGGACCTTAGGAGCCTCATTTTAAGACACTCTATTCCGTTTCTCACCATCCGCGGATTTTTGAGACATTTGGTGTTGAGTGTCAGAACTCAACACCGCGTTTTACATTATCACTAGAGAGAAGAAATGAAAATATTAAATATTTTATTTTCTGGAGTGGGGATCGAAACCACAATCGGTTGCTCTTATAGTGACACGCTTGTGCCGTTGCGCCACGACAGGCCTCTAAACGTTATGTACTCGGATGATATCTATGAACACACTTTATCTTATCAAGTCCGATACAATAAATTTACTTTAACATTTCAAAGAAAGTGACGGTACAATAATAGCAATGGGAAAAATTAATTTAAATGGTAATTAATAAATTTTATTTGTCATTGATCAAACTAAAATCCATTTACTTCAAATATTATTATTTTTCTATAGATGCAAGAAAAAGAAATAAGTCTTCTGTCAGAAATTCTTCCAAATTATCTTTACAAAAGAGTTTGCAACATATTAAATATCCACGTGCTACCAAAAGAATTAAAGAAACTTAACGAAATTCAAGGTACTCACTACTCAGTCAAAAAATATATAAGTAACTTTAGCTGAATTTAAGTTATAAAAGTTTATTTTAAAATAGCTATATATTATTTTATTTAGCCAGCAATAAGTAAGAAAGAATTATTGGGATACTTCTATCTTAACTTTAAACAATTTCGTGATATATTCATTCAAGGCCGCAGAAATTAATTTAAGCATAATCATTACCCGAGTGCGTATGGAACCCACACCATTTTTGAGTAAGGATTAATTCTACATTGCGCCAATATTGTGACAATTTATGTCATTATACTATAAAGGTACCTTTAGATTATAAAACGATTATATTATTTTTACAGAGCAAAGTCCACGTAGATTAGATAAAGAATTAATCTTATCACGCAGACAAATTGTTAACATCAAAAGAGATTTGGAATCTGATACAGATGTTGAATTTGTCTCAAGGTAAGATTATATAATCATACTAAAAATACGTATAGATCCTTTATGGGAATATAAACAAATTAGTATAAATATATAATGCTTTAAAAGTAAGTTGATTTTCAAATATTAAAATAAGGTAAAGTACAAAATACAATATCCAAAATATAAATGTGAATTCGTCCTTACTTTAGTCTCGAGTATTCGCACTATACCTGAGACCATGTCCAGTAACTTTTTCACTAGTCTTTTTAAATTATAGTCATTTTGAAGAATAATAGGGAGTTACGTCGAATAGTCATATGTATATTATTTAAATATATTTTATACTGGGCGATAGAATTCAAAGCCATATTAAAACTACATTTTGCATATTAACTATGAATTTATGTTAATATCGTCCTGTTTCTATGTTTAGTAATTTATCTTATCGCGCACTTGTTTTGCCTATCACTTTTATTAGTGATAATATCATACAAAGTCATATCCTATTCCTTCTTTCTTAAAAGATACGTTAGAATAATATTTAATTATGTTTTATATTGTTATATGTTATATTTATTGCTGTAGCACATCGTATGATGTTAAAATTAAATATAGATTGTAGACAAAATAAAGATAAAGATGTGTTTTAATCTTTATTTTTTTTATATCCATATAAAAAATAAAGTTACATATTAATAATACAGAAATGTATTACGCAAATATATGTGTTAATTTGAATAATATGCAAAGCGTAAATTAAGAATTTGGTAATTTTATATAAATTATGTATAATTAAATTAAATTTATCAAACAAGTAATTAGATTAAATATAACAAAAATCTTATCATCGTCTCACTTTTTATTATTTCATAATTAGTGACGAAGAAGAAGCTTCAAACATACACCAAGATTTTTTGAAAAAACCAGAAAGGCAGCAAATAACGTGGTCTACACATTATTTGGAACCAGAAAAGGATAGCGAGAAAAGCTTAGTAAAAAAAGCCGATGATCTTACGGACAAAGTACCTATATATAAATTTTAGCAAAAATGAATATATTTCACCTTAAATAATGAATTTCTTATTTATTGCAACTACGTTGACACAAGAAACGTTTTATATAGAAAATGTTATTGTGAAAAAAAAATTAAAAATATATTTTATTTTTCATAAAAAATGTTATCTAATGTGTAACAAAAATTTCCTTTAACTTTAAAAAAATAAAGGACAAATCTTCCGTCGTTTACAGATAGCTAATAACTTTTGTGACTACATGAAACAATTAGGTGGCGATCAACAATCACAACTTTTTACTCCAAAAGCTATAAAAGAACTTTTTCAGGTAAAACTTATTTCAGTAATCTTGAACATATCTAAAGTATTCAAAACTTATTGTTTTTTTTATGCAGATCGAATTTGACACACATGTGGCAAGAAGTATACAAGTGATGCCCAAAGAAATGCCTACAGTGCAAGAGCGAATTGCTAACATAACACAAAATCCTGAGGTTATTTATTATAATTTGAATATAACTGACATTAACAAAGAAAAACCTGTCGGATTTACAGTCACATCCACTGCGCCTCGACAGGCCTCTTATATTAATTCCAACTATCAGTATTTTTAACCCCCGACAAAAGTACTTTCCCTGTGCTTTCCCTCTTTGTCATTATAGCTTCTGAATTCATGCACCGTTGTGAATGTATTTTTTTAAATAAAAAATCAAATAAGCTTAAAAGATACAACAAGTTAGCCAAGTTATGGTAGTAATTTTTTGGTCGAGGTTTTTTTATTTTAAATTCTATGTTGTAGAAATCTCGATATGCGGCTTTAGCTCGTGAAATATCAAAAGATACAAAAGCAGAATGGCAGAAAGACAATATACGTGCCTTTAATCGCAGTTTTCCGAATAAGCAGCAATGGCGTGCACCTCGAAATGACACCAAAAACTTGTGGCAATCGGCACGTCACGTACCACAGGATCTCGTAACGTTAAAAACTGTTTGGGACGGTATTACCAACCTTAGGTATAATTATTCATAGTAGTAAAGCTTGATTATTTTATATCTCTCTGTATCCCGCAAATGGCAGGGTAGATAGAAATAGATACTACGGCCCGTTTCCCACTTTCCACTGATTTTGAGGTATTAAGTGTCGTGTTTCATTTGAAAATATTCACTTCATTAACTTCTTCGATTGGGGATCGAACCCACAACCTGTCGTTAACAGTCACATGCTTATGCCCTACCACTACAAGCCTTTAATTATAATTATTTCATTAGGCTGTCTTTGATTTCATTCAGTCTACCATTGACAAAAATCTAAATGCTTCGCATGGTATTGTTTTTGGCCTCAACTTCGTTGTAAATTATATTTAGGTAAGAATAGGTTAGGTAATTATATTCACTAAAAACAGGCAATAGTTCTGACTGGACAGGCATCTGGACTTGAACCGGAGACTTCTGGTGTCCGACCGATTTCCTAAATTTTCCAGCCTTGCAGACGGTGGTGATTATTGTAGGTTATAATATCAGACATCATCCGAAATTATAAGGTTACATTTGTATTCTTATGTCATGTTAAAACAGCTAAAATATTAGCTATACTTCATTGAAAACACGTATAAAACGTGCTGTCTAAACGTCTGTCACGCGCAACTTCTCACATTTCATGCACAAAAATAAATCCTCCATCTTTATTTATAGAATTAAGTGGGAATTGAAATCACAATATTAAAGCATTTAATACCAAAAAAGAATATTGTTTTTCAATAATATTTATTTCGTCAGTCTCACAAGGGGCTAAATAATTCGGTTCTATCACACAACAACAATATTTATAAAATGGCTGAAAGTGAAAAATGGAGTGAGCGTCAAAATTATATAGTTATTTTGAAATATTATTAACAAAAAATGAACTGATCTATTTTTTATTTCATGACAGAAGTGTTAAGGAGTATTGCCGATGGATGATAGAACACCCTGAATATCGAAGAGCTCCATATCTTAGAAGTCTCGGCATGTTCGACTCTGCGTTGCTAGATGCTAGACTTACCTTTGAAGTACAGCAACAACTATCGCCCATGGTGTCTCCTACAGATATTCCAGCACCTATTGACCATATTCGCAGAAGACTGTCAATATTAGCTGATAATGAATGTACAGATTGAGACGTATATTGTTGTCATACTATATACCAAATATATTTATGTGATGTTTGTCTATAATAAAATTTGTTCAATTGTAAAACTATTTTATGCAAAATCCTTAAATAAGATTTTTATCTTACTTACTTTACTTTTTCGGAAATTTATGTTGAAAACACGGCCGGAAGGACATCATCATCATTCGCCACGACCGGTCCTTTTAGATTGTATTTAATAATATATATATATATATATATATATATATATATATATATATATATATATATATATATATATATATATATATATATATATATATATATATATATATATATATATATATATATATATATATATATATATATATATATATATATATATATATATATATATATATATATATATATATATATATATATATATATATATATATATATATACATATATATATATATATATATATATATATATATATATATATATATATATATATATATATATATATATTCTCCACAGCAACGAGATAAAACTTACCTACCTACTATTACAAGTAGCATAAAGATAACGACTGGTTTTATTGTACATAGCGTGTACTTATTACATTCATTTGCTTTATAATTTGTCTGTAGGCACAAATTGGAAGACTGAAGAACACTTAAAACAGAAGATAAAATAAAAGGCATTTTATATACAATTTTTATATCAATTTATCGGTTAACAATAATATGTCGCAAAGTGGCGGTAAAAGCGATAAAAAAGTGAACTTTGAGGATGTATTAAACAGTGCAATAGGACAGTTTGGAAAATATCAATTGCTAAATATATTATTAATTACAATTCCCGCTGTCGCTTCGGGGTTCATGGCTGGGGACTACGTATTTACAGCAGGAAAACTACCGCATCGCTGTGCTGTCCCAATTTGTGACGAAGAGCCTCCAAATTATGCACCAGCATGGATATTAAATGCTATTCCAAAAACATCTTCTGGATTTGATGATTGTTACCGTTACGCAAGTTTATTGAATACAACATTATTAGTCAATCACAGCTGTCCTGTTGATTTATTTGATACAAGTACGATTATTCCATGTGAAGGATATGTGTACGATAGAACGAATACGATAGTTTACGATTTTGGCTTAGAGTGCCAGGAGTGGCTAAGGGCTCTAGCAGGGACGTTGAACAGTCTCGGTGCTATGATTGCTCTTCCTCTAGCAGGTTACATATCTGATCATTTCGGGCGTCGGATCTCTATTATATTTTTCGCGTTTAACGTCGCTTTAATAGGCTCACTTAAAGCTGTTTCTGTCAATTATGCTATGTATGTGACTTTACAATTCTTACATACAGCATTGGGAGGTGGGCTATATAGTGCGGCCTATATATTAGCAACTGAACTGGTGGGTGCAAAATTTCGAGTTCCAATAAGCGCTACAATGTCGTCTATGTTTGCTTTAGGCCAAGCCTTATTAGGGATGATTGCATCTGTTGTATTTGAATGGCGAAAACTATCGTTAATACTATTTATACCCATTTTTCTTTTACTTTCTTATTATTGGATCGTAACGGAAAGTCATCGATGGCTATTAAGCAAGAACAAAAATATTAAAGCTAAAAATGTTTTAGAACGTGCCGCTAAGTTAAATGGACGAAATATATCTGACACCACAATGAACTTTTTACTCACTGCAATCCCACACAATGATCAGCACATAAATGAAAGCAACACATTTTTATTCTTTCGCGTCCTAAAATCGCATGTGATGTTACGTAGGTGTTGTACTACTCCCGTATATTGGATTGCAACGACATTCATCTACTATGGTTTATCTATCAACTCGGTTAGCTTATCTGGAAATATGTATCTGAATTATACTCTAACAAGTCTTATTGAAATACCAGGTTACTGGACTGCTTATTTGATATTGGATAAAGTAGGCAGGAAAGTTACTCTCTTTACAGGATACATGTTATGCTCTGTATGCTGTCTTGCATTTTCATTTACACCTAAAGGTATGTACGGGCTATCTTTATTCCTTTATTTAACCGGTAAGTTTAGTATAGGGGTTATATTTACATCTTTATACCTTTTTACTTCCGAATTGTATCCCACAAGACATCGCCATTCATTTTTAGGATTTTCCTCAATGCTGGGACGCATTGGTTCAGTTGTGTCACCATTGACCCCTCCACTTATGGTTTATTGGTCAGGAATACCATCTATGCTTTTTGCAATAATGGCCGCCATAGCTGGCTTTTTAATATTAACTCAACCTGAGACTCGTGGACTAAAAGTTCCAGACACATTTGAAGACGCTGAACAAATTGGAAAACATACGAACAATAAAATATAATACAGATTACATTTTAATTCATTAATATTTAGTAGATTTCCAATGTCAAACCTAAAATTTATTTACTGTAATTCATTGAAATTAAAATACAAAAAGATTTTTAAGTGTTAATTTTATAATAACTTTAAGCAACGTTAAATGCAAACGATGATTTTTGTTTTTAATTAAAAAGTTTTTTTTACAATCAACAGTTTTTATATTTATCCCATACATCGAAGTAAATAGCTGTTTAAACATTAATTATATCGTACCATAGTTGACGTACGAATGAAAATTCGTATTATAAAGTTGAATTATTTTATAATGTAGCTTATAAACATTTTTGTAATTTTAAAATTATATAGAAAATATCAAAATATTTTGAACTTATAATAAAAATTAAGAAGATATAACAAAGTTATTTTGGTTCTTTGGTTCCTGCAATTGAGGTAACTGTTCAGAAAGAAGTCCTGTTGTATTATTAAGTTACATTGCTAACGCCATCTATGAAGGTTAAGATATATTCCTTGGTACTTTACTACTCCTCGCCCTGTGGAACGAAACGTAAGCGACAAAAGTCTGTAGATGACAGACGTAACATGTATTTATGTAAAAAAATATCAGTGAAAATTTTATTTAATATTTTTTGTCACATTCAAAAATAGATAGTAGTAGTTATATTACACTAGAACTGTTTCATGCATATACTAGTTAACGTGCTGCCAGCTTCACAGATACATTTATGTCGGTAGTTATTACATCGGTAGTTATTGCTATGCAGTTGTAACAGTTTAAGTTTTTCACAATAGATGGCAATCTACAACATGAAGAAAAAAGTAATCTAGAAAATAAATCTTCACGCTTTTCCCACACAGCAGCCGAATCGAATCCATTATTTTATTATGATTATTATTATACAACTAAATAGATTGATAATTATACAATAGTATAATAAATATACGACTTTCGAAATTATTTATTTTGCGATTTAATTAAAAATACTAAATTTATTTACCGTAATGTTTTATTAACCATAATGTTTAAACTTCTTCATCAGATTATTCGATAAAAGGAAGCATTGATATTTCCTTGCACGCTACGCTTAGGATGCAAGAAGTCCTAAATTAGAAAACCTATTTCTTATTTAAATTAATGATTACTCTTAAAAAGTGAAAAATTGACATTGTGACATTAAGAGACTTTCGAACAATAAAAAAAAATATTGCTTTTACAATTTCTTTTTTGAGATATTTTGCAGCTGTTATAATAATTTTATAACAAATAAATATGTCCTGCGGAAAAAAACCACTAGTTAAACAGTGGGACAAACACAAAGAATTACGAGTAATTAAACCATCTCGCTACGAAAAAAATGAAGCATCGGTTAAAGTTCACTGGAAAAACGTTATCCGAGACTTGGAACTGTCTTATAAAGACGAAAAAGTAAGTACCTGCAATGTGTATTTCGTTATCATATATTAGCGTATATTAGTAATAACACGTAATATCCTCGTGGGCGTGGAGAGTGAGTCCCGACAGGTATTCTTACTTATAACATTTTTCTTTTAACGTTTTACACACTACTAATCGAATATGAAGACCAGACGAACAGCTAAGTTAACATAACGATATGTCACAATGTGTTCTTATGATATGGGTACTATAATAACGATGCCTACACGTAGATGGCTGGTGGATTGCAACGTAGTCCTAAATACAAATTGTAAATTTTAATGCAGGCTACCCGCGCCATTAGGTATATGAAATTAACGATTTTGTTGCGGACTAATTAACTTGAAACTAAAGTGTTTTATAGTCTTCTTCTTTTTCGTTTTCCTTGCATTATTCCCAGAGTGCCATGGTAGGGTTTGCCTTCCTTCCATAAAATCCACTTTGCAGGAACTAGAGCATCAGCCAGTTCTCATCAATCAGTGTTATATCAACGACATAATCATCAGCCACGGAGGCTGGTCTTGAATGTGAGCCGGAACAGTATGTAATTCTACATTGAATAAGAACGGATTAAGAGTCGAGCCCTACTGGACCCCAACATTAATCTGGAAAGGTTCGGTGTACCGAGATGTTCTGAGAGAGTGGATAGTTAGGATTGCTGTTGGAGTAATCCTAATTATCGAAGCGGAGCTGTGGATATATTGAGATTATCTCTGATAATCTCAATATAGGCCTTGAGGATCAACTTGGATCACATTCCCCTCCAGATACACTAACGAGGGACACAGTCAAAGCCCTTGTGTCGATCTAAAAAACCACATACAAAGTTCTTCTTTTTTCTCTGTATGCATTTTTCGAAGTTTAAGGGGAAAAATGGCGTCTATAGTGTCCGATCCTAGCTGCAATCCATATTGAGATTACTTTTGCTGTCTAAAGGTATGGTTGTAATAATAATAATTAGGCACTTCATTTTACTGAAGAATTCTCCTATAACTAACACAATATTGAACACTGTCCCTTCTCTCGTAAATAGGGGAATAAAACTAATACATCCATCCATTCAGCAATCAGTATTTAATCAGAAGCTTACGTTTCTGGGCTACTTTCTCCTTTGGAGTAACATTACAGTCCATAACAAGAAGACGATGTTGGGCCGGCTTACGCTTGGATTGATATTACAATTAGAAACTCTGCACACCGTCTAGTCAACAAGAAATCAATTGGACTTGAGTGGGACCCACTCTAATACGTGATGAAATGTTAAAGATTCTTTTGGAAGAACACTTATTTTGGACGGCCAGTTCAGATGCAATACAGATTTCTTGAGTATTTTCTCCCTCTGTATTGCGAAGAACATGTTCAAAACTACCATGAACACATTCATACGTCGCTGCAGCCTTACCGATGTGGCCGTATAAGTCCTCCTTACTACGATTACTTTGGCGGATGTTGTAGCGAGAACCTCTTCATAGTGCTTCCAGAATGACGGCTTTTCGGCCGCTACAGCCCGCCTGGAAAGGTACTGATTATTTTCTTCACGAAAACTGAAATTAATTCATTATCCATCTAAAAATATGAAACTCTAGACTTTAAGTTGTCCCCATACTAAAAGCATCTATAGCGTTATAGTCCAGTAGCTTTTACTAAGAAACTAACAGACAGATAGACGGACCAAAATTCTGCTGAGGGGCTTTTAAGCTTATATTATCGATATATTAAAGGTCCCATTTTTTTACTTTTTTAAAGAACAGAATTGACTTTTATAACCTTTTATTATACAGATAAAAATATAATTTTAGTTTTGGAAATCACAATCTGAAACTATTCGTGGGCTTGTTGGGCCGAAAATATTTAAAAGAATTACAAAAATTTTTGATCTAACTTTGGATGAGCAATCTTACGAGCCACGATCAGAAGTTTCAATTGTCCCTTCAGATCAATTTTACCAAACAACAAGTGCTACTGAGGTAAATAAATATTTTTAATTAAGTTATTAACTCATCTCAATGTTACTCACATTGAGATGAATTTCATCCTGTAACTTGATAAGTCGTTAAATTATTTTCGTATTTTTCTTTTTCCGTTCGAATTTCGTAAAATCAAAAAACAACTAATTACCAAATTTGATATATTCCCAATAGGTTTAGCTGTGCTTATTCATTTTTTAACACTACTTTTTTAAAATTTAATTATATGGAATGTTATAAATTTAGTCAATATTGAAATACAAAATATAGAAATAAGTAATTGATAATACCACACTTACAGTTTTACTCTTTAAGGGTCCGGTTCGACCATCGTTTTCTATGAGTGACTTTGATCCATCTTTATATGAAGATTTAAATGAAGAAGAATTAGAAGAACAATCTGAAATTTGGAATATATCAACATCATCCTCGGATTTGAAAAAGACGACCAGATCAAAATCTTTAGTCAAATCGAAAATTCTCAGTAGCATATCAAAATCGTTTTCAAAATTTTTATCTAAAAAATCATTTAGTAGACAATCTAGGACTCTTAAAGAATCTACCATTGCTGAGCCTGCTACAACTTTAGATGATTTGGAAGTACAAATGAGCACCAAACAAAAAACGTAGGTAATTTTATTTATGCTAATTCTTTTGTATAATATGTAATGTACCGGAAATCTTAAATTGTTCAAATTCAAATTCAAATATTTTTATTCAAAATAAGAAGTTACAACTTCGTTTTTTGAACATCAAACAATTTACCACCAGTTCACAAAAGTTACTGCCTCAGACCTGATAAGAACCGGCGAAAGAAACTCAGCGGGACTCGTCCATTCTTTTTTTTTATCAAAAACCTTACATTATATAATTATATAATTAAGTGACAATGATACACTTGAAACAGCCTGGAGCGAGCATTTTATTCCCAAGGCGTGTTATCATTTATAAAATCGTTAATATGGTAATAACCTTTAACACACAAACGTCTTTTCACATTTTTTTTAAATTGTGAAACAGAAAATTCTCTGACGTTTTCTGGGATCCTATTGTAAAAGCGTATACCCTGTCCCATAAACGAATTACGGACTCGATGCAATCGAGTTACAGACGCACTAAGTTAAACCTATTTCTAGTATTTCTAGTATTAATATTATGTACATCACTGATTTTAGTAAACTTATTAATATTTTTCTTGACATACATAACATTGTCAAAAATGTATTGAGATGCAACGGTCAATATATTAATACTTTTAAACATTTCCCTTAAAGAATCCTTAGGGCTTAAGTTATAGATTGCGCGAATAGCTCGCTTCTGCAAGACAAAGATTGACCTAATACCGGTTGCACCCCCAAAGTGAGATGCCGTAAGACATAATACTATGGAAGTAGCTAAAGTAAACATGGCGAGCCGTTTCCTCATCAGTCAATATTCTAATTTTTTTTAACAGCGAAAGCTGCAGAGCTCAGTCTATTCGCCAATCTATCAATATGAGGTCCCCACTGTAATTTGGAGTCAATGGTGATACCGAAAAATACCGTAGAATCAACAGGCTCTACGGCTTCACCATTCAAAAGTACATTGGTTTTCACAATTTTCGTTTGGGGTGTTCTGAATATTATACATTTTGTTTACTTACTATTTAACAGTAAGTTATTAGCGCTAAACCAATGTACTATTTTGGAGAGAGCATTGTTTACTTCGTCATATACTTTTTGTCTTCTTCACATTTTAAAAATCAACGAAGTATCATCAGCAAACAATACTATCTCATTGTTCCTCTCAACTTAATAAGGTAAATCATTTATATATATTTTAAAAAGAGAAAAGGACCAAGAATAGACCCCTGTGGGACCCCCATACTGATTAGTGACCCACGAGATTTCTTGCCATTTACATCAACCTTCTGTTAGTTAAATGAGAGGTCAGAAGATCGAGTGCACGTCCCCTTATGCCATAATGATGTATGATATATGATCACAGAACATGCCAAGAGCATCCTGCGAACCTTCCCACGCCTCATAAATACTCTTTAAGAGACCTACGCCGGCGTCGGTAGTGGAGCGACCCTTAGTAAAACGATACTGATTATCATGCTTTAGCTTATTTGAATTAAAATGCATTAATATTTGATTTAAGATGGTAGCACAGACACTGGTCGAAAATTGTTTGGATCTAATGTTTATTACCAGATTTAAATATAGGTATGATTTTACTAAATTTCGTTAAATCTAGTAAGTGGTAGATTTATCTAGTAAATTAATATTGAAATCTCCACATACAATTATATTTTTTTAGATCCAGATAATTTTACAAGTGTTTATTCTAAAATATTTTCAAAGTGTTCATATAACCCAGTGGCAGGTCTGTACACACATACAACAATGAAATGCTCAAGCTCAGCACTGGCCATTTCAATAGTTTGCTCAATAGAGAGGCTCACAATATCTTTACGTTCTTTAACTTTGTAAGGTTTTTTCAAAATTATTAAAGAGCCACCACGAATTGCTTTTTCTCTGCTCAACATACTAGCTACTTTGTGATTCTTGAAATTAAAAATAGCCTCAGAATTTCGAAGCCAATGCTCTATGATACAAAGTACATGAATATTCTTACAATTTTAGAATAATTCAATTTCTAGTTCTTTTCTAGAAGATCCTTGTATATTTTGATGCACCAAGTTAGTATCATTATCAGTACATAATGTATTTATTTTCATATTATTATTAATTCTATTTTTACACTTTCTAGACGTTTTGCCAGAGATGGCCTGGCCTCTTTTGTCTTATTATTTAATTTAAATGAATTAGAACGAATTCCAAACATGTCAAATTACTCTGCTCAATAAAACAGAGGTCTTTATAGCCACAGTATTGGCTAAGTTGAAATGTAAATAATAATAGTCTTTATAGCCACAGTATTGGCTAAGTTGAAATGTAAATAATATAAATGTTGAAGTTAATTTAACATTACATTTTGTTTTTATTTTATATTGATAGTCGTAGGCGATTTACGAGTCAAATCATGAAGAGGAATCCCCACTTTGATATGTTATATTGTAGTCAATCAGAAACAGACATGATAAAATGGAATTCCAAATACAAGCAGAAAGTTTTTGAAGTATCTGCATCTGATGAATTTAGTAAAAAGATAGAAATTATAACAAAAAAGGTGGATCTATTTTTTTAAATATTTAGCATTTTGAAAAATTTAGTAGATATATACTATACCTACCAGTAAAAAACTATAGTGTTTTAAGTTTTATAAAAAAATATTTCTGTAATACTATAATTTCAACATTATTACTAGATAGCAAAAGAGTTTTATGATTGGTGGGTCAGCTTAGGAAATGTGGAATTCAAGAGTGAAATAAAACGATCAGAAGATATTGAAGACTTATTTCAAGTATGTATGTTGTTCATTCATTTCTAATCTTATTTTACGATTTGTTCTTGAGAATAAATAAGTGCAATACTAGTTTATGAATTGAAATAGATATGATAAACATTTTTAAGATTACTTGCAATTACCTCGTTTTTTACCTTAGTTTCCATACAAAAATCCTACTTTAGTTCCCCTGAAATTAAAAATACTACATACGTGTTACGAGTATATTTTAATAAATTAAATTATAAAAATATTATTAAAATGTTGTACGTAGTATATACAAGATTTCATAATAATAAATTTTAAGGTTTGGTTTGACGTGCATGCTTCGTGGGGGCTAATTTTACACCATAAAATACTAAATTTCGTTTTAAAAACGTTGCATATTAGTATTTTAGGTTGTAAAACTAGACCTCGTTGGTGAAATTGGGAGTGGTTAAATACTTATATTAACTAACTAACTAGACCTCGTTGGTAAAATTGGAAGTGGTTAAATACCTATATAATTTGGGGTGGTTAAATTGGGAATAAATATAGTGTTACTTAATAAATATTGTGTAACCGTTTATAGTGTTATACTATAATTTATAAGAATTACATACATAGCATATCAAATAATAAGAATAGGTCAAAAAGTAATTTACATTCTCGAAATAGGAAATTAATTTATATACGTCAATTAAAACGAAAATAATTTATATTAATTTATATACCTATTGAGGCCCGTCGTGGCGCAGCAGCACAAGCGTGTGACTGTAACCGACCGGTTCTGGGTTCGATCCCCAGTCGAGGAAATGAAATATTTAATGTTTTCAATTTAAATATTTAATGTTTCTTCACTCTGGTATAAGGCAAAAGGCGGCGTTGCCACTCGACACACAATGCCTCAAATTCGGCGGAAAGTGGGGACCAGAAGTGGAACGGAGTGTCTTAATACTAGGTTCCCAAGTCCTCCCTGCCTACCCTGCCATGTGCGGGATACAGCGTGAAGCTGAGTAAGTTATATATGTCAATCCAATAGACAGCAAAGTTACATAACAATATTTTTCAGGTTTGGTTTGACGAGCATGCTTCTCGAGGTCTGGTTTTACACCCTAAAATACTTACTTGCGTTTTAAAAAGTATTGCAAATTATATTGATGTCAAAAAGGTAACTAATATTATTTATTTACTATTTAAGAATGAAAATATAAATAAATAAAAAGATAAATATTTTTTTTACCCTTCATTTCCATTTTACAGACATCTTGTCCTGAAGTTCTCAAACGGCAAATTGCATTTGATATTCACGCAGAAACTAGTCCATTACATTCCAAAGCATTTGGAACATGCCTTCCGCAACATATGAAACACATACCACCTAAAAATAATACGAAGGCAATATGGCATTGCGTCAAAATACCCGAAGATTTGAGATCTATGTCTTGCGTGTGGGATGAAATTCAGCACCTTACGTAAGTAACCTATAAAATATATTAATCTTCAGTTTTACGCAGTATCCCTCACAAAGTACGGTAGCCAAGTTCCCTACCTGCAAACCTAGTGTTTGACACTTCGATTCGTGCAAGATATATGCGTAAAACTGAAAAAATAAACTATTACATATATTAAAAATATAATTCTTTTTATTATATTATTATTGGTACCTATAATACTTTCTAAAATGTTGTATTAAATACTTATTTAATTGAAACATTTTTATAATATGGTTCACTATCTAGATGAATGACGACTTTATAGTTTTTAAATAATACTGTACAGTCGTTAGTCGTCGCTTTAATAGTGATCTCGTGATAGGGTACGCCTTTCAAATTTGGAAGTAATACATACTGGATGTAATAATGTTGTAAGCTTTTCGTTACTTTAACCACACCGATGTTTATTAATATTAACTGGTTATTGATTTATACGGTCTATGGTATGTCCTAATTTAAATACTCGACGTCACTGTAAACGCATTTAAGTTATTTTATTTGCAAATTCATTTTTACATTAAACAATGATTTGTTGTTATTGATAAGAATAGACAAAATATAATATAAATTATACTTTATCTATTTGTCCATTAGAACTTTAATTCTTCATAAAATAAAGGTAGAAATGCTTACTTAGGTATTTATATATTACAGATCAACGAAATCTTTCCATGAATGGCTGCAGAAGAGGCCACATTTAATCATGCCACCTTACCTAAAATCTCTCGAAGCTCCAGGAGAAAAGAAGCAACCTTTTGTTGTGCCATCAGATTACGTTGTAAAATTAAAAGCATCTTCTTCTGCACAAGAATTGGCATTGCCTATATCTGAATTTTCTCTAGAGTTAAAAGAAGTACTTAGTAAACTCTTAAATGAATAAATCTTCTTGTTTGTGATTTTACAGATTTAGTTACCAACATTGTTACTGATCCATTCATGAATTAAGAATTTCAATAACTTTTGAACCAGGTCCAAAAGTTGATGAAATATCTATTAGGTATATTTCTAGAGGTAACTTTTTCAGTTGATGCTCGAATCATATCGTACACCTAAAGGAGTTATGACTGACTCTTTTATTAATATCTATCATATGTATTTTATATTACGAATATATATCTTTTAAAATAACGTTTTGTTTTATATTTCGTAACTAACACTCAGATACCATGTATCTTATCTTGTTAATTACAGACAGTCATTCTTCCTTCGTTTATCAATCTGAGTTAATCAATTTCTACAAATTCAGATAGTACTTTATTGTCACATTGTTTGACTTCCAAGTTATTGCTTTTACCTTACTATTTCCTTTCGCCGCAAGTTGTAATTTGCATTCTTAGAATTGTTTATATGTTCAAATTAAATATTTCATTTTTTTATTTCCTCGCTCTGGTAGTAAGGTAAAGCGCAGCGTTGAGTTCCGTCATTCAACGAGCAGCGTAGGTGGATTTTTATATTACGTTCCCAAGTTCCTTCTGCCTATACTGTCATGTGCGGGATACAGAGTGAAGCTGAATATAATAATAATAAAATTTTGAAGTCCCTATAAAAATGGCGTCCGTCTGTAAGTCATAAAATTTCATTCTTGTCATGCCTCCAAAATCTTCTCTTACTTCACTTTCTTCGTATGTATTAACTACTGATGACATTTTTTTTAAATATCAATTGTAACATTTTTCAACGATTTTAAACTTTATCATCCAAACAAATTATATAACGTTAAGTCGGCTTGCTACTACATCTTTAAATGGCACTTACACAAAAAAATCATAAGTTTTTATTTATACTCAGATATTATAAATTATCGAGGCTTAAATTTATAGTTTAATTATTTAAATTATTCAACACAATTTTAGAATGAACTTACCCGACTATTACATAAATATTGATACAAAGAAAAACATTTTTTTTTATTTATACCATGTTTTAAAGTGTTATTCCACACTTAGGACAGAAAATATTAAATTTATATTTAAAAAGCGTATAAAAATTATGAACGAAGCAGGATTTGAACCCGCGCCTCTGGAAAACCGTTTCGGGCTCTGACCAACTAAGCCATTCGTTCTCACCAAGCTCTGTCGAAATTCCTATACGCTTGCTACAACTTATTTATGTTTTTAGTTGTTAGCATGTCTGTAGGGAGATTTTTACAAATTTCCGCTACCCAAAGACAACTCGTAAGAATTATCGTTTGGCAAGAGAGAATACTATTTATTTTAATATTTTTACTATATTTTAAAGTGTTATTCCACACTTAGGACAGAAAATACTAAACTTAAATTTAAAAAGCGTATAAAAATTTTGAACAAAGCAGGATTTGAACCCGCGCCTGGAAAACCGTTCCAGCGCTCTGACCAACTAAGCCATTCGTTCTCACCAAGCTCCGTCGTACCGTCGAAATTCTTATACGCTTGTTACAATTTATTTATGTTGTTAGCATCTCTGTAGCCTAAGTGTGGAATAACACTTTAAAACATAGTAAAAATATTAAAATAAATAATATTCTCTTTTGCCAAACGATAATTCTTACGAGTCAAAGACAACTCGTAAGAATTATCGTTTTAATATTCGCTGGGTAGCGGAAATTTGTAAAAATCTCCCTACAGATTGGCTGCAATACAATCCTTTAAACGCTGAGGCCAGTAATCGATAGCAGCACGCTATTTAATTGTAAGAAAATTCTTCACTGCCAATCATATGAATTGTTTAAGGGATCTTACTCTCTAAAACAAGGATAGTGATGAAATCCGGAACGTTCGTTTCTAACTAAGATTGGGTGGATCGAGCTTAATGACCTGGCGCCGATTCTTGCTGGCAATTTTGTAACATACTGTTGATCCTTCCCACGAATAGTATCTTGATATACTTGTACCTATGTTGTGATACTTTTTCACAATAATCCCCTGCCATACCATCATTGAAGACGATTTGTTAAAATATTACGAAATTTAAAAAAAAATCTCATCTGTATTTTTTTTGTGACCTCCATTTACGTGATCCTTAAGTAGTTGTATTGATGTTACCATCCTATTCTTTTTTAAAGTATCAGTGAAGTTAATAAAATCTTTTTTCTGATTGAATTTCTTAGAATTCATTCACTTTAATCGCCTTTTTCGTGTGAGCTATATGTGGACGGTCAGATCTTTTTCTGTCACAGAGAAAGGGTTTTTAATGTACCTATTAATCGGCCAGACAGACTTTTGAGAAATACGTATTACTAATACAATACGACTAATACATTAGAATATCACAAGATATTATACAGTACATAAGCGCGAAAATAAGAAAACATTATACAATTCTAAAAAAACTATAGATTCGTAATTCAAAAATAATATATTTTTTATTTTTTTAATAGTAACAATATTTATGGCTAGATAGAGAATATACTAAGTATATTATGTCGAATGGATCTCGACTATTAACTGCAAAGCATGTCATAGAGGCATTTTAAGTGTTGCCAATGCCCTGTAAGTACATGAGTGAGGCTGCCCCGTAGTAGATTTAGAAAACATTTGTGTAGCTCTAGCGATAGTTTTGTTTCAGGTAGGAAATAGGAAGGTTAGTAGCGTCAAATTTGGTAGGTGGTTGTTGGATGTATTTTGCATTGCCTTCATAAAAGAGTCATCGAATATGATGATATTGTTTTTCAACAAATCTATCGTCTGGTGTAGAGTTGTCTCATTTGATAAAAGTAGACCTGAAAGATCGATCAACTAGGGTGTTATTTATATTTTTTCACAACGTTGCCACATCCATCCATAAATCAAATAGGCTACGAGTGCCCACCTCGTCCTGAGTTTGCTGTCATTTGTGTATATCGAACATTTTATTGCACACATGTTATATTTTTATTTAAATATATTTTTATATTTTGTCATATTTAATTTATAATTAAAGTATAAATAAACGTATCATCGTTGTTTTTCATTATATTATAGTTTAGTTCTGTTCCCGTAACAATATTAATATTATTATAAGATCGTTTAATGAGTTTACCTGTAATAAGAATATTTATAAAATTTAAAAACAACAAAGTGTAGGTATTTGTTTAAATAAAAACGAATTTATAAATTAACTTATATAAATGATTTATTAAATTACTATAAATTAATTATATTAAAGTTGAAGTATTAATATACTATGCCAATTCATAGATATCTATATATGTACAGGAAAATATACGAAATTGTTTAAATAATAGAAAAAGGTGTAATAGCTGTATAGTATTTTTATTATATAAAAGGTAAAACAGTTATACTACACATAAATCACTTATTTTTCTTAATGTTATGTAATATTCTTATTATTTACTTGTTCATATGCTACCTACTCGAAAACACATTGACTTGCTTTTGGTATATAATTTACGTACATATTCATACCTACTTTAAAGAACCTACTGTAGTAGGTTCTTTAAAGTAGGTATGGTGAACTTTTTAGTAAATAATAATTATAAATAAAGCCATGACTAATCTTATGTAATATTGAACTAATAAAGCTACATTGCAGTGTCGGGTCCCGCCACTGAACATGCAATGTCTCATGATAAAACGAAAAGTAGAATTTATACTAGAATATTTCTGGCGATCCGCATAGCAGGAAAAAATTTGACGCCTTCCCGATAGAGTAAATAACACTCACTGTTTCACTCCTGCTCCTGTAATTGTAATTACAAAATTTTTGCAGCAAAATTTATATTACCATTGTCTATCAGTGGTACTATAATGTTTCATTTTTTAATATGTACTTTTTATTTTAAATGATTGCAGGAGTGAAACCCAACGTTATTTACTCTATCGGGAAGGCGTCAAATTGTTTCCCGCATAGCAGGATCGCCAGAAATATTCTAGTATAATTTCTACTTTTCATTTTATCATGAGACATTGCGTGTTCAGTGGCGGGACCCGACACTGCAATGTAGCTTTATTAGTTCAATATTACATAAGATTAGTCATGGCTTTATTTATAATTATTATTTACTAAAAAGTTCACCAATACCTCGTCATTACTTTACTTTTTTTTGCTATGAATTGATTTCATGTATATATATTCTGAGTAATCGTTATTGTAAAACTGTAATAAAATTATGGTTATTCCCCGCATTATTAAGAGCCAAATGCGATTATTTATCGTTGAATAAAACTCTACCATATCTAACCAATAGGGTTAGACGTGGTATAGTTAATTCTGATTGCTGGTTGGTCAGATATTATTTTCTTTTAGTTTGGATTTTATAATCAAAGTAAATTTTATATAAAACAATAAGAGCAGAAAATTAACTATTACGAAATTTGTAGAGGAACATTGTAACAGCGTTTAGTCATAGGTTATTTACGCCTTTATAATTGATATATCTCAAACGATAACACAAGATAACCAAAATAATTTATTTCCTTTAATTCATTGCGATCTAAATCGCACATTTGATTGTTTATACAGAGGACATATACGCACGTATTGTAAATATGATTAGATAAATAATATTTTAATTGTAAATATAATTAAATAGAATAACATCAAAATTTTGTGAAATGACGGAACAAAATACACTAAGGAAGGAAATGTTTGAAGAAATTGAGAATAGAAAGCACCTTGGCGATAAAAAGTTTCATTCCGAAACCTCATTGCAACAGTTCGGAGAAGGAAGAGAGAATGAAAACGAATCGCGAAATGATGAAAATGATCCCGGAGTGCGTAAATATATTTGCTCTTTTTTAAATATTATATACAAAAATATATAAATACTAGAGTAAGTTTAGAACCTTTGTTGCGTTAGTCATCTGCAGCGAGTCGGCAGTGCTCATAAAAATCTAATAGAAATATACGCTAATAAGATAACATTGTATTTAATAATATATAAGCTTGCATCTGTTACGAAGACCAATATACTTACATAGAAAATAACACGACTTGGTAACATAAACCACTTTTCTGAACGGATAGGCAGACCTGCCGTCGCTTTTCTCTTTTAAGTTTATCTAGACTAGAATATTCGGTGTGCAGCTCGCAGTCCAATCCAATAACATGACAAAATTTACGTTTGGGATTTTGCACAGTAGAGCCATTTAAAAGAGTACTAGTTTTATTGAGAATCGATCATTGTTTTTAATAGAGTTTACAGACGCTTTTTAACTTTAACATGTATTAGATAACGGATACATAATTTAGTTATTAGCAAATATGTTAAAGAATACACTAAAAACATAATCTTTCCACATTACACATGTACAATAAAACGAATACTGTAGTAAGTATTCGTTGTAAATATACATGTATATAGTAAAATGTAAGTGTCATTACAATAGAAAAGCAATGGCTGATTATTTAAATTGTTGAACGTTATTGAATATGCAAGTGGTACTTAAGCTTAGACGTACCTATAAATGAAATAAAATAGAATTTTAGTCATTTATTTCCTTATTCATTACAAATATATCATATGAAAAAAGATCACAGTGTTATTAACTATATATTTTTCCGATGAATATATTAAAATAATAGAACTATGTACCAAATTCAGGTTCACAACACATCAGTTAAAGCTATGTCAGTTTCTCCAGAAGCGGATATACCAATTCGTCGACGGACAATGTCCCAGCCAGGTCCTGTCTCGGGAAGTACGCTGACCGCCACAGCGGGCCGCCGGCGCCGCCCGCCACGAACCGTTATGTATGCAGATCTCGAGAGTGTTGTAAGTAAATGAGTAATGTTATTATTTAATTTAAATATCTTTTGCATATTACTAAATAAATTCAAAAATTTTATGCCGTCATGGTACATGACTACAAGAATGCTGTAGACGTGGTGATTACGGGTTGGATTCCAACTGAGGAAATAATTATTTCATATTATCGTTAAGAAAAGGTTCAAAATAACGTTCTAACTAAGTTGTGACCTAACTGTATTTAATAAATTTCGTTATATTCGAAGTTGCATTCTGTACAGTAATCTTTAACCTCTATTACACTTGTGATTAAAAGTGACATGTATTTGAGATATCGTATGAAGTAATGGGTACAATTAAGTAAATTTATCATCTATTCAAATTATTATTAGATATTTAAAGTAAAGAGTAAGGGAAAGTGGTGGAAACACGAACTCCTAAGCGCAAACGTCAATAAAAAAGGAATATTAAAGTGCTTTATAATCAAGTTTATTTATTCATGAAACTAGTCAAGTAATTAACATTTATAGATTTTCAATAAAATTCAATATTAAATAACAAAAACACAACCCTTAGGTACTACCCTTAAGTAGTAGTAGTTTACCCGAATTTACTTACAGAGATCATCGATCTGACAGGGAATGAATTATTTCCTCGCACTGTCTGGTATCAAGACAAAGCACGGCGTTCTGCCACTTAACGAAATAGAATATTCTAACACTAAATTCCCTATGCTTACTCTTCCATGTGCGAAATACACGGCACTGCTGATAAATATATTACATATTAAACAATCTCACTTAAAAATAAAAGTTCACACAATTATATGTAATAGTTATATCTCCGTTGCAACAAGTGGCGGGCCAAAAATATGTTTGCACGTATTTTATGCCCCTCTTTATTATACTTAAATATACTACCCGTTGTAATTAAGTTCTGCGGCAAGTAGGCAAAGCATAGTGTCAAAATTTGAGTCATTGCGTTATGTAGCCATACGTCATACTTTGTAAAACGAAGTGAAGAAATAACAATTAAATTATAATGACATCCCTAAGTGAAGATCGATATTACAGACGTAGCTATTTTACAAGTAGGGAACGAAACAAAGTGTTTTATTACTAGATTTCCAAGTTCCTTCTGCGAAAAGTGAAACTGAAGCTACTGCAATCAAATAGTTGCCTATTTTGCTGATTACACATATAGAGAGATTACTTAAATCTATAGAATATAGAATGTTTTTTCCTAAAGTAAAAGAATTAATCTTTTTTCTTTCAAATGTGTAAATTATCACGGAAGCATTAATTTCGATTATAAAATTTGGACGATATCTACTGACATTCAGGATTAAAAGATTAAGAATGTAAGTACATTCTGCGTAATCTTTTTACGTACTTTTTACTAAGACCGCACAAAACGTGTAAATAAATATTTAGTAATGTATGTGTTATATAATAAAAGATTATTCAATACCAGCGACTCCGCTCGACGGCTTAAATTACATTCTTATTTGTAATATATACATAATAAATAAACTAAATCATTCTCTTTTTATTGTACGTTTGTAATATATGTATTATAGCGTTATTTTTTGTCCGATCGTTTTTACGTGACTCGAACGATCTAACAAACAAAAATTGTGGTTACTGATTTTTTGGTTTCTGTTTTCGACATATCATCTGATCCAACTAATATTTATTTAATTTTTTAAATGAGCCCATGGTACATATTTATTCATCTTTTTTAAACTAAACGTAACAATTTATCATTAACAAAGGTGATTTTTTTAAATTGCTTCAAAATATCTTTCAAAAAGTAAACACTTAATTATTAATGTGACGTCAAAATCTTATCGATAATCGAAAAGACTATTATTAATTAGCTCATTACGTATATCACTAATGACTACATAAGTATGACATTGATGAATACGTATTGTGTAGAATAATATAATATTTAAGTAATATGTTTATTTTAAAATTAATAATGGTTATTTTAAAATTGCTCCAAATGTGTTGTTTTGTCCTGCTTTCAAAGTAAATTTATTTTAAGCGCCGCCCGTAGTTTAAACAGCGAATTCATATATATGGACGCAATGGGTTGTAATGATTTTTCCACGAGAATAATATGGATATGTTTGCTTTACTGTAAATATATATTTTTTTATTTTTAATAAAGATGTAATAAATTGTGTTTATATAGGCACGGGCAATGATTTTATAGTAACATTTAATTTGACATCGAAACTATGAATTAATATTATCAGTAAGTAATATATACCTACCTATGCAGTTAATACCGAATTTGCCTAGGGGGATATTCAACGATACACTTTAATATGTTATTTTATTTAAAGATAATGAACATTTAAGTTTCTTATAATGAAAAAGAAAGAAAAATATACTTTAGACCGTAAAAATAGAATGTGCGGGATTTGTTATAAAGGAGACGCACAGTTCCATAGCGGCGAGCGCGGTCCGTGTTTGTGAGGCGGGTCACTCTCGCGCAGCCAACTGTAAACCTTTTGAGTCCAGCCGCTCGCCACCCTCGCCCTACGCCCTCCACCCCGCTGTAAATACCGACTGCGGACACGTCGTGCCGCCCCAACGCCTCGCCTAATGAAAATTCAATCTCTATATTTTATTTTTTTTATCCAGTTAACTGACTGCGTCATAAATGCTCAGTAGAAATGTTCATTAATATAACACCATCGCGGGAAACTGCATTGATTTTTTTATTATTGTCGCAAATCAATAAACTCTTAACTCTCCCTTTATAGTATCTCATCAGATCTAATTATAATCTATAATAAAATTAAGCCATTGTTAATATCGAATGAGATTTTTTATTATGCTGAGCTATTGTATTTGTAGCATTCATTTTTTTCTTCAGCTTCATACTGTATCCCACACTTGAGAGGATAGATGAGGGAACTCGAGAACGAACCTCTTTAAGACCCTCTGATCCGCTCTCCACTTTCCGCCGAATTTAAGGCATTGTGTGTTGACTTTTAGAAATTACTGAAGTAATTTGTATAATTACCAAACTTTTTTTTACATAATCATATTTGTTAACCCACTATAATGTTAAACCTCATGAGTCACTTAAGGCCTAAAACGAAGGCTGATGATTTTTTGAAATATCATCGCACAAAGCATTTTGCACTGAAAACGAACATCCAAAAATTTGTTTCAAAAACGTGGAAGGCTGTAATGGGATTATAGTGAAATACGGGGTGTTGTCGATCGAGAGAAACAAGCGACTAATGAAGTTATTAATTCGATTTTGTACGGCTTTCGACATTCACGCAGCATTTTTAGTATTGGTTTTGGTTGTAAATATAACATATGAGTTCCGATGGACAATTCTGTATAACTAATACTGTTTGATTACAGGACTCTCCGGACAGATTGCCAAACCTTACGCTTCCTAGTAGAGATGATTATCCAATTGCACCCTCCTCACTGAGTACGTATAAATATATAATATGTTTATAATCATATATCCTCAGCTTAGTAAAATATGTCAACACTGCTAAAGATAAATATCTCGAAATAACAAATTAGCTGTGCTATGTTATATTTTTTACATATTTGATATATATATATATATATATATATATATATATATATATATATATATATATATATATATATATATATATATATATATATATATATATATATATATATATATATATATATATATATATATATATATATATATATATATATATATATATATATATATATAACATCGATAACATAATTTTTATTGTCGCAATTACTTCTAATCACATTTACTTTTTACTTCAAAAACTTGTTAAAACCTAATTATTGTATTTATAAAAATCAACAGCCGTTGAAAATAGTCCGAGTCCTCTGTTTTATAATGGAATCTATAGAAATGGAGAAATCAAATCGACCAGTAAGTATTTACATTATTTCGCAAAATTTATATACGATTTAAATTTATATATTTCCTTTTGAATTTACTTTTCAATATTTACTTTTGAATTTACTATTTTAAGCATTATCTTTGTTTTTTTTTTATTTGCAGGCAATTACCGCTTTCAAACACCTATTGATTTGCGTGGTGGATCAACCCCCAGGAAGAGATCAGTAGTGACCATGGATGCACAGTCTATACGCTCTGTAGAAACTCATGCACCCCCACCTACCGACCCTAAAGAAAATACACGTCTTACAGTGTAAAAAATTAAATACTATATTAGTGCGACTAGAATGCTTAAATTAATCATTCAAATCATATTTAATTTTAATATAATTTACTTAACAATCATTTTATTTTAAAAATAATTTATTTAACTAAATGACTAATTCAGGTATATCGCTTGTAAGAATAATGAATGGGCTTACCAGCTGATCAAAATGTTAGAGTCCTATTTGACTTTCTTTGATCTTTTGTGGGTCCTGTCGTGGCACAGCGGTACAAATGTGAGACTGTAAACAACCTATTATGGGGTCGAACTCCACTAGAGGAAACGAATATATTTAATATTTTCATATTAAATATTTAATGTTTTTATTTCTTCGCTCTGATATCAAGGCAAATAGCGGGATTGAGTTCCGCCATTCAACATGCCTGAATATGGAAGGCGGAAAGTGGAAGTGGAACGGAGTGTCTAAACACTAGGTTCCCTAGTTCTCTCAGCCTACCCTGTCTTGTGCGGGATACAGCATTTTATATGATCTCAAAATTGTATGTAGTGACAAGTAAAAATATTATTTTTTGTTGCAGTAAATATTTTACGATGATGCTAAGCTGTACGTACGCAGTCTTATTAGTTACTCTTGGAGTTATAATACATATATCTGATCCCTTCATAGACTTTTCACCATCCAGGGTAAATACTTACTATGTTCTTTTGCTATCTAAATTATACCAGCAAATATTTTTACATTAAATTTAGTTGGATAGTACGTACTTATAACAACATTTATTATATTAATTATTTTCAGATATATTCTCTCGTATTACTTAGTGTCGGATTTCTATATTTATTATTCTTATTAATAGATATTAATAGATATAAATCAATTGCTTTGAAGAACCAAAAGATAAAAGGAATGCATAATGATAAGTTGGCAGAATTTTTCCGAAAACAAGAGGTAAATTACCTGAGACATATATATTTTCACAATATCTTTAGGTTGGCTTGGTATGTTACCGTAACTATTATTAAAGGAAATCTAATTTGAAATAAGACAAATAATAATAAATAACAAACTTAAATTGGTAAATAATATTTATTAACAACTTACTCTTACAAGTTGTTGTAAATTAATACATTGGACTTAAAATATCTTCGTAGATGTATTATATTATTTATGGCCTTAAAATCGAACACTTTGGAATTGTTTCTTAATTGATCTAACCGATGACACTATAATGTAAGTCTATGTATATACTCACCTACATACTAAATACAATTACTGATTGATATTATACATTTTATTATACTATGAAATGTATGTTTTACCATTACAAAGCAAATATACAAAAACATAATCATTCCTTAACAGTCGGATAGTTAAATTGAATTTAATATTTTACTTTTATATTTTTTTCAAAATTAAATGTTTCACGTTATCTCTATTAGTATGTTCTACTTAAATTTAGGAAATACGTGTTATCAAATAAAAAAAAAAACGTTTTCCAATAAAAAGTGTTAGTCAAGTAACAAATCAAGGAAATTCTTTGTAGTATTAGATTTCATATTTGTTTAAGAATTCATGCTTAAACATAAATTTCATTTAAGCAATTATTTTTCTAAATAATTTAATAAAATGTAAAAATAAACAGGAAGAGTACAGTATGAACGGCACAGGTGATCGCACGCCACAAAGCACACTATCACAAGTTTTTCCATCGGCTGTCCTAATACCTTTAAGACATGATTATTGCTTTAGCACTGGAAGACATTCTGGAAGTTTCTACTTAAAAATGGGTGCCGCTGGTAAGTTACAAAGCTAGATAAGAGTTTCTACTAAACTTAAAAACAATAATAGCACTGCGGAGTATTACTACACATTTATAACTATAAGCCACATTCTCAGTTGCTATTTTTTTGTCCTTATTATTAATATGAAATATAAATAAAATTATTAAACAAATTGTTTAAAATTTCATTTTATTTAAATTTTTCTTAACTGTATTATTTTCTACTTAATCGTTTATTTTATACTAGCTGTACTTGTCGCGCGTTGCTACGCCAATAACTAACATAAATTTAAGAAAAATTAGTACTTAAATTTTCAATAAATTCTAAGCCATTTTATTGATTTTGTTGATTTCGAAAAATTGTGACATTACTAATTTTTTATTACAAAGTTATAGTTTACCACCTGGTGGCGAGTATAGCAGGCCAGACAGAGATAATTAAGTGTTTAGACATTGGTCTCCGCTAGCGAGCCCGAGTCCCAACGTCGCACTTTGTCTACTACAGCAAGAAATAATTCATTTCTTCGAGTTAACGAAACCACAACAATAGCTTTTGCAATCAGACACTGGTCCACTATTTCACGATGGCCTCAATCATTATATTATATAGTATTATAGTATTCCAGTCAATATTATTAAAATATTTAATTAACAATTATATTTCAGGTTTTGCTTTAGGACACTTAATTCACTCAGTTCTACTAATAGCAGTGGGAATCAGCTATATTTTTGACGAAGATATTGATAACGAGGCTTGCGTCGATATAGTGCAAGTTGTCCTCGATGTCTGCAATCCAATATATTGTTTCTTACAACTTTATTTCATATTCAAATACTCAAATGTGCTCATATTACGAGCTCAGGTACGCTATCAATTAATTGTAATTTTTCTTTGACCATCACTTAATTGTAATGAAATGGTAATTGTAAACAGGGCTTAGCTCACTTCGGCTTTATGCACATGATTGGCAGCAGTTTATGCTTCTGGATATCCACTATTGTACGTGAAATAATTTTGGCCTTAACTATTTATGCAAACTCGGTATATGGAAATAGGAATGAAACTCAAACTTATTCCGAGATTCGTAAGTATTATAATATATAATGTATTATTTTAAATAAATATATATGTATAAGTATATTTATATATGTGGAATAAATTACATTTAAAACTTTTTAAATATAAAAATATGGACGTGGTTCATGGAGCAACGGCGTGGAGCAACGGCACAAGCGTGTGACTGTAAATGTGTCAGGCACAAGAGTGTCACTGTCACCGCCAGGTTTTGGGTTCGATACCCACTTCAGAAAATGAGATATTTAATATTTTCAAATTAAATATTTAATGTTTTGATATCTTCACTCTGGTAACAAGGCAAAGCGTGGCGTCCAGATGCGCCATTCAACACGTGATGCCTCAATTTCGGCGGAAAGTGGAATAAAGTGCCTTAAAAATTATTTACCTGGAAATGTGATAAAAGTCATTCAATATATCTTTTGTTTTAAGATGTACACTACAATTTTTTGGATATAAGTGGACTTGTTGACGAAAATTGCAAAGGTCCAGCGACTATCACGTCCATCGCTGAAAATCTTTCACCATATCTATATCCCTTTGGTGTCGAATTCAACATTCTTATAGGTAAGGAACTGAAACTTTCAAGAAACATAGTTGCATATAACTATGTATTTTGAAAGTTACATATCTACACTGCATATGCATAACTACACTTCACCAAATATTTGTACATTATTATGTTTACTATATTACTTAAAATACCACTTTATATCTGGATATCAATACAGTATTATTCATTATCAAAGTAAATAATTAAATAATATTGGCGGAATTCAGTTTTGATAAAAACTTTTTCTGATAAACCAAGCCGTTATAACGATTATTTTACTGTCTTTTATTTAACGCTGTTTAATTGCTTTATAAGTAATTGATAAGGACAAGCAATTATCACTGATAAGTTAATTTTATATTTTTTACAGCTAATATTGAGAATATTAGTTAGTTTTAAATAAAATATATTTTTATTTATTTTTTATCTTAAAAGTAATGTTCTAAATTAGTATTAAATGTGCCTATTCATTAAGTTGATTTGACTTGCAGTTGCTGTATACTATATTATTTGGAGCCATATTGGATCGTGTTCGAATACGGAGTCCGACGGCGCATCTAGCTTAGAAGATAATAATACTGTTTGCAAGTGTGTATGCTGTATACTCGTAATATATAATTGTAAAGTGCGTCGAGCCCAGACTAGAACATAAAAAAGAGTCAGACGTACAAATTGCCATTTTGCAGGTTCGACTCACATTCAGTGGTATTTTTTCCTTTCTTGCTCGGGTAATAGAAAATGGTGAGCTTAGCAACTTGAAATTTAAAATAAAAGTGCATCTAAGACTAAATTATTTTCCGATAAGTTAATAAGTCAAAATTTTCATAAAATTTAACACATGATCCATTTTGAGTGTCCACGACAAAGGTGCTGACTGTAGATACAGTCTTACAACTTTCTTCGATAAATGGACTATTTTTTTTTATTTTTTATTAGCTTCCCGCTGTATCCCGCACATGGCAGGGTACGAGTACCCTGTAACTGTACTCGAGTACGAGTAGAGGAAACTTGGGAACCTAGTTTTGAGACACTCCGTTCCGTTCTCCACTTTCTTATTTTTTTTTAATTCATACCAGTTGTTTCTAAAATTAGGGCGTACAAAAACGCGCTCATTAATTAATAATTATATACAATTAATAGTAAAAATTGAAATGATTAAAAAATAAAATATATTATTACTTTTTATTACAGAATACCGACAGCCAGTGAAGACAATGACTATACAAGTAATGTAGTAATTTATGCAGATTGTCACGCATCCAACAAGGGACTGTTCTTGGGCTTGATATTGACTGTTATAACAGTTGCAATACTAATATTAGGTTTCGTTTTTAATAGCGTTGGCCAGTACGTGAAAAATATTGTATGTATATATATAGCATCTCTATGTCACCAACTATAAAGAAGATATTTTCTTTTACAGGGATTTCCAAGAATTGAGTTACCTCTTAAATTCCTGTACCAGACTAGGTTTGCATGCAATATTGCTCATCGCAGTAGTGATTGCTTACAATCAGACAAGGAAATTAGATATCAATGAACATCCAATCTCCCTTTTGGATGATATACTACTATTTATATGTCTGCCGGCCTTTTTCATGGAAACAGTATTTTCTATGATAGCAACTATAAACATATTGAATATTATAAAAACAATAGACGTTGCATTAATGGTAATTATGGTTATGTTATACTTATATATTATTTATATAAATAATTAGGCACCTATGCATAATTGAGCATTGTCATAGCAGGAGCATAAGCGTAAACCCGACAGGTTGTGGGTTCGATCCCCAGTCGAAGAAGTAAAAATGCATGAAATATTTATAATTAGAAAATTACAATGACTCAACTTCACGCCGTAACCTGCAAACGGCAGGGTAGGCAGAGGGAACTTGGGAACCTAGGGTTAAAACACTTCGTTCCACTTCCGTTCCCCACTTTCAGAACGGTGTGTCTTAACACTAGGTTCAATGTGCAGGAGGACTACATCCCGTTCCCCACTTTCTGCCAAATTTGTAGCATTGTACGTTGAGTGGCGGAACTTAACGCCGCGTTTTGCCTTGTCACCAGTGTGAAGAAATGAACACAAATATTTAAATTGAAAATATTAAATGTATCATTTCCTTGTGTGGCGATCGAACCTACAACCTGTCGCGTTAAAGTTACCTACGCCACGACAGGCTATTTTATATACAAACATTCTTTAGATTAAATGTTTAAAAAATATTGTTAATTTGCAGGTTATACAAGTTATATTACAGACAGCATTGCTAGTAGACGGCCTTAGGCGTTGTAGTAACAGTCGAAAACTAAGACGGACTAAACCAGGACGTGAAGTCCTCATGCTCCTTTTAATAACAAATGTGGCCATGTGGTTGTTTAATACATTCTCTTATAAATCTCCAGAGAGCCTTGATGAAAGATATGAATTTTATGGTAAGGTCCTATGGAGTATATTAGGTCATATCAGTCTACCTCTTATAATGTTTTATAGGTTCCATTCGAGCGTTTGCTTTGCGGATATTTGGGACGCAGCATATAAACCTGGTTCAGACCATTAATATAATAACTAACTATTAAATAAGAGGTAACGGCTAAATAAGTACGTTGAATAAAAGTTAATAAAATTAATTTTAAAAAAGGATTTCCGAAATTTGCACTAACTCCAAAAATAACGGAATTGAAATACTTAGTAAATTTTAACACTTAATTTCAAGTGTCAATAATTTTATTTAATTTTTCCACTTTATTTTATTAAGATTAAGATATTATTTTCTATTTTATAAGTTTTGTTTTTTTAAAAAATAGCCATAAAGGAATTCGTTTATATACATTTATACATATATTAATTAAATTGTAAAGCCTATAGTTCTCTAAAATATAAGTATATCACTCACAGTTACTAAAAGAGATTTTATACATATATACCTACGACTGTTTAAGAAATAAATTATTATTTGTTCAAATTTTGCAATAATTGGTTGCGTTTATTTTTAGATTTAAGAAGTGTTTTTTAAAACACAATATATTTAAGTATTATCTTTTATAAAGACAATTATATAATTAGGTTTTAATTATTTGTAATTGTTTAATTGATTATTAATTACCTCAGAAAGATGTATTTTTTATAATAAGGTTTAATTCTCTATGTATAGAGAAATAAAAATAGAATTTGCCTTACAACAGTTTATTTTATTTATTGTAAACCTAAAAAAAAATTTATAAACCTAAAAATAAATCGTACTTTTTTTTTAATTTTATGGTTCCATAAAAAGAAAGCTCCGTTCCTAAAAAAGATAAAAACGTAAGCTTACTTACTTTGGTGTCCGATAATTGTATATATAATAAAATTATACTTCATACAATATAACTGTATACGCCTAAAAATTTAATTATCTTTTATAAGTTATACTTAACCTTTGTCGTTCAATATTGAACCTCCATGGGAGACTCCACTTGCACTTCACCAGTTTTATAATAAAATTCTCTGGATACATGTGAATAACTTCGAATTTGAATTTAGAAGCTGTTCCACTGTACATTGATGACCTTTCTGTGCTCTAAACTGTTTATGTGCTGTTGATATTTTCATCCGCGTTTTGGTAGTTTAAATATTATAATTCCCAAAGCGCACCTTCTATCCTTCAGGGTGAAAGCGCGCCTACTTAGGCCAAAAAAATAGACAATCAGCCCAATCAAGCTAGTTCTATCTTTTCTATAAATTGGAAGTAAGAAACTAGCGTTAAGATATTACTTTTCCCGAGTGAAAAAACTTTGTCTTACGTGTGTAGAAGAAAGAATTTAACAGTTATTTTACTAGATATGATGGTTTTCTTTATTTAACCATTTTTGTTGTATTTCACCTTGGGAAAATATTAATATGAGCCCAATATTTTGGGCGTAAAGTAATAACATAATTAAGCGTAAGTACAAGTTGAACATAGAAGTAAATTGAAAAAGAAAAATTTTGAACAAATTAGTCTGTTACTATGATTTATGTAAGTTTATTAAACCGAGAAATAGTACGTAGTATACAAGTGCATACGTTGCACACAATGCACGTATCATCACGGCGTCTTAGCTAACCAAGTCCAAGAGGCAGTTAATTAATTCTGCCCTTTAACACAATTATTGAATATTAGGTTAAGTACTACGGTCCGGCAGGACACACTTAGTGGAGATACAAACTAGTTACTTGAACAACCTCGGGACATATATCGTCTCCTGCCTACACAATTTCCAAACTAATATAGTTCAAGCGGTATACTGAAAGCTATTAAAATTAAATATTAGACGTTCAATAAATATTCCCTAACTAATTTTGATGTTAGAGTCCCTTTTAATTAATTTTATACAAATTATTTATATTTAACATTGTTAAAAAACTAATAAAACGCCCGATATATGCTATTTAAATATGTTTGTTAACAATACAATTATTAATATTTTTTTTTAATTTTCAATACTAAAATATTTTAATAAGGCAGGGCCTCATTGTCATAATATTTTAGTCGATAAATCTAGAAACTATTTCATTAGTGTAAACATTAAGCTGAGTATCTGAGCAAACACAACTATTTTATCGTTATATATACAACCTTTATTTTATAAGTACGCCATTTTCGTTACGATGTGATCCATTGCAATTGTATGTTACATTTTTTTTACATATATTATAAATATTACTATACACATAAGATGCAATACAAGTATGAAATATAAATAAATATTTCTGGTCGATTCTACATTTCCACCGTCTGTCATTATAATAAATCATATAATAAATGAATGATATACGCATTGAAAAATATTCTCTTTACTTAAATACCGAGAAAAAAATCGCAATAGCACATTTAGCCTATCCTGTATACTAATGTGAACTTTGTGTGTAACCATAATAAGGTATTATTAGTGGAGGTGAGGCTCAATGTATCAGTAGGGCAGAACGCGTACGGATATGCGCTCGGCTGACCAATGCCACAGTTGTCTAATTGTTTCCGATCTTCTCTACATAACCACAGCGTTGAATTGACAAAATTCGGGCGTATGAATGGCGATCGAAAAAATTCATCCGAGTGCTCCAACGTTCTCGTTGGTGAACAATTTTTGTTAAATGATATATAAACAATTATATTAAAATTACTGAAAAGGCAAAATGAAATATCGTTTTATTTATAAATTTCATTTCAACGTTTCTTCTTAGTATATGTGTAGTTACCTAATATTTTATAATCAAAAGTCATCTACATATGTATGTATACATAAAAACGAAGGGTCATTCACTCATTCATTACTCAATCACATAAACTACAAGTGGTCAGATTTCGAAATTTTCTACTAATATGAGATTTTGCAAAACTGCAAAGTAATATAACATTATAAATAATGTCAATTATAAAAGCCGTGTGAATATTTTTATCGTTAATTTTTTTTTTACAAATTTATAAACATGTCATTATGTATCCCGTACATGGCAGGGTAGGCAGAGAAAACTTGGGAACATAGTGTTAAGACACTCCGTTCCGTTATATATTTAACATAATAGTGGGGAACGAAAGTGGAACGGAGTGTCTTAACACTAGGTTTCCTCGTTCCCACTGCGTACCCTGGCATGTGCGGCATATAGCGTGAAGCTGAGCATAGTTTACATAATCTATATTAATGTGCTCACTTATAACTAAATCCTTAACCAGTGTATCTACTTACTTCTTAAGAGCTACTTCAATTAAATGTATTATAGTTCTTTCTATTAATGCCATGATATCACGTATCTTTAAGGGCATAAATATAAACGTTTAATAATTACAATCCTTTATTAAGCACTAAAATCAAAATTGTAAAATATTACCAAGATACGCTCTAAAACTACAAAAATACATATTTTTTAGTTTCTTGCAATCTTATTTAACACATCATACATATAATTATTATATTATACAATAGGGCTACTCTTGAAACCAACGTCATTGGAATTATTGTTATTTTTGTTTTCAAAACACCTACGCAATAGATTCTCTTTGAGTTAGTTTGTTATTAGATTTTTTATTTTTAAAATAGCATATCTGAGTGTTATTATCTTTTAAATATCTCTTATCAATTGTCATCTTTTTCCTTTATTAAATAAATAAATAATGTTTTTTTCTTGATTTGGACAGATGGAACTGAAAATTTTAATGTAATAACGCTACGTGGCGTAGGGACACCAGCGTATGACTTAAAGCGCGACAGTTGTGAGTTCGATCGCCACTCAAGGAAATGAAATATTTAGTATTTTCGTTTATTTACTCTTATAACAAGGCAAAGTTGACAGTGGCGTTGACATCCGCCACTCCACCTGCAATGCCTTAAAATCGTCGAAAAGCGGGGAACGGAACGAAGTGTCTTAACACTAAGTTCCCACGTTCCCTCTGTCTATCCTGCCATCTGCGGGCGTACATACAGCGTGAAACCAAAAACAAAACACTACCATTTCAAAGCAAAACACTTCAATTTAATATAAATTAAATGTTACTTCAATTTAATAGGTACCATCCGTACCTGTTGTTTATTTTATTTAATTCTATATTATCCACTATATTCAAGTTTATGATCACAATTAAATATAAAAGGCATCAAAACAGTGTCATTATTATATATACACTTTTTTTTTTCTTTTTTTTTCAGCTTCACGCTGTATCCCGCACTAGGCAGGGTAGGCAGAGGGAACGGAAGTGGAACCTAGTGTTATGACACTCCGTTCCACTTCCTTTCCCCACTTTCCGCCGAATTTGAAGCATTAGAAGAGTTTAGAATAGAGGAGAGTTTCCAAAAGGGCGAACAAATCCTTCTTAATGCGAATATTATACTGCACACAAAGACAAAATACTGAAATAATATCAGTATTCACAATCAGTAATTAAAATATTTCTTAAAAATGACTAACCAATAGTAAATCAACACATGTCGAGTTATTTTTTCATGTTATATTCGCACAACGAAGACTTTCATCGAAGCCTGTTGCTCTATGCTGATAGTTTATTATAGCACGTAGGACTGTTAGAAGTGTCCTTAAAATTCTAGTAAAGCACTATCTTCACAAATGTCCCTAACATAATGTAATCAAAATCGAGCCCACTGCGTTTAATGTCCAGGATTTACCCTATACTTCTATATCAGGTAGATCAATCTTCATGTTTTATTAATTTGAACCATAAGTATCGATATAAATTAAAAAATACTTAACCATCATTTACTTAATTTACCGAGTATGGTGTATACCATCAAACCGCGATGATTTCTATCAGTTTAAATTCACTTGGTTACCTACGTACACAATATTGTTAAAACTTCCAGTAAAAGGTTCAAAAGTGAAATACATTTCCAGCATATAGGCATTTTCCTGTATCAGTAAATTTTATAATAAAAACATTTTAAAGCAAAAGCTCAGGTGGCTGGCCTCCATTAGCATGTCACTATTAAATTAATACCCCGTTTGTTTTTCCCAACACTTAAACTGTATCCATTAATTGCATCATAAAAGCCGCTCCAGCATGTAGTACCTACTAATTAGTTTATAAAATGAACCTTTTAATTTTATACTTCATAATGGATATACAGTGGCTCTATTATTATTACAACAATACATTATTTATATTATATTAAAAATTCCTTTTATAAAAAAAGATAAACTTTACATATCTTTCAATATAAATGCTAACAATAATTATATATTCGCAGAAATAGTTACAATAACTATGTATATTTTCGATTATTAAACATCAAATTCATCAGAATAGTAACCGTATCAAAAATTTGTATTAAAGTGACCATTTATCAGAGCATGGTACCTACATATAGTCACGGTGGGCGCTTCAGCTGCGCCCGCGCACCGGAAGGGCGCGACAACATCGCCCATACGACCCATGACAAGCGCACACGCGCATTGTTAGCCACCTATGACACACGTGATAAAAATATAACCATAGTGAATATTAGCAAAATCACAATGTGTTCTACAAAAGATTTAGTGTTAATATCCAAACTCTTAATAGAAACTAATATCACTATTAGTAAGTGCCCAATGAATACTCCTGAAGTACGATTGACGTCGAAAGGCAATTGTTTAGCTTCTTGTTTTGTAAGTCATTGAAAGGTAAGTGTTCATTCAAGCTGTCTAATCAACAATGTTTTCTTTGCTTTTAGGGAAAAACAAAAAAAAAACAGAATGTATATTTATTAAATTTGACTTTGCCTTTTCTATATTAATTGCGTATTAAACAGCAAATAATGGCAATAAGTTGATAAAAATATGAAAATAGGATATTTATTTACCGAAAACCCTTATTTCTTCTTATATTTTATTTTTATTAAGTAAAATGTAAGAGTAAAATTAGATGATTAAACCAAATAAATACCTGCTAAACCAAACCAAAAAAAAATTCCGAAGATTGCGTATTAGCGTTTTACTGATACATTATTACATATATATTGTTAATTGTCTTCAAAGCAACGTGTTGAGCCAGGTGCTATGATGTCATTTTTGTCAGGTGTACACTAAAAGTTTCTTTGTAGATACTTTGGAAAAGCAATTCGATTATCAAGATATACGCGTTTTTATATCGATAAATTTGGGGTGAAAAATTGAGTTACGAGTGTGTTCAATAAAAAACTACATAAAAGCAGGGTAGTGGCAAAGTGACAAGAGGTAAAATGTTATCAGAAAAATTGTGTAGCTTATTACAATTTCCCATGTCACAATTTAGTTTGAATATTTTAATAAAGATATAAAATATAAACGAATCATATTAATCGGGATACATAGGTAGCAGCTCTGAGGATTTGTTAAGCTATAGCTGCTTCGTCAATTTGACTTCTCGAGCTAGTCGAAGCTGATCAAAGACGCGTCGTCGCTGGTCCGTAAAATTGCCAGAACCCAATGAATATTATTAAACTCTCCAATAGTTCCACGTAGTTTATTCTTGTTAAGAAAACATTGTGTAGACACAATCTGAATGTACTTGAAAATATTTGACAGATTTACGAAACGCTTACTTTTGTTATATTTATATTGTAAAATATGTTATTGTAGTAATTTATCAATCTTAGTCATAAAAAAAATAATAGTTGTCAAATCTTCGATAATTACTTTATGCCTTCAATTTACAAAGACAACCTGTAGCATCGCGTCGAACTCCTTAAATAAATTACCTACTGTGAATAACAATACGTAGTCGTAATTTTTTCTTACTTTTTAAAATATCTATGACATTTAAAATAACATAATAATAATTTGTTTGTTTGCTAAACACGAGCGATGGCATGCGCTTAATCCGAGCGCTGTAGCGTGCCACGCTCCGCCGCTCATATTTAGAGATATGTGACGATCCAACGAATGCCCAGTGAACCGAGAGAGGATGTGAGTTATTAAGTGGTACACTTTCAGGTGATCTCTCGAGTGAGAGAATCGCGCCCGGTCCCCGTCCGACCCGATTCCCACTGATAATCGTTGCTCTACAACAAAAGATGAAAACCATTTCGATATTATAAATAACGCATTTTTCTGCGGTTACAACGTTCGATTTATTAATTAAATTAATATGTTACTATTCGATTTATTAATTAACTTAATATGTCACTTAGACAACAATTTATTAGTTATTTTTAAAAAAAAAAAGAGCTTGCGATATGATTTCTTAATATGAGTAAGGAATTTTGTGTAGTGAGACATTATAGAATATATAATTTGAACTTAAAAAAAAACCCTGTCTACCCTCTTTAAGCTTTCAAAGCTTACTGGGATGCTCTTAATAAAATATTAAAATTCATAAAGTACCACATCCATGTATTTATAAGGTATGAAGGCGATACCACCGTCGGTGTCCCGCGCGGCTCATCCATTCGTATCACCCTCTGATGTTATTCATACCATATCAAACGTTTAGGAAGCATTACACTAATTCATTTGCTTATTATAGTATTCTACATGTAGTTAGCATATAGATTCAAATTATTATATTAAAGTCATTAAATTTACTAACTTTGAATATATGCTTTTAAAATTTAACCGGATTAATCGCGCATATTGATTTGCTAAGATTTTCGGAAGCCCAAAGTTATGAATTACTACTGCAAAGCGGTAGTTGGTGGTCACGGGTAGACTGAGGTGGCATCCGTCTGTCAGTCGACATAATTGTTATATCAAACTACCGCCAACGATTGCTTAATTCCTCGTGTACTGCTCTGGATTCTTGCAGCCTAAGCTTATTCTTGCCCTCTAGTGTGTTGGGTTTGAAACTTAAATTTTTTTAAGAGTAGATAGATTCCAGGTGATAGAATGTATCCAACAATCTTCTCTATTAAAATTAGAACTTTTTATATTTAGTTAGCCACGCGGATCGTTCTAGAGAAATATCTGTTCTCCCTAGCGAGTATGGGGGGTTAATCAAATCTAATTTAGTGGTTGGATTTATTCACTATATGCTCAGACAACAAGACGCGACGTCTTTTTTTGACCAATGTATGATAAAGCCACACTTACCATCTAGTTAGTATACACCTGCACACTGCAGAGGAATATAACTTTTCACTGATCTTAAGAATTGGTACACTTTTTAAATGAAACATTTTAAGCGGATTAATCACGTATATTGATTGGTAAGCATTTTTGGAAACCCGACGTTTCGAACACTTTATAGTAGTCCGTGCGTACTTTATAACAATCGCGAAAATCAAAGACATTATTATTGGTTCACTTTCTTGTTAGCCTTGACAATTGTTTAAAGTGTCAAGAACTATCTCGATATTAGTACGAATGAGGCAAACGGGTGATGAAATTGAAGGTTAACGGGAACAATTTCTGATTAAGTTTATGAGCATATGGACTTATATAGTATGTATATAAAATTAAATTTCTATACTTAAGATTTTAAATAATTACAATTATTTTATATTTTGCCACCTGAAATACCTTATAAAGAATAAATAGTATATACACTTATTTTGTATAAACTGGAAATATAATTAGTTTTCGTTAATTGTAGGTCCACAGGAAGAACCTTATAGGTTTTAATGAAATATAAAGATGCATGGTAATATTTATTGAGTCTACGCTTACACTCAGATGTGTCTATGCAACTTGCATATGTATCAGAGTGCACAGCGGTAACTCATTAATGTTCATACGTTATGTGAGCTCAACAGGATATCTTATCCGGGCAAGCCAGATCTGTTGGGTAAATATCTATAAAAGATTTCTTCAATATCATAAACCTACAAACACTGACCTTCGACTATATTTTACTACTGCTGTAATGTAAGTTCTGCTTATAGTATTATTGTTAATATTGTAAAATAGCTTCTTGTCAAAGGACAAAATCAAAAGTGATCTATGAAATATATTTTTTTATTTTGCTAAACCATCATTTATCCTATAGGAACAACTCAAACGTCGTTTTTTCTATATTTATTATTAATCATGTATTTTTTTTAAATCACTTTAAATCATGTATACTTCAACGCCTTAAATATTCATATATTTATGTAGACAATAATATAAAATGATGCTTTTTATTTAATAATATTATATTATGTAGCTTAAGGACATGATAGCGACATAAAATTGAATATTTTAAGTACAGCACGTGATCATATTAGCGTCGACCTCGTGAAAATTAATTACCCACAACGCGGCACAAAGCTTATGTGGTGTATCAGAGGCTGCAACGGAACCGAGCTCCATTGGCCTCAGTAAATCAATATCCGGTGGGCGCGGTTGTCACAAGCTTTTGCCTCCATTTGAATAAAACTCTAACTACGTCGCACTAACTACGACCTCAAGTTCTACACAGTCCTAAATAGTTTTCCCTCGTTGCTACAATCTAAACTGCAGCTCTATGTATACTTTGTTCACTTATAAGTACCTACACTTTCTGTAATGATGATATTATGGTCGTATTACGTACGTAATTGTTTGAATATTAAAGTTAATAAATATTTATTTAAACTGAACATTAATTATAAAGTCATATTTAGGGGTAATAAGAATATTTTTTTAAAAATAACATCATCGTCTGTATTTCATTAAAAGTTTGGTACGCAACAGAAGTTTCCGTGATTCATATACCCAATATTGGCAAAATTTCTTTTCAACGTTCAAACTGTAACATGAAACCAATATTAAAGTAACTAATAAGATTTTAAACAACTTATGATGTTTTAAAGAACTTACGATGTTTTAAAGTTACGAATTCTAAGTATTTTTTTCTTTCGTTCATAAACTAGTAACTACTAATATTTTAATTATTTCGAATAATTATTACAAGCAATCATAGCGTATCCTTCAAAAAATATGTAAATACAGAATGAAAACGTTTCACGAATAAAAAACAAAGCAAAGTAAGCTTGAGAGCTATAAGGCGAGAGCATATGTCGGTGTAATGAAGATTTGAGGATAATCGAAAGAGCGGCCGCTCGGCAGACGATTTATTTGCAGCGCGACCGTCCGGATAATAATGCCTTTAACGGCGCTTCCGGGCGTGTTCGGCACCGTTTTGTCGTCCCACTGCACTTTACTTTGATAGAGACTACTTGAAGATTTTTATTTTTATTTGTATATTCCTGATAACATTTTAAAAATGATAATATGAAGCACTTCATTAGTAATATTTGTAATATTATTTTTTTTGTATTAACTTTTAAAAATATTTATATTTCATATAACTAAATCCTACTCATAAAAATCAACGCAAGTTTATTTATGTCTTCTGTAAAAAAATAAATTATAACTATATTATAACTATATTTTCTCAGCACACTTCTTTCGCCTCGTACACTGTCATCAACCTCTTCCTTCATACATGCCCTTCGGGGGTCCTCATGCTTTTTACGTGACCTTCCTCCAGTATCGCACCCTTTTCTCTCTTACCACTCACCGTTCTTTTATAAATCTTTTTTGCCATTCTTTCTTTACTCATTCGCTCGACGTGCCCCATCCACCTGAGCACGTTCTTCTTCATTTTCACTGTGACATCCACACTAGTACCTACCATTCTGTGTACTTCTTCATTGCGATCAGCTAAACTATTTATATATAGCTAAGGAACATTGTAAAAATTTATATATATATAAATTATTGTTAAGAAGAGAATAAATATTATGACATTAATATTTTTATAATTGATATTTATAATCAAGCTTTAAAACTATTTTTCGACCCTTTTTATTTTAAACCACCGACGCAAAGAAGGCTCTTTTTGCTATGATTTACGGTGGTTTAAAAAAGCTCTTTTTGCGTCAAAATTATAAGATTGACCTGTTTGTTTATGTGTCTCTCTATGGCACTGTAGCTCCTGAATAAACCGATTTGAGTACGTTTTTTTAATAATAGCCTTGGTTATCGCGGTGGTTCTTAATTTTGTTTTATGAAAATTAGATTAGTAGTTTAAGAGTTACAAGTGCTTTGCCAGGATGAAGTAGTGATTTTTAAGGGATTTTATTATATTATTACATAACTATATGTGAATACATGAAAACCACAGTGAACTGTTAATCAGTTTTTCTTAGACCTAACTTGCTTTAGAATTAAAATTAATACGCTTCTATCAATTACAGTACTTCTTACTTAAAATATATTAATAATATTTTTTTATAAAAACACAAATTATTACTTTAAAGTCTCAAAACCCCTTTACATTAAGTAAAAATGCCTTTATCTCCTATTATTTGTAATTGAATCTCTTAAATGTTTTTCAATCCCCGCAAAGCCAGCCGATTCTAATGGTGCAATAATAGTAAACGAGGCACGAAGAGCGTACTGTCTCCGCGTACTGCTCGCCCGTTGATAGACTTTCGACCTCGTATTAAGTGTTTGCACAAACCTACGTTTGAAAATATCGTGGCCATCATGTGCTTTCTAAAGGAAAGTAAATATAATAAAACAACGATGTATGTGGTTTACATAAACATAATACAGAAAAAATACTTAAAATATCATTAACAAATAAAGAAAAAAGCTTTGCTTGTTTCAGAATTCATTCACTTTTGATCGCATAAATATTATAAGCTAATTAAAAAACAAAAAGTACTTTGCCTTAACAATATTCAATAATGTGGTCATCTTGAATAGCTTTGAATTCCATATGTACTAAATTTATTTATTTTTCGTTCTTTACATTTATTTTAATCACGTGAGCTCGAAAGTTATCTAATAACTGGTTTTATACCTCGACAAATACGTCAATAAATATGACAAAATAGGCCCATAATAAATATGGAATAGGGTTTCCAATCAACTCTACTTCGCGCCCCCCGGCCGCTCTGCTAGGTGGCCACTAAAGACTTTCAAAACGACAGACTTCTAATTTCTATATAATATTAAAAGTGTAAGTGTAAGTGACTAATCGTTCTAATAAAAAATATAGTGGTTTTAGGTATTATAAACAACAATATCTGTGACACAATGCAAAAATAGAAGTATATGCAAAAGTAGATAATCAAAACATTAAATATATTAACCCAAACCATTGGAAGCCTATTTAATCACCGAGTAGTATAGAAATATAAAGTCATAATAATGTCTTTGATTTTCGCGATTATTACACATTTTAAATGAAATACTTTTAACCGGATTAATTGCGTATATTGAATGGTCCTGAATAAACCGATTTGAGTTGAGTTTGAGAGACGAAAGCTTATTATCGTTATTTAGGATGGATAAATAATATTTTAAAAGTGCAACTATAGAGTACCTTGTTGCTGTCACAAAAATTGTTTTTTGAGCCGGCGGTAGCTTCCTATAAGGCTGACATTATATTTTAAATGAAACACCTTTAACCGGATTAATGGCATATATTATGGTATACATTTTTTCTGAAACCCAACGTTTCGAACACTTTACCAGTAGTCCATGGTCATGGGTAGACTACTGTCTACTCTCTGTCTGTCTGTATAATGTCAGCCTTATAGGAAGCTACCGCCGGCTCAAAAAACAATTTTTGTGACAGCAACAAGGTACTCTATAGTTGCACTTTTAAAATATTATTTATCCATCCTAAATAACGATAATAAGCTTTCGTTGTCAATATTATTAGCATTTCATTTTTATCTTTGTTTTTAAGCTTCACATTGTATCATGATTAAGGCAGAATAGTTAGAGTGAACTTGGGAACCTTGTGTTAAGATACTCAATTCCCATTTAGACACTCATGTTGCCACTTTTTATGAGGGACGTCGTCGATATTATAATATAATTATATCGCGAAAGAACCTGATTTTGTACATTCAGTCCCGTATTCAATATTTAACATCACAATATTATCTAAAAGGAAAGACTGATCTTCATTAAACGTCATCTATGGTAATATTATAAAGCTGAAGAGTTTGTTTGTTCGCGTGAACGCGTTAATTTCAGGAACTACTGGTCCAATTTAAAAAAAATTCAACATTAGATAGCCCATTTATCGAGGAAGGCTATATATCTTACGCTAAGCCGGAGTATCGATTATTAATGTTTCAATATCGAGGGATTTTTTCTTTAATTGAGAGTTTCCACTGCGTAATCGGTTTAAGTTTCGCAAAAATCATGTACGCCAGAATTATTCGCATTTAAAAGTTTTAAAAAAAAATCCGCGACAGCATGTATGTCTTTTAAGGTTAGCTTTTTAAGCTAACCAAATTTGTTCTAAAATAATGCATTCTTTGCGAAGGTGTTTCTATAAACAATTTTTATCCAAATAAATACGTTATTCATCACAAGTATTTAATTTAAAACAATATTGCCATTAAAATCATTCACTTTAAATGAATACGGCTACTATCTATTTTTCAAACCCCTAAGTGATAAAGGTTGAAGAAACTTAACATGTTTCCTTTTTATGGCCTATTTAAAAAAAATCTGATTCAATATTTTATTATTATTTTATTACATTGTCTTGTCTATTTACGCTATGAGCTTCTTTCTCCGCGACAACTTGCGTCGACCCTACCGTACTTTGCCCGCATAATATAGACAACGCTAGTACCGCCTTCAGGACAGATTTTTAAATTGCTTGCACCCCGCGTCAATGTTTAAATTTATTTTCACTAATCTAATGTAATAGCGTGAATTTATTTAGCTAACCTACAAGTTTCACTATTTAAAATTTAAATAAAAGTAAATATATTTTCTGTTAAATCGTACATTTCTTTGTAAACAAAATACAAACACAAGATACAAAAGAGTCTGTTTTATTAATATATCCTGTTTTCGAATAATATCTGTCTCATATTTATTTACTCAAATGTATCTGAATCCATATTTACATAATTCAGGCGTCCGCTGGAATGATTCTGCGCTAGTTCTGTAATACGTAAAATGAACATATCCCAAGATCCCGCTTACAAATTGAACCACGCTCGGGGTCTATTTTCTAAGTGCTCTAAATTATACCTCTGTAAAATATAGTTAATCCTAGGATTATTTCCTTGTTTAGTAACAGTAAAAATAAGAAATCAGTGTCATAAATTATTGTAAAATAGTTTTTAAGTCAAAATTTGTTATTATAATATTTCTAAGTTTAAATTTGAAATATTAATGTTGATAATTAATAATCAATTAACATAGTTACGATCATTTATTTTTCCTTGTCTGGTGTAGTAAAATAAATGTATTACCCTAAAATCGACTTCTACAGCTACGTATATTTTTTTTAAAGATGTAGCAATAAAGTGTAATAGTTGCTTCATGGTACATTCATTATTTTAATAACTCTACGTATAAATATTGTGGAGATGAATGAAAGAAAAGTAGGCCGAATTTGTTCATAAATATTTATCAAACATGTGAATAACAAATACATAAATCAATACTATTTTATAAAATATATAAATTATGATGTAGTATTCATAAAGAGAATAGCTGCTTTCGACCCATTGGGACGCTGCCTGGGCCGAATGAAGTGCGCATACTAATTCGTGGTCGTTCGAGGAACATTCAAATAGCAAGCAAGCCAGGCTTATGGGGGATATGTGAGACGGGCCCCAAGATTTAGTTTACAACTTAGATTACGAGCGCCACCCAAGCCTGCTGCGCCGCCACTGGTCAAGAATTAAACAAGTAATCTAATAGGGCACACGTCGCACTCTACCAAACAATCCATTTGAAGGGATTTCAATTACACACAATACGTATTTTGCGGTACACGTAATCAAAGAGGATTATGGAACTGTTTCAATTTATTTTAATGCTAAAATAAAATTTTACGACTGCAATATATTCATTGTAATATTTGTTTTCACAAATGAGTTGGCGCTGCCCGAATAAATATTATACTTAAAATAATGATTTCAACAATTTATGTTTAGCTAATAATGAAATCCACCCCAAAAATAATTTTATTAATTTGTTTCGGTGATTTTTATAGACGAAAAAAACTATTTCTAATACTAAATTAGGTTTTCAAAAGTACATAACACGTGTTTTCATAATAAATTTATAAATAAAATAAATATTTTTGCCTTAATAATGTCAGAGAATTCAAAAACCTTGTACTCAAAGTCAAGTAAATCATATGTTAAAATGAAAGTAAGGAATCGTAGCCAGCTCGTAGCTGTACCTGTTGCGCGAGCTCGCTACGGCTACGGCCTACATCCCGAGCACGGAAGCTTACAGCTCACTTATTTTCTTTTTGTATGCATTTACGTTTCAGATTAAAAGATCCAATCGCCACCCTAGACTCTCGTCGACAATCGACTGCATCCGGAAGGTTTCGGTAGAAACGGCTCGCAGTCATTGGCTAGCTCAGATGGGGGTGAGTGATGACGCGCTCGAGGGAAGTTTCAGCGTTTCAGCATCAGTTGTAGTCGCGGGGTTGAACAGAGCGGTTACCGCTCGAGCCGGCTCTATCCTGTATCTCGTCTCACGTAGCTTGCTCCCCACTTCGAGGGTAAGTGAATTTTATTTGATTAAAAAGCAATTTCTTCGGGGAGTTCGTGAATTTACCTGCAATAAACAGCAAAGAAATTATGTCTGATGAGGTACAATCATATTAGAAAAACTTCGTGATTTCGAACATCGTCTTTTAAGTATTTGAAATGTTTACAGAAGTTTTATGGGCTTCTTAAATCTACTTTTTTAACTTAACTAGAGTTAGTATTAAATTTATATGCATACCATTTATGTTACTATAGATTTTATATTTGTGTTTTATCTAAAATTTAAATTCAAAATTAATACTATTATTTTTTAAGCTTTTTAATAAATATATCGTAAAAGTGCACTTTAATTAAAATAAATAAAACGGTAACTATAAATAAGATTTAAAAGGAATTTTATATTTATAAAGTATGTAGTTACAGATAAAATACGAAATTAATAGAACGAATAGATTGCAGAAACTATAACGACTCATACAGTAACCATTAAAGGTTATGGTCGAGATGCTTAGTTTCTAATCAGATAAAAGTTAGGTAATAACCAGCCGCCCAACTAAATGAAAGTCGTATTTATACAAGAATGCTAGAATAACATATTTCCTATCTTCATTTATACGATTTCATTTATTATAAAAGTTTTAACTGCCTTTTTTCCCGTTTCTTCTTTATAAAAAATGGCTTCTTTGGCTAGAAAATCAATTAAATTATTTAATTTATTTATTGTTTAATTATCAACACAACATGTTAATAACAATGTGAATAGAAAAAAAAATGCAGTGTAAAGCTGAACAAAATATATTAATCAAATTACTTCTCTAAAAATGTAAAGTTGTCACTATATGGCCATTGTAAAACACATAGACAAAAAAATATATGGGAAAGACAAGGACAGACAAACGAGCGATGAGAGATGATGAGTCAGACTCTTGGAATATTTTAATTTAACTTCTCTAAAATTCGTGACACGAAAAATGGGGTTATTTTAGTGGTTAACGCGTAGACTTTTGTCTTATGGGGGTTCAATTGAACCAGTTTCTTTTCAAAACAGAGAAAGTTTTTGCGTGTTTTCCCGAGAAAGACTGGCACGGCCGGAGTATCGTCCAGCGTCCACAGTGCTATCATCTGCATAGCAATGTATGTTAAAGTCCTCTAATATATTATAGACATGCAGCGTAGAGGCTAGCACTTATATTTTAGTATATAAGTTAAAATAATGTTATAAATTTATATTAATAAACAAAAAATATGAATAACACAAAAAATACTAAACTGATCGAGAATAAGGCTCAAAGTTAATAATATCAACATGCATTTTAGCTTCAAAACAATCGAATATTATAACCAGTTTTGTCAATCATAGTTCAAAGACTTTCAAAGCTTTTGAAGATTTTTAATTTATACATCACATTTAATGATGAGCCTGATATATAGTGATTATTGTTCCTTTATTTTAAACTGTCTTTTCTGATTCCGAGATTGCAAGCTTTCTCCATCTGTTCCTATCTTTCGTTTTCAGTCGGTAATGGAACAGCCAGGGTTTTATTAGGTCTCTCTATCTACTATGGACTATCGTCCACGAGAGCGCTGCCCTTCGACTCTTCCTTGTATTATCAGGCGCTTTAAAGCGTTTTCTCTAAGCGTTATGTGCCCGTACATCTTAAAAACCCACCTTTACACGATAGAGAAAGCCTTTGCCTTATTCGGAGCTTTTTTAAGATGGAGACGTGACGTGTTAGTACGGTCAGCAATCCATTTAACTCTCAACAAGAACCTCCAAGACCACATTTTAAAATTGTTAATCTTGCACGTTTTTATTAGCTTGTCCATGATTTAACCCCATAGAAGGGTAGGGAAGACTAGAGAAGAAGAAATATCAGACGTTTCATTAATTGAACTTTTGTTTATACAGCGATCTTTTGATATTTATTTAAGCTTTTGAACAAGAGATCGTGTAATATCTATACTGCTTTACAAACGTATATAATTTGATGACAGATTTCTGTAGAAGTTTGTTATACGCACGCACTTACTTATGGTTTTAAATATTTTGAGATATGCGAAACATCAAAATAAAATTCCGAGAGACGAGTAGATATTAATTCACGCACTGATATATGAGAGTCCTCAAAAAATTTCAAATCACAAAATAAACATCAAATTTTTCATGAAGTTTATTTTAAAAAAATATATGAATAGCGTAGTTCAATTAAGATTTCATAAAAAATATCCAAGAGATAGAAAAAAATACTGTAAATTGAAAAGTTGTTACCACCATAACTCTCCTACGTTAAGGATCTCTAACATTTTCTCTCTATGTACGTTCCAATTCTTAAATTATTTAGAACTTTTGTTTAATCTTTAAATAAATTGATGCTGTTTAGCGTTAGGCCCTCCTTTTGTGCAAATTTATTGGTATAAATTGTGTACAATAAAGAATAAATAAATAAATAAATGTAATGTTGACAGTTAATGCCGTAGTAAAATTATATTGTGTTTTAGCACAATATCGTATATTGTGCTAAAACACAATATAATTTTATCATGTTAACCAATTTTGTCATGGAGAATGCCCATTTGTGCTAGTCGTTACTGGTGCGATTATCATATTTTTTACATGTATACAGAACTTAAGAGCCTCGTCTCCGGCCTCCGCTATATATCTTTTAATTATTTTTAAACAATAATTAATTATTAGACCGTGATAAAGTTAATATTAAAAAAAATGGTCAATTGCGTGTCGGATTCGTCTATCGAGGAGCGTAATTCCATACCAATTTCAAAGTTTCTATGTCCACGGGAAGTACAAGTAATAAAAGTTGACAAACCTAAATTTGAAGACGTATATTTTCATTTTGTATAAAGTAAGTGTAACAAATATAAGTCATTTATTACACACATATAAATTTGCAGTACCTACATTTTTTCGTTTATTTGTCACTACAAGTTCTCAAATTTCTCCATTGTAGGTCTACGCCCTAAATGCGATATAAACGCCCTAAAGGTTTTCATTACGCAGCGAATAAAGTTGAAATATTCCGATTTTCAAAATGCAATGCGTCAAATTAGGCAGAACATGGGGAATTGAATGGCGTGTCAGGTTTTCAAGATCCCACTGCCTACCCTGCCGTAAGCAGGATATAACTTTGTCGTTATTATTTATATGAAATACCTACAAATTTACTCGTTTCAGATTTTTTCTTTATTTATATTATAAGTTCTTACTTGGAAACAACAATAATAGCCCCATATGTTCCAATTAAGCAGTGAATTCCATACAAAATGCAGCAAAAACTACGCATAAATACTCGTTGCTCATAGCTTTTGATTCCGTTGACTTAGAAGCTTGTTTTATTCTGTGAATAAATGGTTAGATTTCCTTTGCATATGTTCATGTTAATATTTTCCAATATCGTCAAAATAATCTATTATAATTTTTTCTTAACAAATAATATTTATTAAGAATGCTATCATTTTTATTATATTGTTAATAAGGACATTTATGTTTATTGTAGGAAAATGACTACAATTACACTTTTAGCTTATTTGATTTTAATAGCTAAATTTATAATATCAATGAAATCATAATATGTATAAGGAACTTATTTTATTCAAATAGAACATACAAAATGTTAATAATAATAAATTTGTACAAAAAATACATATTTCAGATTCAAGAGCCTAGTGGCTACTACAAACTCTCAATTGCAGGACGCCTATTATTTACAAGTACAAAAATGGCTGGTACAATATGTTGTAACAAAGGAATACTAACTTTTCACTGACCGGTCCAGTTATCTAGTAATGAAACAAAGAATCAGACACTCAGAACGTACTATGCGTGTAAATTTTATTTTCACTAACTGGATAGTACTTCATTTACCTGGCAATAGTTATTTTTTTTATGGACAAGATACGGTAAACATGCGTGCGGGTCACTTAATGGTAAGTGATCACCGTCGCCAACGGCCGTGTGTAATTCCAAAGGAGCTACAGGAGCGTTGCCGGCCTTTAAGATGGATGGACACCGGGACCTGGCTTTACCCAATGCGAAACGCCGGTTTTAAATGCTGGGGGTGGTACTAATCGCAGGTCGAGTCTGCCCATATCTGTTACCATTGCTGACAGCGTGACTCTCCCACACGTACTTTAGTCGCCTCTTACGACACCATCAGTACCAGCGTGATCCTATTATAAGCCGAAATCACACGGCATAAATTCAGCTTTTGTTTTTACCTGGACGTATATAGTAACCAGAAACACATATGGAAGCAAAGACAAGCCAAGGCCCTTTCTTCCGAAGCACTACGTCATATACCATATCAAACGACGTTCTTAGAGCTTATCCATTACGTCTCTGTCCACAAGACCACTTAAAAAGAATGTGTTACTATGTGATCCACTTCCGCATATTTACTTACGTGACGTAAAGCTTCCCGATTGTGCAGAAATAGTGATATTTGGCCAACAACCACTGCCATATAAAACAACTTTTCTCGAATTATGCTCGGTTAGATCGGATAACTTCATTCATCATACTAGCCCGTGGATATTGGACGGTTCTGTGGTCGCACACCACACCAGTGACTTCTTAATATAGTAAAAACTTTTATTATAAGTATTATCGATTTAATATAGGCAAATACTATATCGTTAATTGTAAAATAAATTTATTCTTAATTCTTATTATTTCGTAGTGGGTAATCAGATATATGTTCATAAGATATAGTCCTTATACGATAGACTAAGATTAAGGATAAGATTAAAACATTTAGTTTAAAAAAAAAGACGTTGACTTAATGAAATTCAATGAATTGAATTTTATAAACTCAGTGGATAGTGCGCAAAATAAAATTAAAAAGTACTTGTGGGAAAAATATGTTATAATAACACAACCGTCTTAAGAGATTACAAAAACAAAAATAGTACTTTTTTGCAACTTTAAATGCATTATCTTTATATTACATTTTTTTTAGCTTTACGCTGTACATGCACATAGAAGGTTAGACGTAAATAACCAGGGAACCTAGTGTTGAGACACTCTGTATCCATTGAGACATTTCCGTGCCCACTTTCCGCCGAATTTTATGTATTGAGTGGCAGAACTCAACGCCAATTTCAAGTAATACAGTTTTTTTCAAATACAAACAGGGCATACGGTACGCAAGAAATATAATTTTATCATATTTGATTTATATTCCCACATTTTCTCTTTACTTTTTAATGAGTTTTGATGATTTCGCGACTTTGTGTGATTTGAAACCAATCAAACTTTTTCGTATTTGAAGAAACTCTAATAAATTTCCGTAAATAAAAAAAAATATTATATTTTTATTCACAACTGAGCATGACAAAAAATTATAATTATATAGACAATAAAATAAATTTAAAAAATAAAATAAGCAATACTAGTATAGAATTTTATTCTATTAACCGCTTTATTTGGACATCGTATATACTTGATTGATTGAATTCCTCTGCCATTGAATGACTATTGTGAACACGTATTCGAAGGCTCCAGCGCGGAGTACGGCCGCAACGACACATTGACATGAATAGACGGCCCAGCCTTAGTGTCGGTGTGCCACTCTTCCTGTACATCATGCAATTTGATAACCACAGTAGTCTAATCTAATTAATGACGAAATCTCTATAACACCGTAGTTTTTACTTATATTAGTTTTTTTTTTCTTCAACAATATTAATTAATGACATATGGCATTGTGATTGGTATTTTTATTAATATTTGCCACGACTTTAGTAGTTCTAGATATTCATGAAATAAAGTATGTTATAGATTTTAATGAAATTCAATGAATTGAATTTTATAAACTCAGTGGATAGTGCGCAAAATAAAATTAAAAAGTACTTGTGGGAAAAATATGTTATATAACACAACCGTCTTAAGAGATTTCAAACCAATAATAATTTCACGGGACAATTGCGTCCTACTATCCTGTTACTTTATGTTACATACGTTCTACAAAGTCCGCAGACGAAATAACGATTATGACAAGTCTGACGGCTTACCTCCGACCGCTTAACTTTGTAAGTCTACCACAATTACTAGCATGGTTTAATAAGGAGACCTAACAGAAACGTTCAGAGGAATTTTAAGAATTCTCGTTGCAATAGTTCAATGCATTCCTGTTTTAATCCCCTCAATAGCTTTAATCGTGCGTACAGTTATCGATATTGGTCCGCTTGTTATTTAATTTGTTCTGTTCATTTTGTTTAAGTTAAACTTTTTTTTTATATAATGCAATTTGTAATAAAAAATGTTAACGCTTCTAGTTATAAAAGTAGGTTGAAAAAGTAGATAGAATTTTGTTTTTATGTTTTTTTATATTACATAATTGAGTACAATATATAAATTAAAAATTGGAAATAAGGAACAAATTTATGTCTATGATATTAAATCATACTCGTAGCTCGTAGCTCGGAATATTGCAAAGGGGAATTAAGATGAAGCGCTTTAAATGTAAGCAATAGTGGTATCGAAGATAGGCTGATTGTCTGCAGACTATCCCTTTGCCTAACGAGCTAGTCACGGCCTCCCCTTTGTATTGTTGTCACCGCAATCCGCTCTGATCCTTGCACTTGCCGAGATTATCCAAATACGTTGCCTTCAAGACTCACCTCTAACTATAAAATCATGCTTTTTGAGTTCAGGGTAAATGTATACAAATGTAATTGGGTAAAATGTAAAAATATATACAAATATAACTAGTTAGTAAATTAAAAAATATATAAGTAAAAAAAGGGCAAGCTTAAAAAATCGATACAAATCTTGGTTTCTCTATTTCATTCTATATATTTTTTAATTAGACAAACGGATTTTGTGGAACATAATATTTTTAGAATATGTACCTACAACAAAATATGATAAAAATGAAGTGCATTTCTCATTGTCCTCGAAGAAGAATACCGCTTTATTGCCTGCGAAACCAAATAACCCTTTTATATCTCAGTTTTATATCGGACGCTTATCGGAGATACTAAAGGAAATGAAACTAGAATATCATACACCCTTTATATTATTGCATATGGTGATTTTAGTGTTTTCTCTTTGTAAAGAGAGAGATATATATTATAAAGGCTCAGGTTGGTCTAGCCTAACTGATGGATAGTAATTTTAAATATACTACGTATATATGACATTTAATATAATACAAAATTAAAAATAAAATAAGCTCCAAAGTGTAAAAGTGTAAATCGTAACTGTTTAATGGCTAATTCCATTTTTATAAAACAGCTAAAATAGGCAAGGCAATCGGCTTGTAAATTCAGGAGCTACGGTGCTATCAAGCGTACTATGCACATCACAAGCGTATTCATTTCTACTATTACTTTTTAAAAGTTGTTTAAAACAGCAAGCAAAAACAGTTTAGATAATTGACAATATTTTCCAAACAAATATTTTATAAACACAATTCCTTTTTTACAATACAATTTTACTATATTGTTCAATAAAGACTATATAAAATTGTTTTTGTAGCTAATGTTGCAACAGCTAGCTCAGCCATGTGCAAAGTGTTTTTCAAAAGCGTTCAACCGTTAGTCGTGTAAAATAAACAGAGGGGTTTAAAACGCTTACGTAAAAACACACATAATTTAAATATCAATTGATTCCACTCATGGAGATATATTTCAATAATGAAGTATTATCTATTTATTGTTGAAGTCGACCCAATTTAGCTTCGAACTCCGCTATTACCCGGGCCCTTCGACAGCACAATAAAAATGATTTATAGAGCGTCGAGATCGTCCGCTCAAGAATATAATACGATTTTATTTATTGAGAGCAAAACTGATAATAAACATCTGGATGCTTCTGATTTATACATTTTTATTAAGGTTTTTCTTCTAAGTTTTTTTTTCTTTTTGTTTTCCTGCAAAATCATATTCTGTAGCATATTCATTAAAATGACTATTCCCCTTTTTACGTCTTCTTTGTAGATTGTTTTACTTTCTTCAACTATTTATTTATAAATTATATTATTATAGTTATTATAAATTATATTATTTTTGTAATTATATTATAATAGTGTCATTTTTTTTCGGTCATTTTCAAGACTAATTATTGACACAAACTTTAATATAACATTATATAAAGACACCCTATGTTTAAACAGCACATTTACATATTGCTACCAGTAACGTACCTAACTATGACGTACATAACTCTGTCTATGTTGTAAGAACGGCAAAGGATAAAAGCACAATATTTTCAGTGTTCTCTTACACCGAGTTAGCTTAATTGTTTTATTTACAATTACCTAATCATATCAGTATAAGTGAAAAGTAAAGGCACCACAGTAAAAGTAAAGAAGCTAGAACTGATTGCGCAGATTAATGATGAATATAATTAACAATAGATGAAGGAACAAATCTTTAATTAACTTGAAAAACACTGTGTGCAAGATCGTAGATCGAATAAAAATAATTGAGGTTATTCGTCAAGAGTTTGATTACAGTAGACAAATCTAAAGAAAAATTCCGGGCATTTGACTGATCTCTACCCCTTAAGAAAACATAAAGTAAAAGTGTATTTACCTGTGTATACCTTAAATAAAACTGACATAAGAGAATATTTGAATACAGGTCAAGTTAATTATAGTATATACAGATTATTTGAATTCAGGTCAGGTGTAAAAAAAATACGCCTAAGGTTGTATTTAAGGATGAAAACGTATTTTCTCAATAGTCATAGCAAAGAAAGAAATCAGGGTATATTGGCATAAAAATACATATTAAATTTCGAACACTGTAGGTAGGTAGCTGCTTGCTTTGTAATTTGTACATCTATAAATAAATATATTTAAAAATTACATAGTATAAACTACGAGGCCTACTTAGACAACAGGATATTATTATTGGCCACATATTTGCGGCTAGGCAGCGCTCAACTCTGTACTAAGCAAACTAATCTGAAAATTACACGCCCCTGCCGCCCGCACGACGCATGAGCCCTCCGCAGTGCATAAAGCGGTAAACTGGACGTAATGTTAACAAACGAGCTGTTTAAGGTTTACTGGTTACATATTTTGAAAGCTGCTTTTCTTCTTTAAACTTCAATATAATTTAGATTGTTATAACTCTGAACATAGCTTTTTTAGTAAATTGTTTAATAATATTAAAATATTTCTTTATTAAATCTGTATATAATAAGTATAAGTATATATAAACCCATCAAAAACATCATTTAAACAAATTATTTTATAATAAGTTAAAAAAATCTCTGGTTATGTTTGGCAACTTAGAGATTAGTGTAATACCACGTCGGATATTAATTTATTCAGTCCCTACTTAAGGGACCTCCTGTGTTAATTTTGTAACAAATTTTAGTAATAAATAAAATTTGCTAACCAAATAACATTTTACAGTGACCATATCAATATTAACATTATTTATATTGAGCAGGTTATCATCTTGATATTCTACATAGGAAAAATAAAAGTGTACGCAGTCAAATTAAGTTAAAAAATCATCAAATTAAATTTAAAAAAATACAAAAGTTGTCGGATAAATCGCTTAAAATTGTATTTTATTTAAGCATTATTATAAAAAATAAAGTTTAATATTATATTTTGTATAGTTTAACATAAATTTAATTTTAACAAAAACATCTTTGACATTAAAAAATATATTTTAGGGACTAGCTAAAATCACAATTTAATGAATAACAGTAAAAACGATTCTTTGATGCAATACATTTGGTAAATAAATTCTGAATGTCGGTTGATAAAACTTAATAGTATGTTTAGATTACGTGGTGATGAAATTTAATATCTAATATTTCATTACTATATAAAAGATTAATAGTGACCTTGTGTATTTGGGAAATATTGTTAGGTTATATGCTCGTATAATTACTGCCTACAGAAAATATACAAAAGACAAATTTTGAGAAGAAAATAAAATAAAAAATCAACAGGTTTATTACCTGTAAAAACTATACATCTATTTAAAGTCTCTGTAAGTAAATGGCGTGCCGGCTATGTTTTAGAACGTTTACTGGATTTTATTCCTTAAAATTTCTAAAATAAAGCCGCACGCCACGTATAAACTTTTTATGTGAATCAATGTTGCCTTTTCCAGCATTTTTAGAACATATCACAGTTTTATAAAAACGGAACAGACAGACAGACATCCCGTCTTGACTCCGGCGTCATATGACGTATGACGGCAGACGACGCGACACAGCATCTTATACAGAAACAGTTGATCGGAGATCATCAGCTGCTATATATCGTTTATAGTTATGCAGTAATCATATATTGTCATATTGTAATTTAAAAGTATTGAATGATTTTTAATATATGTTGGTTAATATTGTGTATTTTTGTACCAGGTCTGTGACACAATTTACTTTGTATCTGTTTTATTTCTTCATTAAATATTAACATAATAAAATCTGATAAACGAGTCCGCAAAGTAGAAAATTGTTCCCTATTAGATTGAGACATTAATTTCAAGCAAGCAATAAAAGGGTCGCAAAATGTCTTCACAACGTCGGGTACCGTGGCGGCGACCCGCGAAGTGATGCTCTTAAACGCTTCATAAATATTTCAATATAACACTACTTGCGAAGTTTTCAAAAGATATATACTTTTCAAACTAAGAAATAATTACAGTATTAAGAAATATTATACGAGTTTCCTTCAGGTTCGTTTTTATTTTAAAACTTAATATACATAAAAAATATAAAAAATGCCCGCCGTGGCACAAGGACACAAAGGTGTGATTGTTAACGCGACAGGTTGTGGGTTCGATACCAATCGAGAAAATTAAATAATTAATATTCTCAAATTCTCAAATTACAAAGCGCGGCGTTGAGTTCCGAAAGACGACGACGATGACGACGAGTTGAAATTGGGGAATGAAGCGGAGTTTCTTAACACTAGGTTCCTTCTGCTTGTCCTGCTATGTGTTGAATACACAGTGAGGCAAAAATTTTTGCACATGTCAATCTATAGGTAAATAACGTAATTAATTTAATAAAACATATTTTTTGTCAATTGTTGTTACCGAGAGATTAACGCTGCGGCTTTAGCCTCGCCGTGTCGTAAAATGTAAGCGAACCTTATTCAATTAAATTTAGCGACATTATAACAATCTCGCCGAGCTCATTTTAACACGCCGTCAACGTCGTTTGTTGAGATAATATATATTAAATGAAAAAAATAGCTTACTCGGATAAATATATATGCAATAAATAAGATAATAAAATTCATACATTTTACTAACTTCGGAAAACATAATTTTCTATTACCAATTTACACACTTCACATATGAGCACATACAGATTACGTTTGCCATTGCATTCAAATGCAAATATGAAATGGTGGAATTTCTAGTTGTTGATTAGCAGGGTCCGAATAGCGTTCAGTGTGTTAATTAATAGAATAGATACTCAACAAACAGACCACATCATTGCAAACAAGTATCATAATTGATTTAATTTTACTTAATTGCCTTATAAAACTGCCAATTACCTAATATTGCCTAAAAGCCAGATTCGTTAAATATATCAATATAATAGATATTTTTATAATAGACAATTAAAAAGGCCTCTAAGGCAGTAAATGTTTATATAATATATCTAGTTTTAAATGATGAAACATCACTAAGTAACAACCCGAAAATGATTAAATGACGAGGTAGTCCTTAAAATAACACCATAGATCTTACCCGGGTTAAAAAGCTTTTTAAGAAATAAGTATATTGATTTAAAACCGTTGCGTCCAAGACAATAATATACTTCTACCTTAAAATCTTCTTCCACTTTAAGGCTTACTCATAAATATATTTTTAATTATCATCAATGTAAAGATATTTTATGTCTATTACATACTCAGATAATTGTACTTTAAAAAAGATATGCCTAAAATATTTTTTTTTTATTATAATTATCATATAGTTTGTATAATTGTATTTATCCATCCTGATTATAATCTCCTTCCCTCCAGTGCAAGCCTCACTTATAAAATGCAGCATCCAAGCGAGACAAATTTCTCTTTAGTACCATAATAGCCCATCGCTGAGCTTATTACCTGACGCCATCTATTGAGAACGGCTTTACAGGGAAATCCCGAATCGGTTGTAGCCGATGCTGAAGCTAATATACTTTCAACGTATTTTCTTTTCCATTTTCATATCTGTGACGTTGTCGGGTTACTTACTTAAACAAGTGTTTTCGTGTACTCATTCTAAATTTCTAATATATATTATTAAAAGTTAATATTTATTTACTTATATATAATTAAATTAAATGTCTGGATATCAGTATCATTTAAATTGCTAATCTCCATAAATTCCCAATAACCTTTTGTCAAACTTTTATTTATAAAACAATGAAGCATTCAATTTAAGTTATTTCAAAGAAAGTTCAGTCTAGGTTCCGGTTCCAAACGGCTCGTGACTTATTAAGTGTAGTAAATACTAATTAAAGTGTTGCCAAGTTCGACAGTTGTTGCGGTGTCCGCGGTCAGACGACGCCAGTTCACTATAAACTTTCATCCCCTGACGGAGAGCACTGGTGCACTAAGAAAACTGTTAAATATCTACTTTCCCCTTATAAACTATATCCTGTTTTGCATATGAAATTATACCTTAAAGATACTGTGAAATGCTAACGTTTAGGCGGTAAACGCTAAATTAAGAAGTCTACGGACTTGCCAGTGAGGTAAAGCGGAGACGAACCGGACACAATTACAGACGGCAATCGTCGGTGCTGACCACTGCCCAGTATATAAGCTTTTATACCTAATGACTCAGCTCTTTCATTATAGTAATCCGGCTACAATACCCCACGTCTATGAAACTCTGTGCTTTTTACTTTAAAATTTCATAATACCTTCGTCTTTCTACCTTTAACTATATAAAGTCAGATAGTTAATATAAAATCGTTTATTATTGAGAAAATTTAATAAATTATATTTGATATATTAAGGCTGTCATGACACAGGCGAACGGCATTTTGTTTTGTGGATTCGATTCCTACACAGGGAAATGATGGGGAGGGGAAATTCCGTTATTGATTGGAGTATATGGATACGATTTTCTATCTATCCTTATCCTTTCAAGAAAAAACGTGAGACTTTCCTTTTTAATATTGTCTTTTTGTTCGTACAATAATTAACTTATTTTATTTGCACCCTCCTAAGGAATGTTATGTGTGAGTTTAAAAACATTTCTCTAAATGAAAATCGAGCACGTTGTTTATGTGGATCCGTGAATCCAACGTATCTGAAGTTTAATAAATCCCTTTTTTACCACGATAGCGTCATCTAATTCATATCAATCAATCAATATTATATAAATCAATAATATGTATTGCCTATTTATAAAATTCTTTAGTATTTATATTCTTCTATTAATGATATATAACATGTATTTTAAGTATAAAAAATGTATTTAAGACACTTATCATAATAGACAATCTTAGTTTATTATAAATATGTAATAACATGTTTTATAAAAGATAATCATAGATCTCTTATTTATTTTTATGGGACTTAATAATAGAGTACTAAATTAACAAAAGCATGAACTCAAACGTAGAAAGCGGCTATAAAGTTAAAGGATAGTTAAGTTGGTATTATTATTCTTACTCAGCCGCAATCCTAGTTTTATTGTAGGCTGCGTGAAAGCCAATACACATCGCGTGGAGTGGTTAATGCGCCGACCGTAATATCAATAAAGAGGGTGGAAGACGGGCCCCGTCCTCCAGGTGTCGCCTCCGCGCCGACTTTCCGCCAATACTTAAAATATGGCGTGTCATCTCCTCTGATCCGGTTACTCGTTTGTACAACAAGATTTGCTGGGCATTTGTTACAAAATAATGAAACCTTATAAATTTATAACGTAAGTTAATATGTTTAATTAAACATATTATAAGTACATTTAAATACACAATTTCAAACATAATTGAAAGGTAATATTATACTTTTTCTTCTTATATATTTATAACAAACTAAGGAATTATATCATTGAAATGTATTAATTTTATTTCAATTGAATCTGCGCTGGATTGTTTTCCTATTTTAAATATATCAAAGAGGTTTCACCCTCTCTAAAAGGGTGATAAAAGCCTACAGTGTCAACACGTTGTACAAAAGTAATCTTAACAGTTTTCTTTTTCAAATACGTCCTTACTTTTTCTAATATACTACCATTAAAATATAACCCAAATGTTATATATTTCATAGATATTATTGAATTCAACGTATAATTATTTTTTGTACTTTTTAAACTTTTTTAAAATCAGTAAAAGAAGCAAAGAAGCTATGACAAAATAAAAGTATATTATAAAAAAATTGAATTAATGCTTATAATTTTATTTTCAAATCGAATGCTATACTCTATAATTTAAACTTCCGTACCTCAAAAGGTATTATTTGAATAGTGAAAATTTATAGTTATATCATATTTCATAGAAACAAAATCATTACAAACCTATATTTGTAGTTTTTTAGAACCAAAAAGTGCGTTATACCCGCAAAAGTTAAGTTTGTCTACTTTTAAAAGTTATACTTTCCGTCAACTTACAATCTTTAATTTGTTACGAAAAGCGAGTCTGATTCGGTTCTCACAAATCTTAAAAGATGGATAGCATTTATTACTAGCAGAGCAAGAATTTATTAACGTTAATGGAAAGGAATAAGACATTATATATGTATAATATAAATCAAACTACATATAGATAATGGAATTTGAATTATCTCTAAGGCGCAATCTATGCTATCTTACATAAGTACACATATATATGAATCTAATACAGTCTTAATTACAATAGTGCTTGCATTATTTGTCAAAAATATAAACTACATGATTTATAGTCCATAAAGTCAAAGGATAATCTTCCTTCTCAATTGAATCACCATAAATTTTATCATCGCATAATTAATCAACAAATGTAAATGCTTAAAAATATTCCGGCAATATCCAATTTACGTTTAATTTTCAAAGCATAAATTCAGTTTAGCTTCCCGGGGCGGCGCGGGATTGAGTCGTTGACTCTCCGCAAAATTGCAGTGAACATTTTTATCCCTTTGTTGTAGTTGAGAAATTTAAGAAAGGATCTCTTTAGTCTTTGTAATTTTATTACTTCCTATGATTGTCCAACAATGAACGGTTATGGTTGTATGTAACTCTAGATTTATATTGTAGGCTATTTTTAATTGTTAAACAGATAAAATAATCAACGTTTAAGTGCTTAAATTGATTTCAAGTTGATTTTATTTATTTTAATACTTAGAAGCCATTTTTTTCTTATGTATGACTCCTTTTAAACAGCAATAACGTATCCTTGAATAAACAACCTATGATAAAGTATTCAAAATAAAATTTTTAGAACAAGTGCCATCCCCAAATGTAATCTCATTTACATTTTATCCGCTTTTTGTCAGACTTCCTTCCCCTTCTTCAGCTGGATTACCTATGAATTCTTTCGATTGACTTTAAGTAAAAGCTAATATTTTTATTTCTTCTGTCACGTTATCTTTCAAATTCTAAAAAGAATAAAACCACTAATTCATATGTACATTTTAGAGACGAACATAATATATTACGTCATATGTACATTTTAGAAACGAACATAACTTATGTATTGTCTATTTTATATAAAACTATTTTAAGCATTATAATGTCTTTTAAGTCACTACGTAGGGCATATAGTGAGTTTTTTTTTTAATTCTTGTATGTTTTATTTTAATAGGAGATAGTTTAATAGACAAAGTTAATGCAAAAATTTTATTTAGATTAAATTTTAGTTTCAATGTTTTAATATGAGATAGATAGTCAAATTCGTATAATTCAAGAGGACCATGCCGCGAGCGGATCGCTAGTACTTTAATGTAATGGATATGATACGTGCATGGTCAGTTTATAATATAATTCAAATATTTTTTTTCAAAAGCTATTCTCTAAATAGAAAAAAATAAGTAAATCATAAGATGATGAAAAATTTAATCACTTTTTACAACAAGGCTTCCATATCGAAATCTTCGTCTTACGCTTTGAACAAATTTAACCAATACAGATGGAAAAGTTCTCAAATGAGATACCTGTTTTAACCAATTTATAACGTTGATGTGCCCGAACAATGAAATGTTATTGTTATTATTGTTAAAAGTGCTTTAAAAGTATTAACTATGAATTAAAGAAATATTAAAATAATTTGCCATTAAAAGATTAAGAATAGTAATATTATTAATATTCGTCTGATGCTAAAGTCATACGACTGTAAAGCTCAGATTAGTGAAAGCTTCGCATCGTTATGTTACACGTGAGTTATCCCGAGGTGCATTTACAAGGTAATATTTGAATATGAATATATCGCAGCATCTCGAGTCAGCTAATAATCTGCGATTTTTCCACGCATCTGCCTCCGAGTTGCTGCACTAATAATTTCACGACGCAATCAAAGCAATTACACGATTCAGTTCAACAAATGATTGCATTTATTGCTAATTCCATATTATTTGCATTAACCGTATGTATTTTATATTCGTTTTAAATTATTTGAGTTATATTATTTAATTGCAATACTTAAGTATATGATCAGCTTTTATCTCACTTGCAATGAATAAACAAAAATAGCTATATTATATTTACAAAAATCTTATCTACAAAGTTTTTACTATTATTGAAAGTTTTTCGTACAAAGTTGAGATAACAATCTCGTCATAGACAATTTGTATGAAGTAATTCGAGTCACTGGGGAAAAAATTGTAGCAAATTGACGTCACCCTCGTACCCTAAAAGTTTAGATTCACAGTCTTTTACGTAAATAAATTGACACGTGTAACATTTATAAATAATTCACATTTGCACTACTTTAGCATTTTACCTACTGGACTGTATTTTTATTAGATTGTTTTGCTACACGTCTTTCGCTAAAAATAAGGTAATCAAATGCATTTAATTCACAAAGAGACATTCTTACATTATAAGTAACGAACCTCAACGCCGTTGCCAGAGCGAAGAAGTGAATGCAATTTATGAGTAAAATGGGGGGATTTTTAATTAAAGCAAATCTAGAATGTCATGTTAAATTGTCAGTCAAATAAAAGCATATTCATAACATGACTATGCATAAAAATAATATAAGTAGGTTATAGCTCGTAACATTCAATAAAGTGATTTCAACCAAGGGAAGCAAGAAGATAACCTACTTACTGATCCAGCGTATTCTATTTGCCTGTAATAATCGGGATGACAATCTGATATTACATAAAAGATTTGCCCTCTTTTCGATCGAAATGCGATTTTCTTTCTCCTTTTAGAGCTATTGCCGCATCTCCTCGATTTTTCGCTATTGAAGAGAGCCATTACTATTTAAAAATTTGAATGTACTCGAATAAAGGAGTTTTTGGTACCATTGAAATTGCACAATAGCTTATAGTTGAAGGTCTACATAAAGGATAAATATGTTTTTTATTTATTTATTATCATTTAACATTTTGGTATAAATTTCAATTTACATAGCGTTTAAAAACTGAAAAGTTTTGTGAATGTTACAGTAATTCTAAACATTACCAAATTACAATTTTAATAAAATTATACCCTATTATTAACTAAGTACTTCATAATTATTTTGATATTTCCTTGTTAATAGCTTCACCTCGCTACAAGGTAGCCTTATATGTCTTCGTAACCTACAGGATATTTAACAGCAATTTTAATTTAATCACATAAGAAATATTTGTTTTGTAAATTGCACTGTAATTTTAATTGATTACGACTAAGTAGCATTTTACAAAAGTTCCGTTTCATTAATTTAATATTTTTGTAGTACATTGTCAGAAACTTTATTATTTAATATTTTATCTTGTAAATTATATACTTTACTGAGATAAATTTTGTTCGTCCAGCCCTAAGACTTATGTCCATATTGTATATATGAATGGACCAGGAAGTAGTGCAACAACAGGACCTTGATAGGATACGATTTTAAGCAATTTTAACGACGCCTAAGAACTGTCTAAGTTTATTACAAACGTGGTCTGTTTGATAAGTCTAATTAAACCTGTGAAAAATAAGTCCAAGGTAAGTATGTTTTTGTATAACCAAATTGTGTGGTAGACATGTAACCATATGTATTTATAAACACATAGTATCGTAAATAGTGTAAGTGGTATCAAACACGCTAATAGATTTGGGTCCCTTAACAAACAGTTCTAACACGATATGCTAATATAAGTAGAGTATAATAATGGTATAATGTTTGATATGTGGGTTCACATCAAATATTATAACGTTATTCAAACAAAACTAGGCCTATAGGTCTCGGGCTATTATAGTTGCGTCACAGGTTATGTGAATAAGGTATACGACAATTGAGGGAGATAACGTTGAAGTGAGTGAATTCGGCAGTTGGTGGGGCGTTTGCAGCATTAGCCTCGGGAATAAGTTTGTTCATTACGAAGTGAACAATGCGGGTAGGCTCGACGGCTGCGGAGGAAACGTGCGCCAACGCCGCTACAATAGACCCGCCCGCCTTATCACGCCGGAACGCGTCGGCCGCTACCGCCCGCCCGCCTCGCTGCCGCTACATCACTTGACGTATGAGCGCTGAATAAATGGGAAAACTTTTAACGGTTGCTGTTATGGAAATACAAACAATTGGTCACCTATTTAGTGAGAAAATGCGTAGATTAATCTATTAGATTAGTTAGACTAAGAGAGAATAAGCAAATGTTACTATAAAAATAGTTTCTGTGTGTTATAGATGTAGTGAATGTGTAATATTTACTGTGTGTAAATTTACACACAGTTATCAGAACACTTGTCATAATTATTTGTTCAATAGAAATAAGTTTAGATGTTGTTATTATATATAGATACTGATAATACAATTTTTACTCTATTCTTTTATATAAAGTTACGCTGTATCCTGCACATCGCAGGATAGGCAGAGAGAACTAAGGAACATAATGTTAGGACACTTCGTTTCGTTCCTCACTTTACGCCGAATATTGGGCATTGTGTCGAGTGTCGGAACGCCGCGCTGTCCCTTGTTACCAGAGCAAAGAAATGAAAATGGTTAATATTTAACTTCCTCGAATGGGTATCAAACCCACAACCTGTCACGTTTACACTCACAAGTTTGTGCACCACGAAAGGTCCTAAATTCTTAAATGTTATTTTCATATTGTTTAAAATATTTTATTCAATTACCAAAAAAAAAGTTAAATTCTGAAGCTATCCCTCTAACTCTGGCTAGAGATATACTCGTTTCGAAAACGAAAGAAATATTTAAAAAACTTTTTATTTCAGCTTCACTCTGTATCCCGCACGGGGCAGGGTAGGCAGAGGGAACCCGGGAACCTAATGTTAAGAAATTCCGTTCCGTTGAGGGGCGTAACTCAAGTAGGGATCGAACCCAGAGCCTGTCGGTTACAGTCACACTCTTGTGCCTCTGCGCCACGACAGGCCTCTTTTTTTTAACTAATCGTATTCATAATAACCTAAGTTAAATTTAGAATTTCTTAATAACTAATTGTCATTAACCCGGACGTAATTTTGATAAGCCTAATTGTAGTCATGATAGACAGATTATATCATGTATGGATTATATGTGTTCACTATAAAACAAGATGCAGCGTATGAAGAAAAAACCGCACATAATTCGGGTTTCGAGACGATGAAACCGTATTTACAATTGGTTCGTTGTCGACGAAACCTGCAAAATGTGCGGGGAACTCCAACTAGAAAATATTACAGAAAACTCACAAAGAATTAGAAGAAAACAAGAAATTACTTATTATTATAAATTATATACTAAGCCCTATATGTATTATAAAATATATACATATAATATCTTAAGTAGTCTTAGTAATTTATTGATGTCAGTAATACTCATATCCTATTTAGTATACTATTAATATGTTCAATAAGTTATTGTCTATTTAATTTTGCATATAATTACGTGTTTATTAATGCATCATAGGGATGCATTGAATGTTTACAGTAAGTTAAAAACGTTATCGAAAAAAAAATGAAAAGAAGAAAACTTGATCCTAGAAAACCTGCAGGATTATTGAAAAAAATATTTGGCGAATTGATATAATTTAAAAAAATTATTTGGCGGAAACTGTAGAACGGAAGTGTTTTAGTAGATCAAAGTATCTTAAGACTAGGTTCCCAAGTTCTCTTTGACTACCCTGCCACGTATGGTATGCATGCGTATGGTATGTATGTACGTGCAGCTAAAAAAAGTATCGCTTAGAAGAAGGAATTTCTGTTAGATTTTTTTTAAATAAATATTCTTAATTTAGTAACGTAATGGTTTTATTTCATGATTTTCCTCTGCCTAATTTATTTTGTTCTTCTACATTTACCCAATCACTGAAACTTTGATATATTTAAAAAAAAGTTAAAGATAAAATTGTTCCATATAAAACGCACAGCGTATCGAATAAATTGAATCGAAATAAAATAATCCTATATTGTTTAATTTTTTTCCCTTTTTTTATTTGTAATTTAAAAAATATAAAATTTAGGTAATTTTTGAAAAGACTTTTCTTTAAAGATAACAATTTTGTCATACATGATATTATCGTAGCCTTAACTGTTCGACTTCCTCTTTTTCGTCTTTTCAATATACTTTATTTTTCTTTACTTTCATAGGTCACAGCTTGAAATCGAACAAGTAGTCACTGAGATTAGTGGGTACAATCAAAAGACTTTGTTACTCTTCTAGATTATAGTATTAAATTTAACTCCATTTCACAGTTTGGCCTATAGACGATTTCATTATAAATAAACATCAGGAGCTGTAGTTAAACGAGACAAACCAACTGAGTAACTCTAAGCGACAAAAAAACAAGTTGAAGTGGGCAGGACTTATCTACAAAAGCATATAGTGTATAAAAAGTATTAAATTAGTAAGGTCATCGGTCATTAATTGATCTGACAAAAACCGGTTTTCAGGCGAAATTGTCTTCATACGATATTGTATGGTCATCGCATCCACATACTAAACCAGATTGTCAGGCAATTTAGATAAAAAATGGACTATAGTAATCTGAGGAGTATCAAGCGAACTAACAAGTCCCAATGATTTAAATTTAACTACTGTATATTGTATTTCGCTTACAATAGCTTTACACTTTATTTACTCCTTGGCCCTTACAATCAGGAAGATTCAGGGGATTTCTATTACGTTTTATTAATTTCGTTAGTAGAATTTTAAAATGAAAAAAAACCCAGTCATAGATAACGTCGCAGGGCTTTGAATCCGCTGTAACAATCCAATAACAGTAAACTAATAAAGACAAAATAAAAACTAAAAGATATGCTGTTGTAAGTATTAAAAGAGAAGAAACTGAAAACTGGACATTTCTGAGGTAAAAAGTAATTTATAGGTGACCTGAATTAATATTTTAGTAGTTATGTACTCTCAAAAAAAATATTTAGATCATTGAAGTTGCATTTTATTGCACTCTTTTGGCTATACTATTTTATATTAATTAAGAAAAGCAAAGATGTAACAAAAAAACTGAGAAATATGCAAGATACGCATAACAAAAACATAGCTCTTCTTGGCATTCTTTTTAAAATCGTTACTGTTCTGTCCCTAGTTTATAATGTTCCGAGTGTGCTTTAAGGGAAACTTTTGAAAAAATTTACATATTGACCGTCGCATCTTAATACACTTTAGAAAATGTTTTGTATGTTAAGCATATGATTACTAGAAATAGATTTAAACTTAGTGCGCCTGTAACTCGATGGCATCGAGTCCGTAATTCTTTTATGGGTCAGGGTATACGCTTTTACAATAGGATCCCAGAAAACGTCCGAGAATTTTCTGTTTCACAATGTAAAAAGTTGTGAAAAGACGTTTGTGTGTTAAAGGTTATTACCAAATTAACGATTTTATAAATGATAACATGTCTTGGGAATGAAATGCTCGCTCCAGGCTCAAATGTATCATTGTCACTTATAACAATATTATCTAAATACTGGTAAACATCTAAGGTCCGGTACAAGGCAAAACGCGGTGTTGAGTTCCGCCATTTAACACGCAAAGATATAGCGTGAAGCTGAGTAAATTAAAAAAATAAGAAAAAAGACATATCCCGCAGTGTTTCTTGCGCCCGTTCTTCTCAGGTCTGAGGTTATAACTTTATTGAACCAGTGGTAAATTCTTTGACGTTCAAAAAACGAAGCATGTTACTTCTTATTTCGAATAAAAATATTGAAATTTGAATGTTAGCTCTGGTAACAATGCAAACTTCAGTAGCAAACATACATGGTTATAATTCTTACCTTTTCTAGTTTCACAATTTATTATGTTCCATGTCATTTTTATTTTATCAGAATAATAAAAATTTCGAGGCCTGTCGTAGCGCAGCGGCAAGAGTGTGACTGTAACCGACAGATTCTGGGTTCGATCCCCAGTCGAGGAAATGAAATATTTAATATTTTCAATTTAAATATTTAATGTATCATTTCTTCGCTCTGGTAATAAGCCAAAAGCGCGAAGTTGAGTTCCGCCACTCATCACGCAATGCCTCAAATTCGGCGGAAAGTGGGGAACGGAGGTGGAACGGAGTGTCATAACACTAGGTTTCACTTTCGTTCCCTCTGCCTACCCTGCCTAGTGCGGGATACAGCGTGAAGCTGAAAAAAAAAAAATAATAAATATAACGTGGAACATAATAAATTGTAAGAAATGCAAACATTAAATTTGAAAATATGTTATATATTATTTCCTCGAGTGGGGATCGAGCCCACAACCTATCGTTTACAGTCACACGCAAGCGGCACGACAGGTAAGCTACCCTACCCAGCTAACCTACCCACTGCTGTCACCGTGACGTGCCGTTTTGAGGCCCATTCAGTTAGTGTGATGGGCCGAGTCGACTGTAGCACACTCATGACACACCGGAGACATCTCTCAAAATTTGATTTAGATACTTGCAGAAGTAGCCATACTCCGTTAGCATCCCGGCACCAGCCTGAACGTCAAGACTCCGAACTCACTTTTCAACTGCTTCCATTGTCGCCAGTCCTGTTGCCCACATGACAGTGACCCCAGGTCCTTCCTCGATTGCTCGATTCTTGTGATAACCTCATTCGATGGTTGCCCACCTCGCAATCGCTCATTTGCAAGGATTACGTGAACGTTGGCGAGCACCTCCACTCGCAATTTTTTATTTTATTTAAAAAAAATTTTTTTTTACTAAAAACGTAAAAACAAATAAGATTATAACTTTAAAAGTTTTACAAAAAACCCTTTTAAAAATAGAATATTGACAAAAAAATTTAACTGAGTTTTAAGAATATCTACAAAAATTACAAATATATATATATTACATTTTAGAGTGTTTGAGGTTTTAGGGTGCGCGTTTTAAGGTGGATATTTTGTATCTACATTATTACTACAATAGGCTAGTTTTTGAAAAAAAATATTAAATCTAATGTAACAGAAAATATTGATATTTTGCTAATAAAACTAACATTTTCATATTTTATTTTGTATTTTTATAATAATTTTGGCATTTACTCCTGAAAACGTGGCTATCTGTCATTGCTTTTTATGTGATACCACAGTTTGCAAAGCGTCTTGCAAGTAAATGGGTAAGTGCCAAGCAAATTTTAATTTCAACCGGATAGGAGGATACGATAGGATCTAATCTCTCTCTCTCTCTCTCTCTCTCTCTCTCTCTCTCTCTCTCTCTCTCTCTCTCTCGCTCTCTCTATCTCTCTCTATCTCTCTCTCTCTCTCTCTCTCTCTCTCTCTCTAATTGGCGTTTAATATTAAATAATTAGTAGTGGTGAGATCATATTAGTATATTAACAAATAATAAGAAATATAAACAGGCTTAATAATAGTAAAAATAATAATTGTTAGTTTATTATTATTGTTATTATATTCTATTATTTTATTATTTATTATGTACCAAAAACCTGTATAAACTTAACAATATAAAAATAACCGCAGCACTATTCAAAGCAAAATATAAAGACTAAACGAAGATAATTGGCTTACTTTCTAAGGAAAAGAGAGAGAGAGCTACTACACTATAGCCTTTTTCCTTTTCCTTTTTCGAATGTGTAGTGTGCTGTTGGTCCTATTGGCCTCTACAACGACACTGGGCTTGGGGAAGCCAAGCTAAAATAGATCTGACCTTAGCTTGGATACCATCGAAGGCACCAACAATAGAGAGCACGGTGTCACAAGGGCGTCTCCTGTGAGACTCGGACCGCGACTTGCGTACACCGTTTGTAGTGGAAGGCTTTTGGAATTTTAATTGCGGGTTCCACAGAAAAACTGAGACCTCATCTCGACCGGCAGGGACGGTGTATGTGTAGCGTATGTGTATACAAAGGTGTATAGCCCTACCTACATATCTTGTTTCGTTCGCTTTAGTGATGGGGTTAGCATCGTCGGTTAATATATCTCTGGGTCTTAGGATCGGTCCCAAGCCCAGGCGTTTGACGTATGAACACGCTTTTTCTACCAACGGTTCGGATGGGTCGTGGCTCTGTCGAAGTAACTGCTGGAGAGTTCTTGACAGTGCTCTTTAACTTAGTCTAGTTTGATGTATCCATGGATCTATGTTACGTATGAACCACGGCGCACCGGGCTATGCGTAAGAATCGGTTTTGGATTATTTGAAATTTCCGTAGGTTAATCTGTGCGAACACAACACTGGCGTAGGAGAGAAGACGGATCTTATTCCTTAATGAAAATTTGCTTTTAGAGCAAATAAGCGGATAAAGGCGATTGACTACGAAAGCTGCTTTATTGCGGACGTAGAAAATGTGTTCTTTGAATGACAGTTTACTGTCGAGAATGACACCTAAGTATTTGGCCTAAAGGGCCGCTGGGATGGTTTTGCCAAACAGGCAGACACGACGCGCGTCATCCTTACGGCGAGCGGAGAAGTGAACACACGAGCTTTTATCAAGATTGACCTCGATGCGCCAATAAGTGAGCCAGTCACCTAAACAGTCCATGGCAGGAGGCAGGCATGACAGGTTCCAAGTCACCCTTCTCCATCCTTTTGGTAAATCGTCCTTCCTTCTTTTTATTTGACGTCCTTTTGGCCTTTTTCCGTTCCTAGGGGTATCCTAGGTAGAGAATGGTTATTATATAATGTCTTTTGTCCTTTTATTTTTGTTTATTTTAATGATGTGACCAATCCAGTTCCAGTTCAATTTAGCATTTTAGTTTAATATTATCACGCATTTGAGGCCTATTGTAGCGCAGGGGCACTAGTAACAATAGTCGCAAGACTGTTAACGCGACAGCTCGTGGTTTCCATCCCCCACTCGAGGTAAATGACCAATAGGGTACAGAGGAAACTTGGGCACCTAGTGTTAAGACACCCTGTTTTACTGCCCACTTTCCGCTGAATTTAATGCATTGAGTAACGGTGGCCACAACCTCACATTTTGCCTTGAGAGAGCAGAGAAATGATAACATTAAATATTTAAACTTCCTCGAGTGAGGATCAAACCCACAACCTGTCACGTTTACACACGCTTGTGCCCCTCCGCCATGACAGACCCCAAGAAACCCACAACACTGAAGGCGCTGTAAAAATTTTGGTTTTTATAATTTGTTTTAAATTAAAATCGAAAGTTTCCTTAAGCTTAACAGCACCTTCAGTGAAATCGCCAACTGCTTGTGAAGAAATAATTTTTCCTTTTGAATCTGTATTGATAACGTCTTTGTCTAATGTAGAAAGAGATCTTATTATTACCATCAGTTTAGTGGAAATAGTATTAAAAATAAGTAATAGATTGTGTAGGACCATATCAAAATTGATAATGCACATTCTTTTTCCCTACTATGTTACTCTTGGTTTGTTTATCAAAATCACATAGCCGTAAAATTGGTGACTTGTTTTAACAAGTACCAAAAATATTGTCTAGGCTTGTAGGGCTTTGGTAACTATTTGTAGGGCTTTGGCAACTTTGTCGACCGTTTCATAATCTTATATTTTCTTTAAAAAGGATTAATTTTAGCCTTAATTTCTCGGCTTTGCCGCCCTACATTCAAGCCACGGTTTCATATACATAACCACAATGAATTAACAAATATGTTGAAGTTATCCTTGTTTATCCTTTGTGTTAATTTTGAACTAGGATTGCAACAAACATGTTACATATAATTAAAAAATTATCAATCATTTTTATTTATCAAATTTATCAATTATTCCTACGTACAATATCACACGAATATATCTAGCTAATGTGGGTGCCATTGACTTTTCAATGCGAGAGTTAGTAGATTCTCGTGGGCTTAATTCAGGCTGTGGCATAGTCATGAAAGCGAGTCGCCTGAATCGTAAGAGTTTTAGTGAAGAGGTTGTTACTTGGATTCCAACACAAACCGTGGTAATAACTTTCCATAGTCAAATGTTGCCAGTGAGAGTGTTCAGCTACAGCTCTGTTTTAACACTGGAACCATATAAATTTTCCACAGTACAATATATGAACTGTTGACGTTTTAGCATGTGATATTTCAAAAGACTCATCTTCATGGTTATATTGTACAGTTAAGCACTTTGCTGTTAATAAAACTTGTCCTGAATTGTTAGGGTAGCAATCAATTAATATTCTCATGTCTCAGGACAATATGTCATATATGGAGGCTTCCTTTCGTTTCACTCCCATCTAAAAATCTTATGCAAACGTACCAAAGGAAATTTAAAATATAACTCGGCTGATACAAGTTTTACGATTCCTTAAATCAATCTCCTTCTTCAATCTCTATAGTTTGGAATAACATTAAAAGATTTCGTCGATCTCTTAATGCTCCTAAAATCCTTCGAATATCCTATCCTTCCGTATCCTCTTAGTCGCTTAACGACTATGCTAGCAAATTATCCCCTCCCTTTATCATGCATTATTATTTTTTTCTCCTGTATCATGATTTTTTTTAAATACACGGCAGCATGTACATCTGAGGAGATGGAAGCTTTTTGTATTTAAAAGATTCTTCCTATGGAGAAGATGGCGTTCCATATTTCTTTATCCGAAACCTTAATGACGACTAAAAGAGGGAATTTTAGATATTATTAATGCAGCATTTGATTCGTATGTGGTCGTTGAATCTTGGAAATCACAATTAGTTCTTCCTATTCTTATGCTAGTAAATGTTCCTCAGATCCTAACTTCCACAGACCAATTGCTCTTTCATCAACTCTTGCAAAAATTTTTGAGCAGCAGGAACATTTTAGGTCCCTCTCAATTTGGCTTTCGAAAGGGGTTGAGCGCAATAGATAGTCTCAGTATTTTTACGACAGTCATTCGACTAACCTTTGCTAAGGGTGAGTATTTAGTTCGGTTTTATTGGATATTGCTTCTACACATGATAATGTCTTACTCCTGTTGCTCAGGCAGAAAATCCAACTATTAACTAAAGCTATCTCATCGATAACTATCTCAAGGATAACTAGCTCATCTGTGAGACACCGGCTGCTTACTGGTCCTCCCAGGCCCGTTTGGAAGGGTTTTCCGCAAGGGTCGTTCCTAAATCCTTTACTTTTACAGTAATATCCTTTAATATGCTGATGAAATCGTCCTCTACAGTAGTTCAAAATCTGAAAAGGACATCTCTTTTCAAATAAATACTGCTTTGTATTTTCTTGACCAATGGCTGATCATGGTATATCCCTGTCAGTAGCTAAATCACAGGCGGTGATTTTTGCTTATAAGCGTTCGATACTCAATTTTGATATTTTGTACAAGGATCAATATATTTCAATGGTAAGCAAAGTTAAATTCCTAGGCATATATGTAACTCGATATCCGATTGAGTGGATTTGCGTATGCTGAATATATTTCGAATAAGATGCTGAATATTTTGCGAAAAAAGCATCAATGCTCTTAGAGCGGTGTCTGGAGTGTGGTGGGGGTCACACCCTCTATCTCAAAAGCTACTGTATCAAGCTTTGATACGTTGCCTCATTGATTATGGCTTTTTTGGTCTTGACCCATATTTTAAATTCTTCTTTGCAAATTTAGACAAAATTCAAAACAGATGTCTTCGAATCATACTAGGAGCAATGAGGCCTTCTCCTTCCCACGCTCTTCAAGTAGAGTGTGTTGATCCTCCTCTCCACTTACCTAGACAAGCCACTTTTTCCAGACCGTTTTGTTTCCTAATTGTTACAGCTTTCCTCACATCCTTTACTGTCTCGGTTATGCCAACGATCCGAACTTATTTCTGATAAAGTAAACGTTTCCTACCTACTCGATAGTTTCCTAAAATTTTCTAGATTCCCAATCCTACATATTGTTTTCAAACTAATCCTCTCTGTAAGAGAAAAAAAAAATAAGAGTTATACGTTAAAAATTGAAGGAATAAATGTTTAAAAGGGACACTAATGTATGTAAAACGGCTTTAAAAATTTTCATAAAAAATAGGCATAAAACGGTTAAGCTAGCTATCTTTTTTAGAAAATGTCGTTTCTCCTTGTTTTCAGACAAAAAGTATATAATGTCATTTGGATAAAAAGGTAAATTTACCACCATTTACGTAGTTATAGGAGTTCCTGCTATATATACTCTTAAATATATACGTTAATCTAAGAACTACTGGTTAAGATTGATAAAAATAATTTTGTGTGAGATAGTCCGTTTATGGAGATAGAGTAATTAGTAATTTCCATTAGTTATCTCCATTATATTATAATGACATGTTGAACAATTCATATACTAAAGCAACTTTGAAAGTGTCATTATTTATAATGGATTCCTGTAGCTTTTTTAATGTACTTAATATTTTTTTTATTCAACTGCACCAGTAGCCACTGTGTGAATGAAACTCAATTACTTTGCACAAAAATTAAAACTCGCTTTGTACACTATCTACACTTGCACTGTATACTTCACCAGTTTATTTTGAATATCCAAGTGCTTTTTTAATTTGACAGGTGAGCGCACACGCCTTACTCTCACCCATTGTGTTGTAAAAGTATCGAAATTGAACGAGCGCAGTCCATTTAGAGGCTGTATGAGAGCCGACAATAACTGGCCGCCCGTTCGTTTCTCGCTGCCTGAATACCAAAATCATTTTCCTCAATTTCATTGCATTTCGACTGTTGGCATTTTGTTGCACTGATTTTTATCGCATCACACATATCGATAAGTTAATTATACGTGATACCGAACGTTTTATGGAACATTGGCTCAAAAATAGATTAATATTAATAGTGGATTTTGTTCTATAAAATTATGTTCACTCTTTTAAATATATTTTTCATTTAGTTTCTATAATTTATTCATTTCGCTATTTTTTTTTACCATAGTGGTAATATAATAAAAGGACAGAACTCAATAACATAATTTTTTATGACCTATTTCACACATTTCTCTTTTGGTGGTACAAATGGTGGTGCCTATATTACAGGGGACGCAATCATGGCTTATAAATATTCTTAACGTGCATACATTAACATATTTGGATTTAAAAAATCCTGTCATGTGCAATCAGACTTGCCCGCCGGCGGTTCTGTTCTGATTTTAAGATTGTAGGTCAACAGGAAGTACAACTTATAAAAGTTGATAAACTTAAGTTTGCCGCCAGCATATACTGCAAATATAAGTGAAAAGTGCAATTTTCCCATGAAAGACCAATAATTATTACTTTTTAATTTCCTTTTTTTTTATTTTGTAAGTTCTCACATCATTCTAATCATCATAGCTGTAGATCCACATGAAATACCCCATAAGTAAGTAATTAATAAGTAAGTAATAAGTTTCGAAATAGGTATAAAGCTCGAATATTTTGAATCTTTGAATCTGTTGATTTTTTAGGTTCTAATGCTCCGTAAATCTAAATATTCGATATTAATTTCAGGCTGAAAACTCTTCATTATCTCAAGATCTTGACAGTAAAATTACCCTTTAAGGCTTCTATTTTTTTATTTTTGAGGTACAAAACTCGAATATATATGTATGTATATATATGTATGTATATATATATGTATATATATATATATATATATATATATATATATATATATATATATATATATATATATATATATATATATATATATATATATATATTAAGTTGAGCAGATACAGACATAGGTTGTCTCTATCTGCTCAACTTAATTCTTTAAATAAATTAAATAAATAGAGAGGTGATTGGTAAGAGTAAGAAATAATTGGTCATAAACATTAACTTATTAGGAAGTAAGATTGAATTTGTAGGTATCGCTGAACTTGCATTGACAAATGTCTGACACATATGTAGCTGAGAATAGTAAATAGTAATCGCTTCATATCAATGCAGATCACGATGAATGGCGATCATTAGCCACAGTCGAATTGTGATCATTTGCATCTACATCAACGATTGATATTCAAAGTTGACTACATTTGAAATATCAAATGTCTGACTTTTTACCGTTAAATAAATTTAAAGAAATACACATGCACGTACATAAAATTATAGTAATATTCGAATATAAATTATGTTTAAAAAAATTAAGTACTTTATATGTCAATTTATACCTGTGGATAAATTAAAGCTTATATTTACTTAAGTTGCACTGGTGAGCTCAGTTTGTCTAAAGTCATTATATAAATTAATAACCACCCCCCCCCCCTCTCTTAATAGTTTAGTATAAAAAGCTGCTGCTTAATAGTTTAGTATAAAAACTTAATAGTATAGTTTAGTATAAAAAATGAGGCCACGTACCTGGGGATCGTGATTGACAAAAAGCTCACGATGATACCCCAGGTACGAAGAGCCACCAACAAGGCCAAGGCTGCCTTGAGCTGCCTGCGCCCCCTCTTAAATTCCCGCCTCCCGCTGCGTACCAAGGTGCAGCTTTACAAGTCCTTTGTAAGGCCGCACCTGACATACGCGGCGCCGGCGTGGTATGCACTTGCCAGTGCGCCACAGAGACACAGAATGCAAATTGTACAGAACAAGGCTTTGAGAAGAGTAGCCCAGGCTCCCTTTTACGTGAGGAATGCAACACTGCATAGAGACCTCCGTATGGAGAGCCTGGAGGACCATATACGACGAATAGCTGCAAATGCATTCCGCCGTGCCGACATCTCCGACCATTTCCACCTACGCAACATCGCGCCCTGGCACGCTCGCCCGCCAGATGCGAAATTATTTCCTCGCGACCTCCTATCCCCGACCGACTCCTGAGCTGCTGTAGTGGCCGCTGGTCACCCAAGCTGGGCCTCCCCTGGGTAACCAAGGATCTCACCCGGCTAGGTTGACCGCCCCGTCAGCACAGGCTCATCCTCCCTGATACCCCGACTCCCAACCTCACCATCGAGGTAATAACTACAAGGACCCCCAAAAGTCCAACCCCAAAGCCGCGCCTATATTGATAGGCGCCGAATGACACCTACGGCAAGAGGGCCCTAGCCTTGATGCCGTCACCCCTCTCCCCCCTAGGGGGTCGAGAGAGAAGAACACTCGAAGGTTTAGTATAAAAAGCTGCTGCTTACTTATGTATTAATACAAAATTTTAACTTTTAAACAAATTGGGGATCATTGCAAGCCGTTCGTTGTAAAGTAAAAAAAAAACTGTAAAAATGCAATTTTCCAGACATTATTTTTAAAAGGTTTCATATATAAAGTATTCAGTATTCTGGATGTTAACTTATTTGAGAAAATCACAGCAATGAATGGGGCGCAATGACTGTAGAATAAAAGCTTTAAGTGCAGAGACACGTGTGTGTCGCATCATCTGATTCAGGTGAATGCAGGGCGTACCGTCGTCCAATTTCGCGCGCTAAATTGTTCATAACGGAAGTTCATATCCGGACGTCGGGCCGCCCTACGCTTCGGGCGAGATTAGGCGGTAATTACCATTTCCTGTGACACAGGACGCAGACAGCGTTCGAGAAGTGGTTCCTTCTCAGAAACGATGCGACGGAAACGTTCCGCATTCGACGCTCGGAGAGGGCCGGAAAAATCACTATAGAAGTTACTCGTAATATTGCTTTTTAATTGCCTGTTATTGTTTCCTATGTGATTCCATTATTAAGAATAAATGCAAAAACATAAATAAGAATATATTAAAGTTAATAAGCTAATAATGTAAAAGCTTCGTAGAGAGAATTTATTTGCGTATACGCTCACTCAAATTGAGTGTACAACGAAATTTTGAACCGGAAAAACTGATTATGTAAGAATAGAGTGAAGTACACAGATAGGCTGCATTGGCATCGTCGGATGGCGACAAGCGTGCCTCGCTGCCGATATGATTGAATAAGTGAGCACGGTACTCCCTAATGAAACATATTGAACGTGTATCGAATCACTTAGGCGCGCCGGTGCGCTTCTGCACTCGCTTTTCGGAACATGTCAACAAGCGTAGGTGAAGCCAACAAATAACGTTACGGTAGAGTTTCATTTTAAAAGAGACAATAAATTGAATTAACTTGGGTAACTTTGAACATCAAAATTTCAACTTCATTTTCGAGAATAAATTTTGCACGGCACGACACGGGCGGTACTCTCTTTGTGTTAGATAACGTTTACTTAACGCCAGACTTTGATGACCACAAAATATAAATATAATTAATCCATTAATATTGTTAAATAAAAGTTACTTAACGCTTCATTTATTTAAAATTGTGTTTTATATCATGAGAAACAAAAAGAAAAATAAGGACTATGGAAGAGTTAAGAGAGACAAAATTTATTTGAAAAAGAATGACAATAATATTTGGAGCCTATCGCGGCGCAAAGGTAAATTTGTGGGACTGTAAACACCACACACAGGATTTATTCCTACTCGATTAAATGAAATATTTTATATATAAATAAAACAATTCACATTTTTGAATGCTCTACAATAATTATAACAAAACATAACTCCACTGAAAGTAAGTAAATTGTTATAATGGTAACACAATAAAAAGAAGAACGTTTTTACGTTCATATCATTCTTCAATTACGTATAACATAGTAACAATGTGATGGCAGATGGCAGGAGCGACATAGGTCCGTGACGTGCAATGCTGCGGAGGACAGCAAAGCTCTTTGACCATGTTCACTAACCAACGTCGAAAAATTCGTAGCTTTGTACAGCCTCGCGTTGTGCTACAACGTTGTCATAATCGAAACTAGCACTGAAAAACTAGCTGAAAACCAAAAATACTCTCTCTTTAAAGAGCTCACATTTATAAAAAAATTTAAAAAAACTATATATACATCTATATTCAAGCTTTGATTATAAATAATTATTTATCAAATGAAAAAAACTGCTTCGGTAAATGACAACTTATGTATGTTTCATGTAACTATCTTACACAAATTTATTTTTATCAATCCAATCCATAAATATGTTCTCACATTAAGGGCTTTATAACAATTAACATAGATAATAGGTATTATATGTGCACGCTATGCGCCGAGGCCCGCGAGCCCTAGGGTGTACCACGCTCGACGCAAGGATCTCTCTGTTCTTATATTTTATAACAACGTCATCTTCTAAAATATCCATTTTTACATGCCATAACAGGAAATTTTAATCTATATCTAACACATTGAATTGGACAAGTTTTCAAAATAACGTTTTATTTTTTGTAATTAGTAAAAAAAAATGTTACTGTGGTTTATCCTTATTATATAGATATATGCTTGCTTTTTTTTACTTTTAATGGTGAATAATTGTGTCATACAAATATTAACCTTTAAAAGTTTTGCTTAGTCACTACGGAAGTTGTCGAGCTTCCACGTTTTTTCTATTTATTATTTTATCAACTACTTTAGGTCTTATCGTCATGTAATATAGAGCCTTCCTTAATTAATGTAAATCTAATGCAAATACATTTTCTTAGTTGAAATCGAACCAATAGTTTCTAAGATTCGTAATAAACAACATACAAACAAACTCTTCCCCTTTTATATATACAGATAGTAACTCGTATACATATTTGCAGCTAACTCAACTTTATTAAACAAATAAGGTGATTTGAAATCATCACATCACTTTAGAAATTATAAATAAACCATAAACCTTCAAAATATAATACTGTATTTTTAGTATAGCTATAAAATGATAACATCAAACATTTCACTTACTCGAGTGACGATCGATCTCACAACCTGTTGCGTTTACAATCATACTCTTGTGCCCCTGCGCCACGACAGGCCTCATATTTCGCTCTTTATATTTCTTATTTTTTTACCTCAAATAATACAAAGGTAACAATTGTAACATAAATGAAAATAAAGAACTAAACGTTCAAAGTCTACAATCTCAAGAAAGATATTTAATAATGTAATAAATATATTTTAAGTGATATATGAAGGAAAGAGATTAAATATAACATTTTATTTATTATGTAAATTATTGATCATGATTTTGTAAAGTGATATTATATACAACATTCACAAGTCGTGCAATATAAATTCACCACTTAATTAGCAATATTGTGGACTTCCGACGTAATATCACAAAACCTCAGTTGAAAATGAAGTTAAAGACAGCATAGACACACATTATTGTGGTATAATCTTATGGTTTGGAACTCCATTTGATGTGAGAACAGAAGTTGATACAAAAGTAAGTTTCTGATTTTTTTTATTTAAATACTATAATTTTTTATATAATATCTTATGTATTTTTTCAAATACCCATGTCCGGATTTACATTCGAGTAATGTTTTATTTCTTTTTAAGAAATAATAATTGTTTGCTGCTGCCGTCCAATAAATAAGTGTGAGTGATATTATTCAATTTTCATTTCATTTTCAGGTAGTATATAATAATATCTCATAACTTATGAGGTATATTTTATGTATACATTATATATAATTAAATTAACAATTATATAAACAACGAACATTTTATTAAGAAAACAGTTTTGAAACGGATTCAATATAAGGGCAGATCAAGATATACGAGAAAGTCTTTTTTAAACATTTCCTTGATGAGGTTGTCATGGCATAGCGTCTTTAAAGAAACGCATGGGAAACATAACATCTTAACACTAAGATGCCTCTGCCCCTTATTGGATAAATGCGGGATACAGCGTGAAGCTAACAAAAATAATCTTGATCTACATAATTTAAAACAAACCGAAAATAATTTAAATCATTAGCAAAAGAATCGAACGTTTTTATATAACCCATTATATAAAAACTTTTGATTCTTTTGCTAATGATTCTTTTGCTAATTAAGAAAGTAATGTAATAATATAAAGAAATATTTTGTTTTCAAATATTTACTTGTCATATAAACGAATTTAGTATTTTTTTATCTTAAATCCTCAATTTTCTAAATGACCATATGAATGTAGTAGGTTTCTATAGAAAGTATTCACCAATTCACCAGAATTTGCAAAAAATAAAATTAATAAAAATTTTTTTGCGTAACATGCCGTCCTTTGACGAGTTTATAAAATATACCTACTTATATATGTACATTTTTATAGATCAACAAAAATCATTAAAAAAAAATCCTTTTTGTTCATTTTAAATGCTGTTTAACACATAAACAGAAACAACAAATACCCATTGTTAATAAGTTACGGGCAAATATGTACGTGATGCAAATTGAGACCGATCACGACAAAAAGCGCTAAGTACTATGAGTGGTCTATATATTATACTGACCACCAATATGACTGATATACCAATCGATAAATAAAAATATAATTAAATACGGCGAGGAGATAATAAAAAAATACATTTGTATAACCTTTTTAATTGCACAATATAGAGACTATTCACTGCTACAATTTATAGCACTTTTTCATTGGTTTTTTTCTTAACTAAATATTAGAGATAATTAAATAATATTTAAAGACATATAAGATAAACTAAGACAACTTTAAAATTACAAGGTAGAACCAAAAATACCATAATACCTAAAGAAATAAAATTTATTGACGTGACAAACGCAACAGAGTTATTCTGTAGCGTTGATTCGGACTCGCGCGACGGGTGTATCGTAACAATTTAAGGATTTTATGTAGATCGGTACTCAAGTTCAAATTATAAACATTGAGAAAATTATTTTAGAGGACGTATAGACTCATTTAGTATGAAATAAAGTACAATTATTTTGACTGGCCTGTCGTGACGCAGCGGCACAAGCGTGTGACTGTAAACGACAGGTTGTGGTGATTCCCACTCGAAGAAATGCAATATTTAATATTTTCAAATGAAATAATGAATGTGTTCATTTCTTCGCTCTGGTTACAAGGCATAGCGCGGCGTTGAGCTTCGCCTCTCAACAGGCAATGCCTTATAATTCGGCGGAAAGTAGGCAACGGAAGTGAAATGCAATGTCTTAATGCTAGGTTCCAAAGTTCCCTCTGCCTACCCTGCCGTGTGCGGGAAGCATCAGCCGTAGCGTGAAAAAAAAGGCTGTGAACAATAAAAAAATCTGCTAGAAAACTACAGTAAATTAATAAATAGTACTGTCTTACGTATTAAAGTTTATTATACCTATAATGTAGTTTATTAATTATTACGCAGCAAACATAATAATTTAATCTAAAGCTCTCTAATTATATTAACAATTTTTCAATACAAGTATAATTGCATTACCTATTTCGGCAATGAGTTCTAAATTGATTGTAGTTAAATGCGATGAAAAGAAAATGAGTCATTGATTTATTTTACCAAAATTAAAATAAATCAATGATTCATTTTCTTTTAGCAAAATTCTATAATCACGTAGCTAAGAAATAGTGGAACCATTCAGACTTTTCTGCGTTAAAGATAGATGCTTGCCTACATTAAAAATAGATGCATTACATGATTACTAGCTATGCAGATAAGAATTTACTGTCATACATAATCATACTACTAAAATATACTAAAAAAATATTTGCCCTTAGGAACCTCGGGAAGGAAGGAATGAAAACATTAAATAAGTATTTCATTGTCTTTTTGTGAAAATCGACACCATAACCTGTAGCGTTGACAGTCGCACGCTTTGCTCTTGGTCAACAAGTCTCTACTAATATTTATCAAAGTAAAATTTAAGAAGGGCTATTTAAAATTTACTTACTACATTTAACAATTATCTACATTTATTAAAATCGGTTATGAATTTCAGTAGTAAAATAGTCATACTTTTTTTATAATTTTCTGATTAACTTTAGTTTATATTAGTACTAATTATATAAGTATAGATTAACTTTAGTTTTTATTTACACCAAATGGTTAGATATAAAACAAAAATGTCTTGTCAAGTAGTGCAAAAACGGCTTCATGGAGATTATCTCTCGTGCAGCTCTCGTAATTTATATCTTGCTACCTTTAAGGCTAAAGTAGTATAAGATTTAAAAAATTTACACTTTTTGTGATGCAAAAATATTACCAACAATCTATATTCACAATTTATTTCATATTTGCTGCAATTTCATGCCTTTAATTATGAAATTAGTTCACGACATACAGTATCCACTCATTTTAAATTTAATAAATTACAAATGTAAGTTTGGAAAGTTTTTTTTTCTATGATATACCAATAAATATTCGCTATTAAAATATTTTTAATAGTGCTGTAAATTCTCGCTTCGTGCCAAATTTCATTCCTGAAAGCCCACGAAAAAGTAACCTACAGGTTTTGCAAATCATGCATATGCCTAATCCTTTGAGTTAAAAGGTACTCCAAGGGACCGTAGATCTGGATATTTAATCTTAATTTCAGCTTAACCTCCACACAATCTCAAGATTTATCATAAGTACATACAGGTCTTGACAGACGGACTACAAATTGATCGTATAAGGGTTCCGTTTTTACCTTTTCAGGTACGGAACTCTAAAACAGACTTGTTATATGTTTGAAGTTCACAGTTAAATAAAATGCTTTTATTTTACTGTACACAGACAATACAGTCTGTGAATATATATATATATATATATATATATATATATATATATATATATATATATATATATATATATATATATATATATATATATATATATATATATATATATATATATATATATATATATATATATATATATATATATATATATATATATATATATATATATATATATATATATTTTGTTTTACATCATCTATTACAAATTTCATCATAAATAGTTACTTTTTACTTCAATATTTAACAACGGCTTTTTGTTTGCGTAAATCACAGCGAGTTTAGAGTGCAGCGACATCAGGTGCGGTACACTCACGCAAATATTTTATGAAAATACGTAGAATATAGTCGCTAGTGAGGTGTTAATATCTCGATACGCTATTGTTATACAACTATAATTTACTTCACGTTTAAAATATCAATTAAAGTACTGGAGTCGGTATTAAATACAGTCGGTATTGTAACACTTACTACAAAATATTTTTCGTCCATTCCTATCCATAGTAACAGTAACAGAAACATACAAAGTCTTGATACAAATAATACACGTATACCTAAATAACATTGTAATAACCATTACAAAAACTAATTAACCAGAATAATAGTATTCTTTGTGCGCCAGATAAATGCTTTCGAGACGGTAGTATAAAATACGACAAAAAATTAAAATATCGAGTAGAACGCTATGAGACATGACTACGAGGGTGTCGGCGTCGCGGCCGCATCCTACAGCCAAACGGTAAACACTTTGCTGTAATCTCGAGATGAGAAAACTTTCAGTTCTCTTAATTCAGAAACTTATTCAACAACCTAACAACCTTAGAGCGGACCGCCCGGCGGACACAACACAAACAAACTTACTCTTTAATCTTTGTCTTTATTAAAATAAACATTAAAATAGAAAATATTCAGCAGTTTGTTGGAATTTAAGCATTTTCTTAATTCGAGTAATCATATACATACAACGGTGAGTAAATTATCAGAATAAATAGGAGCTCTATTTATAATATGTTTATCATAAGTGCTGCTTTTTTATTACTAAAAGAATATTCTTAAAAAAAAAAAATCTTAACTAAAAAAAATTCTTAAAATATTCTTAATTCAAACTATAATTGGCATTTTCAAGTGCATTTTAAAAGAAATTATTTGACATGACGACTTTGGTGTTACTATCTACATATTGAGATAAGGATGTGTACTAACTGTATCTTAATGAAAATTTTATTCACATCTCAATGTCTAACATTTAACAAATGTATTGAAGTTTAGATGCTTATATTAAAAAATATCTAGAGATTAAAATAAATTTAGTGAAGTACGTGACTAAACACAGACAGACAGCATAACTCACAATTAATTATCCATCACATTCTATCCGTGAACAATGTATCGTTTGGTGATCGACTCTTAATAACTATTAAAGGTTTAATTTACTATATTTTATTATTCTCTTCTATTCGAATAAAGAAACTGTATTTGAACTAAATATCGTAAACAAGGTCGATTGATAATATTGTCACTACATATATACGTAGATGACTCCAAGCAAACGTGTTCCACCGTGCGAAACACAAACAAGCGAGTCGCGTCCGAGCTTCACCATCACTGACATGGACACTGTACAGGAAGAGAACGACAATGATAGGTATGTGATTTTTATATCATAATCTAAAAATCTAAATGTTTTAATTATCAAAATTTTTGTTTATTTGTGTTATTATACAATTATAATTATAATTTTCTTGATGCAAGTAGCATTAATTTCAATTTTTAGAACCGAGCCACCAGTTAATATATGCTAAGAATTTAATTAAAGTTTTCTTTTAAATAGCTTCGTTCTACAAAGAACTGAAGACAACTTCATGTTGTAGTTTATCGCTTATCTTACGCGAAATCACTTGCACGCATTCTTTCTTTATAACTGAAATTTAATGCGCTATAAATCTGTTTTATATTTATTAACTAAGTGAAGATTATTTAGGTATAAATAGAAGTATAAGATATTTTTGTGACATTATCTATTTTTATTTACTCTTTAAGAATATTTAATTCATTATAAATTGTTATTTTAACAGTTAAATTTACGTTTATTTTATTAATAATGTCTGTTTATGTCATTTCTATTTATAATATTCGTATTCATAAAAACATACATAATGCAAATGCAAATCTTTGTGCAAACATTGGAAGGTAAAATATCACGTATAAAATGTCATATTTTTGAAATTCAAGAATACGGCGTGGATATGAAAGTTAGCACAAACATTTCCGGCAGAGGTGCACATTTCGGAGATTTTGAGACTTAGTCTCGACATCAAAATAGTTCAATACAAAACAGCATCGAAACTATTACGGGGTGTTATGAATAATAAATTATTCAGATAGTTTGAATGGTTTACATTTAAGTAGAAAGGCGTTGAAACAGATTTATAGATTAACATTGTTGTCAATGTATATATAAAACTAGAACCAAATTGAAATGAGTTATATAAAACAATAAAAAAATACATCTATTTATTTGAATGTACCGATTACTATTATAAAATACATTATGTTCATTTTTTTAATATGATACATTCTTTTCAATATCCCTACATTTCTTTATATAAAATCTTCAAACACCTTTGGTAGTTCGAGAAGTATAAAATGCATACACAAAGCGGGATTTGGATGCAGCAAAGGTATAGAAGCTGTGAAAATATTTATGACGTTTGATAGACCGCTTTGTGTCCCATAATACGCTTCAAGCTTGTATCAAACTCATCTATATTCCTATACACCAAACCTAAACTCTTAGGGAGCTTTCAACTTACATGGCTAAAAAAACTATGCTTTTGTCACATATGTATATCAAATATAAATATGTCATTTATTATACTAATTCAAAAGAAATATCAGTGACAATAGATTCTTGCAGTGTTTCACAATATTGTCATAAGTCAATTGATAAAAATTCTAAAAGCTGTTTTTTATTGGTCAATTTTAAATTATAATATTAAATAATCCTTCAGTAGTAATTAACTCAAATATTGATAAAAAGTTTTGTTTAGTGATGAATCTTCATACTCCGACGTAGGGCGACTACGGGAACGGACCAGAGCCATGTTAAGCCCGATTGTTGAACCTCTGATGCAGAACTCTAGTTCATTACCCAACAGTCGCCGTGTATCGAACGATATTGATAGCAAAGTCGCTGCTAATCTTAACACCAGGTACTTATTCAAATAACAAAGTATTATTTTATGTATTATTCATATACAAAGTTTTATCATTGTGAAATCAATATGTCTGTTAATATCCTCATACGCATAGAATATCTTTTAATATTCTAAAATGTTTATGAAACCTGTCGTAGCGCAGGGGCACGGAGCAGCGTGTGACTGTAAACGCTACAGGTTGTTGGTTCGAACCCTACTCGAAGAAATGGAATATTCAATGTTTTCATTTATTCGCTCCGGTAACAAAGCAAAGCGCGGCGATGACTTCCACCACTCAACACCCAATGTCTCAAAGTCGGTCGTTCAGTGGGGTACGTTCAGTGTCTTAATAGTAGTTTCATAAGTTCTTTCTGTCTACCCTGCTATGTGCGGGATACAGCGGGAATCTATTTATTATATAATTAAATAATTATTTTATTAATTAATTCATTTATTAATTATTTTAGTAAAATAGCTTAAATTTGTATAAATATTACAGACGTCCCTCAGCAATAATCGCAGCATTTCGACGGCCGTCACAAGCCTTAGCACTATGTGCGGCAACACAAAGACGTTTCTTATCAGAACTGACCCCCAATTCACGGACCTCGGTTGCTTCTACCCATGAGCCGCCTGCTTCCGCCGCCGAAATATTGGGGCAGTAAGCACCATTAGTAATACTATTTCTTCATTGTAAATATTACATATATTATTTTATTTATAGTTTAATATTTTTTTATACACTTCATCTTCATCATATACATTTTTTTGGTATTCATAAACTAATCACTTATAAAACTATAAAGAAATTTATATATTTATTAAAATAACATCGGAACGTTACTATACATTATCAACACTTAAGCAAACTTCACTCTAAATTTTTACCTTACAAGAAATTTATGTGTCGAACCACATCGTTCAAAATCAGGCGCAAAGTCGAAATGAAATGGAGTGTCTTGACAGTTTACACTAAGTTGTCTCTGCTTTCCAGTGCCTGCTCCTTAATCTGCGTCAAGCTAACAAAGACCATTAAACAAAAACGTTTCCATAATACCTGATATCTACAGATACATAAACAAAGTAACATTGGTGACTAAATTAGGGAAAAATGAGTTAGTTAAGCACTTTATAAATAATGGAAATGGAGCCGAGACCTATTTCGAAATAAATAGTATTCAGTTAGATGGCGCCACGCCGCCTGCATTATATTGTTGACAATACGCGGCATCTACAACGCGTCAACACCATTCAGAAACATACCCTTTATTTCTTAACTGATGGACAACACAATGCTTCTGTGAGCATTCAATATAAACAGTTCTCGTAAATTTTAATTAATATATGAAACTATCTTGTCTGTTCACTACTTTAGAAGATAAAGCTGCTTATTATTCTATAAAATGTACTTCTAATTAGTATATATTTTTATAGTGAAGCCTTAAGTAAAGCATTATCAGCACTTTATGCAAAGCTCTTGGTAGTACTCGGATTGGCTTTTCCTGTTACTGAAGTTATTGCAAACGGTGTGCCTGATGCATATTATCAGGTAAAAAAATATAACTTATACATAAATGAATAACAACATTTATTTCTATTGTTTATGTTAATTTAACTTTTATATTTTTATTTCAGGGATTTTATTTGTATTTGTATTTAGTTTCTCTGATATTTATAATTTTCCAATACGCGAATATAATGCGGGAGAAGGCATTCAATATGATAATTAATAGCCACGGTAAGGACACATGTCGCTTCAGTAATTATCTTAAATACGCTTTAAGTTAGTGAAACAACAAAAATCAGTAGCTTTAGTAATTAGTCGCATTTGCGTAACAAAATGCGACATTAAAATCACATCTTGTTTGCATAATTACCACTGCAAAGAATATTACCTTCTTTAGTTTTCATTCTACTAACGTTTTCAGCCATTCGTTTAATTGTTCCTTGTTGATTCTTTACATATGTTTTTTTTAATTACACAAGAAATATTTGAAGTTACAACGTGTATTATTTCAGAAGTAACAACAGAAGACAAAAATATGACTGGTAGAGCAACCCCAAATGAGAAATTAAAGAAGAAAGAGATTATTTCCAGATATGGTAGCTTTTATTTGAGACTTGGGGCCATAGGTAAATTACTTGGAGAAATAAGTTCAGTATACATAAAAATATTATTGAGGCATATTATTTTTTTTTTTTATGTTTACAGCATTTGGTATTGGTTCTATGGTTTATAGTGGCTTAGAATTTGGAGAGTATTTTGAAATGACAGATCGTTGTCGATCTGTTCTCTCCGCTTTGATACCAGCATTACGAATGGCTTTAACCCTAGCTCAGGTGCAATTTATATTTCTTACGAATAAAGATATTGAAGCGGGAAGTTACAAATTAATACAGAGGTTTGGATTTATGCATTTGATAGCCACCAATCTTTGTGAATGGCTATATGTCCTTGTTGAAGAAACAAAACATGAAATTCACCATCTAGAACGTTCTATGATTTCAAAAGCAAATGCCAGTATTCACCATATAGAAGAACCATGTAAACGGTCCAACGTAATGGGAACATTATTGCAAAATGCATCACCTTTTCTTTTTCCTTGCACAATAGAATATTCTTTAATTTGTGCTGTTATTTTATATGAAATGTGGAAAGAGGTATGAAGTTATACAGAAATTTACATAATTTATAAAATTTCATGTTAAACATTACATAAAATTGCATATAAAACTAAAAATATGTTACAGGTAAAATGTACGCCAGAGGACTTTGAAAAGAAATTTAACTACCATAAAAATAAATCCCGCAACAATTCAGTCACTCCTGAAAAAATAATTCAACAATTCGGTAATAATATACTTTTTTTATATTAACTTTGTAATTTTAAAAAAATAAATATTTATATTTCTTTTTTAGCGGGTATGCTGGGTGTCAGCTCTCCTCACGGCAGTCGTACAGCACTTCATCATTTCTCCGTTGATTGCTCACATGCTCATAGAGGTCTCTTCGCCGGAATACTCGTCATCGTTCTAACAATTATATCATTAATAATGTTTTTTGTACTTGTGAACAATCCTAATACAGTTAACGTAAGCTATAGCATGTTCTGTATAATACTTTGAAATACTATTACGCGAAATATGTTTTGCGTTACATATGTAACAACTATTTTATTTTAGGATGCAATATTTGAAGTCAACATATGTGAGCTGATATTATACTCATTGACTTTAATAGCTGTTGCAATTGCTTTGAAACAGATGAGAGAACTTCCATATAAAAGAAAATCACAAGGTTTGATAAGAAACAATATATTTAAAAAAAAAAAAATGTCTATAAAGATTAGCTTCCTTTATAAAAACATATTTTACTAATATACATATTTTCAGCCGTGTTGGGGTTGGACACTTCGTTATTAATATTAGCGCAATCAGGAATGTTTGTTTATTGCATGTTCAGTTTAATTGGTTGTCATCACACCGTTAATCATAGCAATGGGGCAGGGTTAACTGGCGTATTTTCCGAATTTTTATCGTTAAACCAAGTAAGTCACAGTCCGCAAATGAATTCTGTAAAACTAAGTAATAAATACCATAAAAGTTAAAATATTTCGTTTTCTAACTTCATATTAGTGTTCATTACCCGACTTCATCCACAAGGGTTATACGATAATAAACTACAAACTTTATTTCATACGAAAAATATACTTTCTAAGCGATAAGCGATTTGTCAGCATAGAATCATGTGCTTGAAATATGATTTCAGACAATACTACAGTCTTTATTTATTATCGACGCGTGGTGGAGGCGCAGCAGTAATTCAGAACAAAGACGAAAAAAACCAGGACGACAATTAGTAACCTTCTTACTTGTTGCAAACATGGCTATGTGGGCAATTAACACACTTGAAAAAGTATATATAAATTTGTCTTTTGTTAAAATACGTGCATATCTATTTGAAAGTGATTAAATGTTAATGTAGGTCAGCTTAATTTAAACATGGATTAAAACATCTCAATGGCCTCAATTTTTACGACTGCGCCATAAAATTGCTAAGATGTATAGTATAACAAACAAAACAAAAAAGGGTATAAAAAGCCTGTTTAAATTTTCAGAATCGTGCAGAATTCCGCCCTGCCCACCTAGCTTTCTACGGTCCATGGGCATGGACAATTATTACGCATGTATCGATGCCACTAGCGATTTTCTACCGATTCCACTCTACAATCTGTCTTTTTGAAATATGGAAAAACTGTTTTAAAAATAAACCTCTTTATTTCAACATTTAAAAAATATTTGTGATAATAAAATAATACCTTGTATGTACTGTCTTTTCTTTATTTGTAACATAATTAAGAACATATTTTATAAAATTAATAACTTTTTAAATTGTTTGGCCTTTCAGTAGAGCGTGATGAGATGTTTAGCACATTAAATGCTATCTTTTGTCATGACCGGAAAAACCAACATCCACACTTGCTAATTGTGTACTCCACTCCCAAATATTGCTTTAATATATCAATGATGAAATACAAAATTGAATGTTATGGTTAGTGTTACAAACATTATTATTTCAAAACTTTTCCACAAAACCCTGTGGTACTGCAAGATTTAATAACTTCATACAAATTATTAAACAGATGATTCACGCTAGCTTGGCTCTTATGTTCCTGTAAAAGATAAATGGCGGTAGTTACATTTACATCATCGATTGTTATCATGGATTTCCTAAAACCCATACTTAATGAGATAAGGCTGATAAACTGCCTTTAGATAATAGAAATATTCACTCTTAAATATTTAAAGGCGTCACAAGCATGAAGCTGAAGAACAAAATAAAAAATGTACCTTTAAATAATGTTAATTCAATTGATTCTCCTGTACGTCTTGAATCAAATAACTTTCATAATATAAAAGAAGATTTTATCGCTGAGGAGTTGTGAGTATAGTAGTTTTCAAAATGGTAAAATTTGAGTCCTTATTTATTATTTCGAAATTATAATAGAAACTCGATTATCCGGTTCTCAGTTATACGGATTCGCGATTATCCGGACTACCGACTAATTATATTAAAATTACCTACAAGTCGAATTTATGCAAGCAAGAACGTGTCGAAACTGGCATTAGTCCGCATATTATGATTTAGCAGCAATAAAGAGAAAAAGTAGCTTACATATCCAAATAAATAATGTAAATTTTTTCATAGGGAAGACGATATAAACGACTGCCAGCCTTCAACGATTGTTTACTACGAACATACTCCTCATCATCATTACTATACTCAATACAACAACAAGACAAACACTAGCTTAGAGAGAAAAATTCGACATGGACGGTAATATCATTATTTTGATAAAAAGTTCTCAAAATATTTAGTTAACTTTATAATTAGAACCCTTTGAATTGTTTCTTTTATTAAAATAAACTTCTTTATTCTTATTAAGGTATAATTCCTTTGACATTATAATTTTAAGAGCGCTGTGGTGCAAAGGAACAATATATGGTAATAACTGAGATGGTCGTGAATTGTATTCTCAGTTGAAGTTGAATTTTATATTGATATAATTGTTCTCATTTGTGTATGCTTTCAAAATTATTTATTTACTAATTTTGATTACCTTTACGCTCTAATGACACTAGAATTTTAAAGGTATCATAAATTTGCAGCAGTATCCTTGCAGAACCATTGACAGGTAAGCCCTTGCTCTGGCTAAAATAATGAATTAACACGTATGTAGATCATAGGGGAGCTGACATAGTCAATGTTATGACTAAAACTCTTATATAAATTGCAGATTAAAAAGGTAACATCTTAGATTTAAAAAAATGTGTTGGGTTCTATTACATTGATAAATGTAATATCATATAGAACATATCTACTTCACAATTCGTTGTTCTCCCGAGGACATTGAGCTCAACTATTACTTAAGTGTCTGTTTATCTAAGAGCGATGACGTCTTGACTTGTGGGACATTTTTGTTTTTAGTCATACGGAAATAATAAGTCTCATCTAAACGTTTAAATAAAACAAAATTAAATATACTAATAGTATGAAATGTAGTTGCGGCTAGTTTTAAACGTTTCTAGGTCGTTAATACGATTCATTCCGAGTTGGCACAAAAACAATTGCTATGATTTCAATCTAAGTCGTGCGTTAGCGCAGGGTAACGTCTCGCCGCCAGATTTTTATGTATGCACACATTAATAGTAATAAACAGATTTCGTACCGGCCAGTTTTATCTCCTAACTGCCATTAACAAAGATTTCCTTATTTAACTCAAGAACTAAAAACATTGTTCAATACAGTTTTTACTTGTTAGAAGTGATATATTTCAGCATTCCTTCTGCCTCCTTGACAGGAGCGGTGAAAGCGTGAAGCTGGAAAAGATTAGTTTAAGTGATCGCTTCTGTCAAACCTCTCGAGATGCACGCTTTTTTAATATTTTTGCCTTGTAATTATTAACCTAGAGAATCTAGTGTTAAGACACTTCTTCATTATTTAGACAGTTCTGTTGCCCATTTTTCGGCGGAAGTAAGACAGTTTGATTAGTTATTTTACATCTAAATTATGAAGCACTTAATAAATTGTAATTAATATTTGATCTTTCAGTGTAAAAATCCATAAAAAAATCCCATTAAAATTACAAACAGAAAGACATACAGAAATAAAATTTCATTGAATTTATGAGTTTTTTGTAGTTCAAAGTGTTTTTTGTCTTCAGGATGAACGATATAACGGTAAATCGTATTTAAATACTTTTGTATTTTTTGCCTTACGACAAACGTAGAATTTAATAGAAATATGTTTAGTAATTTCGCATATATCGAAGTAGGCGGTAGAAACGCGGCAAACGCATTTTTCCTACATACTCGTAAATTTCGTTTCTGCGAGAACTGCGAGTAAACAGTACCCTATATGTTGATTCATGTCATTAATTTTCCTTCTGATATAATGTATATATGTCTGGTATCTATTTACACGTGAAAAACGTGATTATTCTGAAATCACAGACAGACAATTTTATTTACATAACTAAACTTTGTATACCTATCAATACTAGCGGACCCGCGCGGCTTCGCCCGCGTGAACAATGCGGATATTTATTTAATATAACTTTAACGTTCTTCCATGGAGATATTGACTGATTCAATTGCACATTTATTTTTGAACTTTGTACTTTATTGCATATGAATTTTATAACTTGATCAACTACTGCTTGTTAATTAAGTTGCAAAGTTTACTAGTGTGATATAGATAATAATCCTTTTAATTGTGTGACAAATTAAAGTATTATTTGGTTTTTCTTAATAAGTTTTCATTTCCTTATATTTACTAAACAAACGTAATTGTTTTGCAAACGCTCCAAATCTAAAGTATATAAAGATATTGCACAAACGATTTACTCAAACAAAAACATATTTTAACAAACGTATAATTTTCTTTTAGGACATACTCGTCTTTAACCAATAAAATTTAGAAAATAAAGATCTATTCAATTCTTTAATTTTATTGTTTTAGTGGACATTAAAACTACGAAATTAATATTAAAATAAGCCAAAAAGAATAATAAGTAAGCGAAATCATTTACTTGGTATTAAAAAAAAAACTTGAGTAAGTATAATGAAAATGAAAAAGTAAAAGTAATTAAGGAAATTCTTAGTAATAGAAAAAACAATTGTATTATTAAAATGCCTAACTTTTTAAAAAGAACAAAAAAATATTACTAAACGTATATAAATAAAAGACATTTCTAATATAAAAAATAATGCCTTCAATTATTTGAAATAAATTATAAGTAAAAGGTAAACGAAGGATTTTTTATATTAAAAAATAATCTTATAAACATTAATAGTAGATCAAAATTAGTGTAAATTGACAAAACCGTTGCGTGTTGAGTGGCGGAGCTCAACGCCGCGTTTGGCCTCGGTTCCACAGCGAAGAAATAAAAAATATTTAATATTTAATTTCCTCGGGTGGGAATCGAAACCACAACTAGTCGTAGTTATAGTCGCGCTCACGCTTCTGCACCGCGACGAATTGCTTAATTTATTTTTTTATTTCTCTTTTATTTAAATTGATATAATACTTTAATATTAAACCGATTAATTGAGATTAAAATGTCATTGTTATTGTAGCTCAATCTTCAGAGATAAAATGTACCAACACAGACTTTTTTATAGACTTTTTAAAGGATAATATACTTGTTCAACAATGTTTTTGTGTCTGATAAGGTTTAGCCAGCACAGGTGAAGTAAGCTTTTAAAAAGCCTATTGTCGGCAACCTTTACTCAAAACAACAAAGGTCCTAAAATAATTTAAAAAAAGCGGAAAGAAATGCGCTTACATTCATCCCAAGACTCTCAAGTATCTCTATGTCAATTCAATGCAAATGCAATCAATTTTTTTCATCAAACTAATCTTAAAAAGCAAAGATGGATCAAGCGGTAAGGCACTAGATTGCTTACAGCTGGTCGTCTAATTAATCGTGCAGTGTTGGAGGTACGAAGTGGGGAGAGGGGACGCGTATACCTCGTTAGGAGGGCTGTCTGAAAATGACACTACCAGTGCTAATTATTTAGCCGTAAGGACATCTCTTAAGCTATAGACCAATGCAAATAAGAGGCAATTAAAAAAGCTTCCGTAATATGTAGTAGAATTTATATATGTATATTAGAAATGAGTACAAAAGTTTACATATTTTACTTTGCCTGCTTTTAAGTGATGAATATAATAAGAAATAAAATCAAAGATTGTAAATATATTTTTTAGGTTTGCGTACTCCAAAAATTGGAAACATTACATTATAAATGAATACTATCACAAACTTAAAATTGCAGTTTAATTTCATAGAAAATAAATTTGTTTACTTATATGAGTCACACATGGCGTTGACCTACAATCATGAAAATCGTACGTTAGCCTCAGTGGACGAGTCCGACTCGCACTTGACCGGTTTTTGGTTATTTTCACATTTTTATCTTCGATATTTTATTTTTCCTTCACCAACTTTTCTTTTCTTTGGGTGCCGCCGAGAACGCTAGAAAAATTATTAGTTACAATATTGTTACCTGGCACACGAACATTGATGATGATCGCCGTATTTAACATAGTCACAGCCAGTTAGTAAATTATTATCATTGACTAATTCCTTACACACACAGTCACAGGTGCAAAACCGTCATCACAAAGCGGCCTCATTTGTACAGTTTATTATTACCTCTAGCAGTAGTCACAACCTTATATTACATGTAATCTTTCACGAATCTGAGGAATAAATTATTTTATTATTGTAGAATAGAAAGTAATTGTGATATTAAAATTAGATTAATTAATACAATAAACTATAAAATTATACTAAGAATTTAATAATGATTAAGAATAAAGAGAAATCTAATCAAAACACTGCAAAGGATTGGCGGGAGAGATCGGAGCCGTTGCTCTCCGTGCCTGAGGATGAAAGGTGAGTCGGACGAGGCGCTTCATTAAACTCACTATTGGTCGATAAATACTCGCTCAAACAAAACAACTCGGCTTGAAATTTTATATCAACACCGTATTTGTTTTAAAAGTAATAGATATTCATGATTATGACTTTATAAATATAATTAGATGTAATTGATATATGCTTTTATATATTTTGTGTGAGTATAACAACGCGTACCAATACTATACACAATTTATTTATAAATTTAAAAATATGTACTGTAAGCTATCTTATTGTCTTACTAATATTATAAATGTGTAAGTTTATGCAGATGGATTTTTGTTCTTACGTTCTAGGTTACACGCAAAACTTTCTCAAAAAAAAATTACTGAACGAATTTAGATAACAGTTTACAGAAATATAGCTTTTACATTAGAATAGTATATACGCTTCAGTGTATGTAAAAAATGATATAATTTGGTTGTAATATCGATGAGGCCTGTCGTGGCAAAGAGTACAAGCGTGTGTTTTACAAGTTGTGAGTTTGATCCCCAGTCGAAAAATGAAATATTCAATAATTTCAAATGTTGCTTCGCTCTGGTAGTAGGTTAGTCACATAAAATAGACGTAGCCACGAGTGGGTAGTCGCTAATATTCCATTATTGTGCGATCTAATCCAACTTCAGGGTACATTCTACTTAGAAGTGAAGTCAATGAATAATTGTTTTAATGTGGAAGTGAAGTAGTAAAATACAGAGAAACATTTCACAAACGTCCAACGAATAGACGATATAAAATGTATACATCTTATCCTTACTAATAATAAACAAATTTCAGAGAACATCCACCTCATTCTTTGCCGCGCCTCAGCGTTGTTCTGCCTTGCAGCACAAGTTCTAGCGTTGACTGTATATCAGCACCACCTCTAGCCAAACAGTTATCACATGGCGAGTAAGTAAGGAGTTTCATAAAGTTCTTCGGTACCAATATTTCAAAAAATCTAGTTTCTTAAACGTACATAATAGTACAACTTTGAAACTTATTTATACTATTTTACCTATACATCAGCTTAATGGTGTCGTTAAATGTTAACACTATTATACTTTTCTATACATGAATTTTGTTGTTCCTATATATTAATATATAGGAAATTTCCTATATAATAATATATAGTTTCAAGCTATATAGCTTGAAACTTATGTGAAGTATTCCCACTCAATCATTAATTAATTTATTTACTACGTGTTTTGCACTTTTAACGCTAAAAGTAACATAGCGTAGGAGAAATCTTGTAGGATTTTAAATCTAATCCATAAATATCTATATTATTATAAAACAGTAAAAAGTCGTGCTGTATATTGAATTTATTTTCGAAAAAACAACGAAGGGAGGGTTAAAATAACTAATAGGACTACTATACTACGACTAATAGAACACAAATCTACAATTTTTAAATTTTTGTTTGTTTTTTTTGTCTGCTTGTATTGGCACATCTTTTAATCTACTGGACTCATTTCAATGAGGTTTTTTTTACTGTAAAGATATCAGGTCTGGGCAGGACATAGGCTATATTTTATTTCGAATACTTCTACGCCTGATGCATAACAGCTGGGTTCTAAAGGGTGCATAATAAAAGTTGTAGAGGGTGATGAGCATTTTATAATGAGATATTCAAATTGAAGATCTGGAACATCATCAGCATCTGAAGAACAACCATGACTGTCCAGCAAAACTATAAATATTTAAATGCTGTCTTAACAAAGGCAAAGCAACTTATCGGCTTAAAATTACTGAAAGTTATTAAGCGTAATGAACATTTTGCATTGACGTATTAAAATCGAAGATCTGGATGTCATGAAAAATTATAACGGTCCAGCTAAAATAAAAGAAATAATGGAATGCTGTCTTAACCAAAGTTATTGAGCGTGATGTGTATTTTATATAACTATGTTTACAACATATTTTACATAGATATATTAAAATTGAAGATATAGCACATCTCATGAACGATCATAACGGTCCAGCTAAACTATAAGAAATAATAAAATACAGCATTATTTAAAAATGTGGAGCTTGACAGATATTTATTATTGACATAAAAAATATGGAATATCTAGTAAAGAAATATAAATAATAAGATAAACAATAAAATTGTAGCTTAGCTGAAGTTGTTCATTGAAATGGATAAAGTTATATTGAAAGAGTAGAAAAAGGGTTTTTGCACATACATATTTTTACAAAGAAAAAATGCAAAGCAGTAAAAATTAGTTGTAAAATATCTATTACATATGTTTATGCTTTTTTATTTCGACGTGATTTTAAATATGCGAAGCAGAGACGCCGCCATATTGTCACCAAAATCTATCTATTGTAGATAATACAAACTTAAAGTGGTGATAGTGAACATAATAAGGTGGTAGAATGTAATATTTAGATAGAGCAGAGTCAGATAACGGGTGTGTGTTATACGTTAATACGTTTATGCAATCGCTTATACTTATATTAAATCTTTATCTGAAGTATATAAAAAATATTTAAAAAATAAAAGTATCAAAAAGCCTTAGCTTTCCTTTTAAAATTTTCATTATTTAAATTTAATAATTTAAACTGTAATATATACTATATATATTAACCAAATTTAACCGGGTTATTCGCTTGATGTTATATTGATTTTCAAACATTTTTTTCGATGAATTGGGATTAATATGGTTAAATTTGTTTCATTTAAAATGAGTAATAATCGCGGGAGAAGCGCCGCCATATTGTGGGCGTTTTTTGCGAATTAAAATTCGTAATAAGTGCAAGTTTTGAATTGGAGATGCTACGAAGTCTGTTTAAGTTTTATTATAAGTTATCGTCAAACTCCAACGATGGCTTATAAAATATTAGCTGAAAGAGAACGTAAAACGACATTAGAAATAAAAATGGTGTGGACAGATGCTGCTCTTGGCAGAGTATATACAGTGCATCCTAATAGTTGGGAATACTACTATTTGAGCCTGGTGCTCGACGTTGTTCAAGAACCAACTTCTTTTTTCTTATTAAAAACAGTAAATGGTGTAAGACCATTCTTCTTTTCACTTCTGCTACTTGTAGACGATATCCACTGAGAACACAGTCTGGAGGAATCTTACGCCAGTAACAGTCCCAGTATTTTACAGCAAGTCTTCGCAATAATGTTAATATTTTGTGCCATCTCAGATCCTTAAAGTTTGTGGGAATAGTACAAAATATTTTTATCAGAATATCTTTACGTACTTCTAGGCATAATGCGGAAGGCAATATTAGTCCAACAGATGAAAGAGCAATTAATAGTTTCCTTTGTTCTACACAGGATATTGTATTTTCTATTGGAGGCAATACCCTTAGCACTCCTAGGTTCCAGTTAAACAAGTACTAACCACATCGAGAATGTATATTTGAAGCAAAGTACCGTCTTAAGGAGTTGACTGCTATAGTTAATGAGAACGCAACCAAATTTACTACGAAAGAAAGACAAATATTTAGTAAGTGTCAAAGTAACGAAGGGAAGCTGTTTTTTTAGATACCCGAGGATTCACTGGAAAAACAACAGGGCAGGACAAAAGAAGCTCTTGATGTAACATCTTGTGGAACGGACAAATTTCCGTTCCAATTTAAATGTACTTAATTTCCTGTGAGAGCTTGCTTTACGATGACAATCAATAAGGCACAGAAACAAAGGCTTAAAGCTTCTGGTACTGACGTTTTAACCATTGATAACTTTATGTTGCTTCTTCATGAGTCAGTAATGTTTCAGATCTCTATATATTGGCCCCTAAGAGAAAAACTGCCAACATAGTGTACAAAGAAATATTTTAATTTGTACAATATTTCTACTACCGACTATTATTGTCTCAAATTGAGTACATTGGAAAATATTTCCTAAAGGAACTCTAACACTAATTAATTATTATGCTAAAAAATACTTTGAAAACTCTCTTGGTATCTATTGAATAGACTATACGTCTTTATATTTTATAGAAGTCCATGCAAAAAGTAAACGGAGATAAGGATTAATATATACGAGTATACATAATCAATAATCAGATTTGCGTGAAAATTTGCAATGAAAGTAATGTCATCTTAGTAAGACTGTACTACAAAAACTACTTTAATTACAATAATAAATAACATACCAATAATATATATTATATTTATTTTCAAGTTTTATACTTTCTCCTTAATAAAAACTACATTCTCTTCATCATTATGCAAAGGAGAATTAAAGTGCTGAGGGTAGCTAAAACTCAGGAATAAAATCCGCGGGCAGCAGCTAGTAAAATATATGATCATAATTATTTTAATAAAATTATAAAGAATCTGAACATTGAAGATTTATAAGAAAGCAGAAATGATTCAAAAATAAAATGTTGTCTGCTGTCTTCTCGTCTGCTGTATTTGTTTATCCTGGCTGATTTAACTCCATTCACTGCTATAAGTTTGGTTTATTTTAATCGCTTAATAAATAAAAAGTTATAACATTGTTATTTGTTATTTTAAATTATTTATGTTCGATAAAATTGCTGAATTAGCTAAGTCTCTATTTTTCCATAGATTTGATTATATATTGTCTTATATGTATATGATATTATGATTAGAAAACGAAAGTCAAATAAATTAGTAAACTAAACATTATGTATATATTATGTATAATCTCTTGAACTACGGGTCCTGTTATATATAAATATATAATGTACTCACCAATAGTCTATTATTCAATCATAATTATGTATTACATTAATTTCTAAATCAAGCCATATTTTATGCTAATTAATTTAATGTATCATATTATTTTAGTGAATCAATGACAGTAGTCGTATCGGCATTTTATGCAAAGCTATTAATAGTATTAGGCCTGGCGCTACCCGTGACCAGCACAATACAAAATGAACTATACACCAATATCATTTCTGATGTGAGTATAATTTTCATATTTTAGAAAAGATGAAATTTCTTGTGCCAATCGAATATTTAATTACAATTTCAGATATTCACCATGTACCTATATGTAGTCAGTATGATTTTTCTTGCATACACATTTTACCATCTTCGCATAGCAAAAGCCAATAAGGATGGTAAGTTAAACTCTACAATATAAATAACTACAAACTAACGCTACAATATATATAACCACATACTAAACATCATCATCAATATAAATTATAAGTGTTACTTAAAATCTAAATTGCTCGTTTAAAATAGTTCATTTGCAAACGGAATATACTTCGTAATGACGTAACTATATTGAATTTGTTTTCACGGATTCTGTGATCAACAGGTCGTGTTTTGTTTTCATTTTATACCGTCTATTTATCAGCTTAAAGTTACAGAAAAATTTTATTAGACAAGAATGAAAGTACTGATTCAAAAATAAAATGTTGTCTGTTTGTCTTCGATCGTATGTTCGCATGTTCATGTGTTTTGTTTTCTCGTGTGTCCGTCTGCTCATCTGCTCGTCTGCTGTATTTGTTTATCCTGGCTGATTTAACTCCATTCACTGCTATAAGTTTGGTTTATTTTAATCGCTTAATAAATAAAAAGTTATAACACGTTGACACAAGTTTTTTGTATGTATTATTATTTCATCAATTAATTAAATAATTTACGATATATTTTTCCAGGTAACATAAAACGAACTCGATATGGCAGTTTCTACTTGCATATGGGTGTGGCAGGCTTTAGTGTAGGCTCTATTATTTATTCATGCTTACAATTCGGCGAGTATTTTGATCTTTCAGGAGATTGTCAGATGATCATAGTAGCCCTTAAGCCAACATTTAGAATATTTTTTATGGTGGCACAAACTATATTTATATTTTCTTACACAAACGTAAGTCAACATTTTTTTATCAAATTATTGATACATACACATATGTCTTTAGTATATGTACATATAAATTAAATAGAATTTATATCACAAAAACTATTGATTAAAATCCTTCTTATTTTCTATATCATCTTTCACAAGTGTGATATTTTTAGTTTTTTTTTAATTACGTGCTATCCAACCAATATTGACGTAAGAACAGGGAACCCCCCACCGACCTTCTTAGAAACTCAATTGACCACTCCTCTGAGCGTTTTCAAAAGATTGCGTCTTAACTCAATATTTTGACTAGTAACTAGTGCTGAGAAATGAAAATAATAAATAAGTAACTCGTCCTGTTTTTAATCGAAGCAAGAACCATCGCATTTACTGCGCTAATATTCTCTATTTTTTTGTTATAAATGACACATTAAGATAAACATAAAATATTCAGAGGTCTTAGTTAAATACTATAATAACCAGGTTAATATAAAATATGTCCCTCATGAAACTGATAATAATAAATTATTAAAATAATAACAGCAAAATTGCAATCGACTTTCACAATATTTTCTCTCATATAAATGATAGCAGTATTTTAATAAACATTTATAACGTGAATAAAGCGATACCCACCCGTCTGCAAATAAGCGTAAGGATTGCGCATCGAATGAACGCTATAATTATATTTTGCACCAGAATGGAATCGATACTACGACTTATTTACGTCATGAATTTAATATAAAATGTAAAATATATATTTACAAACTTACCTGACGTAAGTCACCTCGTGTTTCGTGTTTTTTAATGTAAGCTAATTAGAACGAAAACAGATATACATAATAATGAATAATATAAATCAGAACGAAAATTCACAAAAACTGGCTATAAATTTGAAACTAACATCAAGATCAGAAAATATAATATATACATGATAAGTATTTGTAGAATGAAACACAATGCTAAAATCACTTGGAATCTTTTACAAATCATTTAACACATTTTATTCAGTTTTTTTATATAAACACGAACCTACTTATATACGTATATTTATGTTTCAGTTGTTGGATCCTATGCGAGGTGTGGTGTTAGATAGATTTGGCTTGATGCATCTCATTGCCACTAATGTATGCGAATGGTTAAACGTTGTCATTCAAGAAACAAGAGATGATATAGTGGCTGTGGCTTATGATCGGCCAGCTCTCCTTAGATATACAAATATGACTGGCCCTGCAAAAGTAGTTATAACAGAAGAAACCATAAACAATATTACATTAAATGATTATATCAAAGAAAACTTTACAGGCCAGCGTGAAATAGTCCATGCAAATTTAACCGCTAAAATAGAACCTTGGAGTTGCAATGTTTCAGACATGATAACGCCTCTAATAAGAACAATGAATCCTTATTTGAGGCCGTGTGGGGTTGAATACAGCTTACTTTGCTCCATAATAATAGTCGTTATATGGAACGATATTTGCACCGTTCCTGGATCGGTAAATATGCATTTTAGATAATACAAATGTAATATAAGATGACAATAGGGTCACGATAACAACTATTCAAATAATTTATTGACTTACAATAATGTAAGAAAAAAACAAAAAATACTAACTGATTTTATATTTTAAGAAAACACTTAAAAAAATTAGTTCAAGTTCCAATATCGATGAAAAATACTGTGGCAAGATGAAATCAAACAACCACTTCTCCGTAGACTGCGGTAGCGCACACAAAGGATTGTTTATGGGTGTAGCAGTGCTGGCGGGTACTATCGTTAGCTTGATGCTCTTTAACGGGCTATTTCAAAAAGAAAAACATGTCGAACTTGCTTTACTGCAGGTAAAATTAATGGAACATTTTTTTACTATTTCAACGAAAAGTGCTAAACGATACATCATTTCCATTACTAAATGTAAATGATGTCTTACTTTCAGTAGCCAAGACTATTTTCTTTTTCTCAACGACAACTTGTTATTTTTTGTTCATATTGACACATTTTAAATAACTTTTTGTAATAGACAATTAAGTTAAGCACCATTCGGTTCTGTAGGTTTGAACCCATTTTTAAAATATTACTGCTAAAAATATACTGAAAAAAGAAACTTAATAGGTCTTTGTCTGAAAGATCCGTGTAAATAATAATAATAATAGATCTTTATATAATTTTAATCTATAATTTTATATTTATTATTTTAGATTAACATATGTGAAACAGTACTATTTATATTAATGATATTGGGGTCAGCGGCTTGCATGCATCGAGTGCGCGCATTAACTGTGCGACAGGTGTCCACTACAATGCCGCTAGAGCATGCGCTACTTCTCGTGACTCAATTCGGAGTATATCTATACTATTTATTTCAAGTGATTGGCGCCAGTTTCTTGATTGAAAGATTTTCTGAGGAAAGACGAGCAACGAGGTGGTGTATCTAAATTTAACTTTTCTTTCCAAATGTATACCTAGATTCTTACTTTTTTTAGAGGAAATTATTTGATCCTAAATATAATAACAATAATATTGAGGCCTACACGTATTGAGGCCAATAGGTTGTGGGTTCGAGCCTCACTCGAGGAAATAAAATATTTAATATCAAAATAAATATAAATATTTAATGTTTTCATTTTTTCTCTGATGGTAAGCTAAAATACGCCGTTGTTTCCCGCCACACGCAATGCCTCCAATTCGGCGGAAAGTGGTGAACGGTAGGAAGTATCTTAACACTAGGTTCCCAAGGTCTCTCTACCTACCCTACTACCTACTAAAAAGTATTTATGAGTAGCTCTTTAGGTTCTGATGGGTATTTTTATGTATTTATTATACGATAACAGAATAATAGCACCGTTGTTCGCCATTATACAAAGTTCGTGCCAAACGTTGCTAGTAATGGACACGTGGTCAAGACGATGTACAGGAAGCAAGGAGCGTCCAGGACGACAACTGGTTACATTCCTTTTAGTCAGCAATTTCGCACTTTGGCTACTTAACCGCGTTAAGAATGCTCGAGCTGAATTTCATCCCTTACAGGTTTAATTTTTTACTTAAATATTATTTATATTACCCGTCTAATATCTTTTTATAAATTATGACATAATAAATTTGATTTCATCATCCAACACAATTATCAAATCCTTATCGAAAATAGAAATAATTATAATAAATATTACGGATTTCACGGATCGTTTTAAGTACTTATTTTATCTGTATTTATTTTTGTTCTTCTTTCAGATGGAATTTTACGGTGTGTGGGCTTGGACTCTGATTACACATGTCTCTGTACCATTATTAGTCTGCTACAGATTTCAAGCGACAGTCTGTTTTTACGAAATATGGAAAAATTCCTACAAAAGAAAAAAAAATAGTTTTGTAAATGATGAAATTGAGTTAAAAAACTATCATATTTCATAAATTATAAGTTTATTTTATAAAAGTGATTTTGTTATTTTAATCAATGAAAAGGTATATAATAATATCATAATATTGAATTTTATGAATAAGGTTTCACGTAAAATAAATGCTTTACAATAATAAAAATAAATATCTATACAATTATTCAATCTGAATGTAGCACACCTACTGGTAAATATTCGATTTCCATCAACAAAGTAACGACGAAAGTTAGTAAAAATAAACCGGCCAAATATGGAATCGATCACCAACCATTCCGTACTGATTTGATTTTTTCATATATTTGGAAATTTTAATTTGATACGTCAGCTTGACGGCACAAGCTTGTCGAATATCGGCAAACGTCCATAGGTTTCAATGCTTTACAAACGCATTTAGACCCTAATTACAACAGTAGAATGTTCCTGATTTGTGGGCATGACAGACATGGATCATTTTCAGCTTGACATATTTTTATATTATAAAAAAAAGTTAAAGTTCTACTACCATTTAATTTTAGTAAAAAAGAATTAAAAAACACATTACTGCGTAATTAAATAACACTATGACATTAATATAACTTGCACATTGATATAAATTTAAATTGAAGAAACCACGCTTTGCTTTGTTGTAGAGCGAAGAAATGAATATGTGAAATATTTCATTTTCTCGAGTGGTATCTATACATATGAACTATGTATCACGACAGGCATTAACGTAAATAAACTAAATATATTTTTTATATGTTTTGGCTCATTTAATACCCGTATACGTTTTTATTTTCTATTATTTATCTAAGTGTTATGTTAATATAATAAGTAAATAATTGGTATACTATGTAAAACATATCCGTTCAAATCAACTCATGGGAAAGATTGAACACACGCCAACGAGTTAACAGGAAACAAGCGTTTTTGATGTTTTCAAAAACCGACATTGGCCATGATTGACGACAAGCTCTCGCAAGCTATCATAAATAATGCTTAAAACTTCGTAAAACGTTTTTTATTGGATACTTGTCGAGGTTTGCCAAATGTGTATGCCGTTTTATGTTCAAGTCATGCGTTAAGTACGCCATCTTTGCATTATTTTCTCTAAATATTACTCATTTCTTCTTAATATTACTTAAAATTTCCCTTCTTGTGATAATAGGTTCAACATAAAAAAATAATTTTAGCGCCATCTAATCTAATTTTATAACAACACATGTAACCCACACATTTAAAATTGATTTAATTGTGTATTTTAATTAACTTATTTAATGTTTATATAAAATTCCATATTTAACAAGTTAATTAAATTGTCAGGTTTTATATTGATAAGATATTTACTTACCGGTACTTTAATACGTTATTTTGTAAAAGCAAGTTGAAGAATATTTTTATTTCAAGTTTTTTTCTTTTGAATCTGTCTGAACTAACACCACTGACAGTATACGATCTTGTCAAATGTCAAGTCTGGCTTCCGTCTGACTTCAAATTGCTTTACAATATACCAATACAATTTATTTTTCCCACGTTTTATAATATAAAAATAAGGTATTCCTAAAAATATGGCTTCGGCAATGGATGTTGATGAAGAAGAAGTAGAAATGGCTTCCTCCAGTAGCGGTAAAGGTGATAAGAAAAGATTTGAAGTTAAAAAGGTATATTTACGCTTACTCATTGTATATTGTTATTCTTTTTACCGTCAAGTATTAAAAAAAGAGTTTAATATATGAAAAATACAGTATATTTATTATTTTATTTTAGTGGAATGCTGTGGCACTTTGGGCTTGGGGTATGTAACTTGAAAATTTTGCAACCAATTTGACCATGTTTTGATTTCTTTGTTCATTTTTCATTATTTTTTTCTCATCCTAAAATAATTTTAAACATTTCTCAATTACAGATATTGTTGTGGACAATTGTGCCATCTGCCGAAATCATATAATGGATTTATGCATAGAATGTCAAGCTAATCAGGCTTCTGCTACAAGTGAAGAATGTACAGTTGCTTGGGGAGTATGCAATGTATGTTACTATAATAATATGAATATACTATAATGTAGTCTGAAATAATAATAATAATATTTTTATTTCAGCACGCTTTCCATTTTCATTGTATATCTCGTTGGCTTAAAACAAGACAAGTATGTCCTCTTGATAATAGGGAGTGGGAGTTCCAGAAGTATGTATTATTATAATTTTATATTTTTATCCAATTATTATCAATTTATTTAAAAAACAATAATGTTATTTAAAACCATTTTCAGGTACGGACACTAAAACAGCTACAGAATCTAATTTCCATAATTACTGTGAATCTAAGATGTGATCAATATTCAGAAAGTTTTTAATAAAATTAATCTGACTTGACTCTTTTATTATTGATTTGACTTTTATTTAAAAAATCAATAAATATAAATGTCTGAAACCTGTTCACTAAAAATATTTTAAATATCTAAAATGTAAGTGGATTTATAGAACATAAACTATTTTATTTCTAGAAAGTTTTTAAAATATTTACCACAAACTTGGGAATTTCTAGTTTAGCAACAATTTTGGTGTTGCATACAATTAAAAAGAATAAACAATAGGCAGCAATTTTAAAAAAATAAGTAAAAAGTCCTGGCTGTTGTAGTAGAATGGAAGTTTCTTATCATAAAACCAATAGTTGCTATACAAATTCCACTTGGTTTTGTTAGTTAATTGTTTTCCTAAAGGGTTACATTGAGTTTCACCACTGACCCAAGGTTTACATAGTTTAACATTTAATATTTTGCATTTCTACTATCATTGTCCAATGAACATAAACCAACGTTGTATATAACATGAACTGGTCTGAGAGCCTGATAACTGATGGATAGATCTTGAGATTAGTGCATGCCATGAAATATTTAGTTTAATATTTTTTTAAAGGTATCCCTTCAACCAGTGATCTGCCTCAACTGGGCACTTAACTGGTGGTTAAGAAATTTTGTGGAAATGAGAGGTATACGCCCAGTGACGCATTCGTTAATTAACAATCTTTCACGAAATTTTGTTTTAATGTCTAAATGAGTAAATCCTGAGGAACTCTCCTTTTTAATCGTTTGAAGTTACGTGTGGGGTTCATTAGATCACAAGGGAGCGCATTCGGACGTTTTTCTATGCGACGAGAGTATAACTTATTTTTTTTCAAACTCTTCTTTCATTGTTGGAATCATTAAATACTTGCAGTTCCTCAAACTTCCGCTCTATAGGACCAAATTGGTTTAAGGATTGCCGTTACTTTGATTTCCGTTACTTTAAATTATTAACAAAGTTTCACACGCAGAGCAGATTGGGGAACGGGACATAGTTCCATTTGGGAACCTAGTGTAAAGACAGTACGTCCCGTTCCCCACTATCTATTGAATTTGACGCATTACATAATGAGTGGTGGAACTCAACGCCGCTCTTTGCCATTTCACTAGGGCAAAGAAATGAAAGTACGAAATATTTCATTTTCCGAGATGAAGACTGAACCCACAACTTGTCATGTTTAGTCGAAAGCTGAGCGGTAGTGATAAGATATATACTCATTCATAAGAATTCAATATTTTATATTTAAAACAAATTAGGTATAAATAAAATAATCAAGAGTTGAGGCATTTTATTATCATAATTAAATGAAAATATTTCATAATGGCTAACTTGATAACAAGATGCATTCATTTTCCTAACTTGGATTTCATACATATACTATTCCGACATGGAATATCACAAAGCTAGTTAACTAACTAGCAGTTAAGTATATTTTATTATTTTACATATAAATACATCACCAGCAATGTAATTTACAGAATAACGATGACCTATTTAATCGTAAACGATGCGCATTTTCTCAATTTGTCATATTAAAATAAATTTAAAACTTTCTATAACTAATGTGCTTCTAGTACAACCATAGTGACCATTCTAATTTAAGATTATTTTCAAAATTTACCATGTTTTATCTAAACTATGCACAGGAAGAACAAATTCATTAGAAATAAAAATAGTTATTCTAGATTTTTGTTAGCTTTAAGTTTAGTACAAAATATAAAATACTTTTAGCTTCCAGGAAATATAAAAAAAAATCTATTACAGTATTAAGCTTCTGTTTTTGCAATTATTATATTTTAATTATTTATTAAGATTCAATATATTTCTTTCTAAGAAATGAAGTTGTGACATGATAATGGAAAAGAAGCAACATTCAGTTTAAGGGTAATTCACCATTATTTAATGGAATGTTTGTAAATAGTTACATATAACTACAATACTTTACCACATATAATACAATCGTTTTCCACTTTCAGCTTCATCCAAATTATTGAAACATTTGTAAACATTGTTCAATAAAATTATTTGATGTCAAAATTTTATACAGTATACAATGTCACTGAAACTAAAAAAAAACATAATTTTAAGAATACTTGTTGTGTTCTTCCCAGAACTTTTATTGATGAAAATGTCATGCGCACCATTTACTTCTGTCATCCACACCTACAAATGCAATAATTACAGTAAAATAACAAGCTATAATAAACAGGCCGGAATTACATGTAAAATGGATTTTATACGTCTAAAAATAGATAAACTAAAGGATGTTCTAAAAATAATTACTGAATTTTTAAAATAAATCACCACAAATTACCAATGTCTTGTATTTGGCTTCATTAAAGCTTTATACCTGCAATACCATTTTAAATATTATTATTGCAAATCATTAGTTAGTCTTGTAAAAGTAATTCCGGCAGTATTAAGTAATTTACTTTAAAGTTTTAAAATTCACTGAATCATTGTCAATTAACTATACATATACATATTAACAATATACACACTAATTATCTTCCATAATTTAGTTAAGTTGTGTACACTGAATAAATAACATTCAAGATCAGATTCTCATTAAAATGTTACTCAATATTTAGTCTTTTTCATTAAAATATTAAAGCTGAGAAAAGTATTTGCATACATCTCAGTAGAATAACATACACTGTACATGAAGGTAGCCTGAAATTTTAATTTAATGATTAAATTCTTCTATCATTGCTCATACAAAAAAGCATATTTCTCATACTCATTCAATAAATATTTTTCCGACATCTCAATTAAAACAATTTGTTATCTATCACAATACTTCAATTAATTCAATCTTAACATCACAAAATAAATACTAGATAAAAATAATCCTAGTCAGTGACAATAATTAAACTAATAATTGAATATTAACGGTGGAAAATAACCACAAGGTAATTGCGGCTGTCAGTCTGCCGATATGGCAGTGGGCAAGTCAATAGTACGACTTTCATTACCAAAAATTAATCTTAAGCGTTTCATAGGAGGCAGGGGACGGATAGGACTATGTTTACGATGTCGCTCCTTGGATCGACGTCTCTTTTTCAATCGACGCGCAGTTTCAGGGTCAACACCCTCTAACCTTAGAACTTCATACTCTGGAACTTCTACTGTACCCCCACAATCCATAACTTCCTCAACCACTGGACTACGTTTTACACGTAGGGTCAATTTCAGACCTCTCCGAGGAGGTGTACATGGACAATCGCTGCTTTTATTAGAATTATCTGCTAACCAAGGAGGTCCAGATTCAGATTCTTTTTTAGTGTCTTCAGTTCTATTTGGAACATTACTTTTATGATGTTTACTTGGTTTGTCATCTTTAAGCTCACTTGGATTTACATTTTCTCTAAAGTCACAAATTTCACTTTTAATACATGCACCATCACTTATACACTTAACATTATCTATTACTTGTTCTTTCATATTAGACACAATAGTTTCAGATGCTTCTGTTTTCACTGTTACCAAAGGTAGTTCAGTGGCTTGTTGCAGAGATTCATTTGGATCACATTTACTCTCTGTATTTATAAGATCTGTTTCACTACAGGTTAAGAACTGTGATTCTGAGTCACTGTGGTCTTTTATCAAAGTTAATTCTTCTGAAGGAGATTTAACTTCATTAGATGTTTTACTTATTTCTAAACTACTTTGATCTATTTCATCTTTATTTATATTATTATGATTTTTACTCAATTTATCCACTTTAGAGGAATTTTTTTACTTTGGAACAAGTAGATTGAGCTAATGTATCATTCAGACGCTTATGACTCCTTAAAACAATACCTGAGTGAGAATCACGACTGCTTCGAGAGCTAGTGACACTACAACATCGTGACTGAGGTGTTTGGGTTTGATTGTTGGCAGTGGTAGCATTTGATCCATTTAAAACACGGTTACTGTCAGTCCTGCGGCGTAGTCTTTCACCTCTACTTGAAGCTGAAGACTCTCTACTGCTTTGAGCCTCTTTACTAGGAGCTCCATCAATAACATCTGCAATGCAACCTTGAGCTATTAAGAGTTCCGCATCATACTTAGTTAAACCTTTTTGCTTCATTTCCTTCATACTTAAAGGTGAAACTATGGTAGATGGTTGACGGCTAGATATTCGAGATTTTTCTTGATTTTTATTGCCTATAGGTTTTTGTGTCTGTTTAGCTTTTGTTCTATTTATTCTATTATCAGTTTCTCTAAATCTATATCTGGTAGCTTGTTCATCATTATGACCATTTTGAACTGAAAATGCCCCCTTACCTCTTCTTTCACAAGTTTCACATTCACAGTAACAATTACCATTACCAAAAAAATCCTCTCCATAGAAGCAAGTTATTTCTTCACCAATTTCAATATCTCTCAAAACACGAACAAAAGCTTTTCCACGATCTGTAGCTTCAAAAGTACATGTAGGTCTACAATCATGATTAATGTAAGCAGCAGGTCCTAACCACAACTGGGCACAATTTTTTCTACAACTATACATAACAGAAAAGTCATTTTTTCCTTGATGTAACAATTGCTTTTCTTCTTCTTCTGTCATTTCAGCTATACATCCCACCAAAAAATCAATCCTTTCATGCTTAAAAAATTTTTTTGTTGTTGATATTTTGGCTCCAACACGACCTTCTAAAGAATACCTATAACATGGTTCTATAACGAAACCAGCCTTCTTGTCAAATACTCTGAGATAACGGTATATCTGAAAAACAAAACAAAAAATTATATAGTATATATATAGTCCATGAAATTGTAAATTTATTAAATTTTAAGTTTTACAAATCTTACGATACTAACATGTTCTCTTAATTTATTCTGTTGATGTTTATTTTTACTGAAATGTCTGGGCATCCATTCACCATTGGCAAGTTTCGAGTAAGCTTTGTTATAATCCTGAGTTTGAATAAATTCTTTGACTATATTTTTTAATTCTTCTTTGTTTGTTTTTAGCGGCCGATATCGAATATTCATTTTGTGTGTAGTAATTCCAAGATAAGGATCCACAATAAGTGCCGTAGCCAGATCATCATACTCTGATAACTCACGAGGAGTCATGCCCATGGGTTGCATTTTGTGAAGCACTTGCCTCCCTGGATAAGTTGCTGATCCAACAACCATTCTGAACACCTAGAAAACAAAGACGCTACAACTACACTTGATGCATTAAAACACTATTAACTAAGTCACATTGTTTGCCGTTCAAGAACAACTATGTTTTAATTATATGTAAAACGAACATTAATCAAAAAAAGTAGTTGTCATTAAAGTATATTAAATGAAACCAAGCATTCTTATGAAAATGAAACACTAAATTATAAAAGGACAAATATGGCGGACGAACACGAATATCAAAAGACACGTCAAAAACTATTTCAATTTTCATTGCTTTAATCACATATTAATTATTTTTATTTTAAGTTATCTTTAGAAAGTATATTTTATAGTAAAAGACACTTACTTAAATAATTAAATTTCCTTAAAATGCATGTCAATTTCTACTAATAATTTAGCTATCTTAACACTTATGGTCGTTAATGCTATGTTGCATATATATTTTATACATAACGAAAAATGAAAACTATAAGTAAGGTATCAGTTTAATTAAATTTTCATAATTACTAAACTATTAATACATATTTAATGTTCAAAAACTCAAAGGAACGCTGAAAAACAACCATGTTTTCGTGCACTTCATTCATTTATTTAGCATTTACAAAGCATCTTGAACATTTATATTTTATGCTGTATATTGAATACTACTATCATTCATTATGTTCTGTACTGATAGGTTTCATATGACATAAATAATATTTACATTATTTGAGATATTCTTAAAGATTTTTATTATAAAAAGAAGTATAAAATATTTCTCTAACACGCTTCGTAAATGCAAAACCTAACAGATTATTTAAACGTAAAAATATAAATAGTAAATACTACCTAATATAAATAGTATATACGTACAGTAAAATGATCAGATCACACATCAGATACATCTAACTTATTTAACAGTTATTAATAGTATTTTTTATCCAATCAAAAAATCTCTAAAAAAAGCCATAAAGCACAAAGTAATATTACCGTTTCTCTACTCTTATGGTATTGGTATGTCTTTAGAGGTAAGGAGCATCATCTCATATGAGAGGAGGGGAAGATTCAGCTAAAACATTGTTCACCAGTAAATAAAAAAATATATATTAACATTCGACCACAGTGGTAATATCAAAAAAGATCTGAAATACAAATATATGTAACTTCTTAATGAGTCGAAATATCAGAATTATTACTTTAGAATATAGTCAAATAGTCTAACTGCGTGTGGCGCGTTCTTTAAAATTTATCTTACTATGTCGCTGTTCAAATTGGGATTTGACTCTTCGCTCACGAAGGTCCACGTTCCTTATGTACAAGGGACAACCGGATGCCATACGAAGAAATTTATTTTAGACCCTCTGAAGGACGTCTATCTTAGAACGCAACACAAGTATAGGACATGATGGGACGGATGATGAAGTTTTGTACAATGTCAGTTTGTTCTGAAGTGACATTTTACTCTGCTTGTAAATCAGTGGGTACAGCCTGTAAAGAAACATACGTCATGAACGTATGTTTCTTTGTTTTTAACATACGTGATGTGCGGCCGCAATAGGAGTTTAGAGTCTAGTACCACGCCTAAGTATCTGACCTGGGGCTTCTAGGGGAATGGTTTATTTCGTAAGCAAATAATCGAGTCGGTCTCGAAACTTTTTCGAGGAAACGGCACGAATACGCTTTTTTCCGGATTGACCTTAAACCGCCAATTGCTGTACCAATCGCCTAGGGCGTCGGCAGCTTGTTGCAGTCTCTAAGCCAGGCCAGTATCTAAGCGAAGTGGTCGGTGGTATAAAAGGGTGGTGTTATCGGCATACATCATAAATTCTACTTTACCTGTTTGCGAAATGTCGCTGGTGTAGAGCGTGTAGGAGATATTGTGGAGCCCTAAGGGACTTCCGGGTGGACGGGGCGAGAGATAAGGTCCGTTCTAGCCTATATCTAACGGACGATTAGACAGATACTCACATATGATGCGCATGACAGAGTCTGGCAGGGCTATACGACGGAGTTTGAAAAGCAGGTCGTTGTGCCAGACCTTGTCAAAAACTTTAGCGATATCTAGAAATATCACCGTGTCACTGCGGGTAGCCTTATGAACGTCAAAAATCGAACTTTATTTCGAAATGTGTTCCGTTAACCGGTGAACTTGGTGTATGGATGAGTGGTGGTATCTAAGTCCTCGAGGCATTCCGCTTTTTCAGTGTCATATGCCGCGATTGTATTGTCATGTCTAGTGAGTGGAGTCATAGTCACCACTGTGTCGAATCGAAACGTTCTCGACAGCGCCCAGAACCCCTAGGACGATGGCGTAAGCTCTTCGAGCTGACTATCGAGACTCGCCTCTGAGCTGTTAAAATTGGCATTTGACTCTAAAATTAATAAGATTTCTACGGTTTGTGGCTTCGGGCACACGTCATGAGTTCTATTGGTTCCTTTTTACTTCTTATTAGCACTCTGAGCTTCTCTGGGATCTCAAATCTAGCAGCTTTGGAGCGTTAGTTGTATATGGGTCGTAAATTTGGACGCGGCTTCTCTAGCCATATCTACTGAGTCTATAATGTCAGGAATGTGGTCGGTGAGAAGAGAGTTGTCCGCCTTGATGATTTTGGCGAACTTTGGCCAATTGGTAACTGTTTTGGTTTGGGTACTTGAAGGCCTCTGTGTGCTTAGCCTAAAAAATAATGGGCGGTGATTGGAGTCTAGTTCCGATAGTAATTCTATTGAGCGCAGTCAGAGAGCAACGTTCTTTAGAATCACTATGTCTAAAACTTCAGGAGTTTTCCGGTGGGAAACCGGGAGGGCGTCGGGGGTCCTATTACTGAAAGGTTATATTTATCGACGAGGATTTCTAAAAGTAGGCTTGCGATTTTTTGTCGAGTTCCAATTGGTATGTTTGCAAATGAGAGGACAACGGAGTCTCCCATATTGAGAAGCAAACAAAATTAATTGTCCAGGACCAGTTTCTTCGGTGGGAGGTAAACTGTGGCTGTAATGATTAGCTGATGGCCTATCTGAAAAAGCGTCTATTTAGACGCTTCGATGCTTTTTCAGGCTGCCGGAGGGTGAGGTGGAACACATTGGAGGGTTTTTTGTAAATAAGGAGGGGCCTTGAGCGGTCAGTCGGTCATTACGTAAGTCTATAGTTCGAGATTTTTGGATGGTGGATAATGTTTTTTTTTTGAAAATGAGTCCTGTACGTACAGGACGGCTAGTTGGTGCGCGGTCATATAGTGGCGGATTAGGTCTTTTTGGCCTTTGACACTATTTGCGTTACGTTTCGCTTCGTCGTTCGTCTTCGATTAACGTCGCTATTATTACGGCTCTTGGTTTTAAACATGCGAGACGAGAATCTGCAGACAACGGATAATTATTGCTTATTACCGCCATTAGGATTAGTACACGTGAAGGCCCATAATGGCTTTAATGAGAGTGATTGAATTTAGAGTGCTCTTGGGTGGCCTACATTCTGGCTACCAGATCACCGTTTGAGTGGCGAATTTTTCCGGCAAATACGAGGGACGTTCGAAAGGCCTATCGTGGGTCCAACTTTGGCGCGAGTGTGTGTGTCTGCGTTTGTTACTAGCATAGGTGCGGGCTAAGGGCACCGCGGGTGCCCTGGTATAGTTAGTAAGTATCAAAACCCTCCCTGCCTGGCCACCCTATCCAGAGTACATGCGGCGCGGGGCCTTGAGATACTCACGGTAGTTCACAGTGTGACCCTGACTTTTGCACAGCACGCAGCTGGGTGGGACGGTGTAGGGGCCGGATTCGTATCCTAAGTCTCTCTTGTTGTTTGTTTTTGCTACAGGAGACATCAGGGTAGGAGCGCGGGACGGGGCCTTAGGGGCCTGGCTCGTCTTACCCAAAGAGCTGTTGCTAATTTTGCTACCGTGCCAGATCGTAGCGGTAGTTTTCTTTGGCGTTTTTGAAAGCACAGGTATTTCACCCTTCGTCTTCATTTTAGCTGCCTTTGAGACGAAGGTCTCCTAACCACCGTCCCCGGCATCCATCGGAGCCTGTTCAGTTGTTGCAGGGTTCGTCAACCCTACATTTCCCTTTAGTGTTTGAGGAGAGAACTGCATTAGTGTTTCCGTGTATGACGCGTCGTTCTGGTAAAGGTCACCGTGGAAGTTTCTTATAAAGGTTGGTACTTCGTCTTCGTCGTCCTTGGAGAGAGACTGAATGAGATTCTCCATATTATCAGGCTGATTGTACGTTGAGTTTTTAGCTTCCTTTATAAAGTAATAATTTTTACCAACGTTTGAAAGAAATTTAATAGTAATGTGAAAAAACAACACTTTTGCTATCACTTTAGACCGTCACGGGGGCCTTGTGCGCTTACTTAAACTAAGTGTAATTACTCATAAAACAAAACTAATTCAACTAATTTTAAAAATGATGTATTTTTTATACTACTATAATTTTCACAGCTAAGACCGAGAATCAAATCGACAGCTTGTTTCGTTACCAGTTGCACATTTGGGCTTTTGCGCCAAAGTTGGCGTTAAAATAAAAGCAGCTGCTCAAATGTATTATAACAAAAATAAACATATAAAATTGTATTTTTTTTGTCAGCTTCAAACAGTATCCTGCACTCGGCATTATGTGTTAAGTTGTGGAGCTTTGAGCGGTTTCTCTTGTTACTACAGTGAAGATATTAAGGTTTAAATGTTTCATTTCTGCGACTGAGGATCGAGCCCACAACCTCTCGCTTTAACAGTCTTCTGCGCTTGCACCACGAAAGGCCCCAACGACAAATAATCCATGTTATTGAATTTCAAATAAATTAACATACATGTAATTAAACAAAATATGTTTTAAGTATGTATCGAGTCAGTGTAGTATCCATTTATTTCTTCATTTATAGCATTTCGAGCATGCCTCAATGCCACGTTGTATTGAAAAACTCATGCCTCTCATGAGTATCAGTCAATGTATTAGTTCAGATGTAGTTTTAGACGTCCTTGTTAGACAAATTATCTATGATATAATAAAAATAAATAAATAAATAAATGATAAAAATATGGAGGGTAGAAGTAAAGAGAACCATCTCAGTACATCAAAAAGTGGTCACTGCAATTAAGCAAATTGGTGGCACTACAGTTGCAACAGAGACAACAAAAAACAGTGCCACAAATTATTAGAGAGAAGGATATTAAATTAAAAAAGGAAAGAAAGAATTTCGCTTTATCACTAATAATTATGAAAACATTAATAAATGCATTTGCATAATTTTTTTATTTGAGGCAATGATTCATTTATTATGGAAATAGCAAATTTCTTTATGTTTGTTCGGTATTGTAAAATTATTATAACAGTGAATTATACATACTATTGGTTGAAAAAAAGACAGGTTGAGACGTATCAATTTAATTTTCGTCCACTTGAACAGTTTCTCTGATAGCACACTAACGCCACATCGGCGAGTTCAAACCTAATTATTTGCAGCTACAGGAGATCACTTTTTCAACTTTTCTTTTATATAATACGGTTTTCCGTACCACCACGCTCCATAGAAAAAAATCGAGATTGAGACTTTGTAGTGTAGCTGTGCAATTTAAATTTACTTATATGACTTTTTGTTCCTTTGTCCGACGAATACGCGGTCGTACGACCGCGTATTCGTTATCGTACGTAAATATACGAAATGATGAGACGAGAAAACATGACATAAGGTCATCCAATCCAAAATTTTATAAATACATATTTTATATTTTGATTTGAATCCGCTGCTTGACAAGACTTGAGAAATTATATCAATCTGAAATCAATAGTTATATTTTATAAAAAAAGATAAATTTTTACCTACAAAAAAAAAATCGCTTAAAACTCTTTAGACTGAACAGTGCTCGCACCGTAAAACAGAACATGCCTATATTCCTTCATAGCATATAAAAGAGGTTTTTTTTATAGACATGTGATTGGTTGTTGTTGTAATATCGTCTTAAGATAAGTACGGTGGTAGTAATTTTATTATATTATTTAACTAAAAGTTATACAGTCTTTACTTTATTTGTATGGTGAATGAAATTTGATGCCAGAAACTTGAAAGAAACGACACGACCAACGTGCAAAAGTTACGACAAACGAGCAAAAACATACAAGTAATAACAATTATTTCAAAATTTTAAAATCATTTATTTAATTAAATACAATAAATTATGATACTATTTTGTGCAATAAGCAATTGAATCTTTTATTCTGAAATCAATAGTTATATTTTATAAAAAAAAATACATTTTAATTATATGTTGATGTATAAATTTGGAACCTAAATTTAATTAAATCGCTATAATTTCACCGCTTTAATTTAATAAAATTTTTAGTAATAGATATCGTAATAATTTATATTTAAACCTATCTGAAAATATCGAGCCATTATCGCTGTTTTATTGTAACCGACAAATAATATTACTCTATTTTGTAATATATAATGAAATAACATATTTATAATCAAACGTTTTAGAAAAACAAACATGGCTCACTCATCAGCATCAGGAGGAAATTTAAAAAGTGGATTAATTGATTTTGCAGCAGGATCCTTAGGTATGTATTATATTATTATTGTCAATTAGATCAATAAAATTAATTTCTTTATTTATAATTACAGTTGTCATGTCTTTATTTATTGTTTTAGGAGGAATAGCAGTAGTATATGTAGGTCAGCCTTTGGACACAGTAAAAGTGAAAATGCAAACATTTCCACATCTTTACAAAGGAATGTATCACTGTCTAAAGCAAACACTCAGAAATGATGGCATAATTCGTGGATTATATGCAGGAACAACCCCTGCTATAATGGCTAATGTTGCTGAAAACTCTGTTCTTTTTGCAGCATATGGATACTGTCAAAAATTAGTATGCCATCTAACAGGCACTGAGGTATGAGTAAAGATAATTTAAGTTCATAGTTTTTCATGAAGTGGAATTAGGTTGTAAGAAAATTAACTTTTTTTATATATATTTTTAGAGTGTGGATAAATTGACCATGCTAGGCAATGCATCAGCAGGTTTCCTGGCTTCGTTTTTCTCATCTTTTACACTATGTCCCACAGAATTAATTAAGTGTCAACTGCAAGCGATGAGAGAAGTCAATGTGCAAGGCTCACAAACAGCTGTATGATGACTCTTCTTTGGGTATTTCATTATATATATTTCATGGCTTACTTACATATTAATATTTCATATGTTTATGCTTATTTAATACAAATATCACATTATGAAATTGTCATCTTATTGCATCATCATACTAATGTTTTTTTTTTATTTGTGACATTTTTGTTTTTTGTGACTATTGTATTGCTAAGAGCCCTACTTAATAACCTTTCTGCAGATAAGATAAAATGCTAAATTTGTTATTTCATGATTATTTTTTGTGTTACTACTATCTTAAAGTTGGTAAGGAACCCTTGTTGTAACAAGTCCTACTGAACTTGACAAGTTTTTAAAAACTTGTCAAGTTTGTATTATTTTTATTATAATATAACATTTAAGTACATATGAGTTTGACAAATAAATTATGAACATTGTAGTGTTTTTTAAAGGTAGAGGCTAGCTAGCTTTGCTTATTGTAATAAAATTTTCATGCAATAAAACATTATATATTTTTTTATTCACAGCCTTTAAATACTAAAAAAGGCATTGCTTTTTATTATTAATTTGACTCATATATTTACTTATACCATACATCACTATGTTTATTATATAAATCACTCATACATTTTTTTTTATAATATAACAGAGAGACACTGAAGATTGTGTTGCAAAATTTTGTTTCATAGCCCATTACTTTCTCCATGCAACATTACAAGGTAATATTGCATAGAGTGATAGCACCTGTTGGCATGCAGTCTTCAGTCTGTTAAAGATTCTTTGCCCTCATATAATCTCTTTAACTTTTAAATAGTATGGTAGATCTATGTACTGTATGGCCAATATAAAAATAACAAAAGAAATAAGCAAAATAATTTCAATTTAGACAAATATGCTTATTTCTTAGTAACTGACGTTAATTATTCTTTTACAATCATTTTAATAACTTTTAGATTAAAGTAACACCAATTCAGTTGACTCAGCAAATATTTAAACAATATGGAATTCAAGGGCTCTTTAGAGGTCTTGTGCCCACCATTATGAGAGAGATGCCAGGTTACTTCTTCTTCTTTGGTGGATATGAAGGTAAATCTAAATACCAAATATTAATAGAATGATAGCAGAAGAGCAATAAAAAATGAAAAAATGGTATATTTAAAATTACACTATCACACTCAAAGATTGTTGTCTCTGAACATTGCTCAGCAAAAATCTTACTTTCATTTTCTAACTCTGATATGACCAAGTGCAGCATTGAGTTTCTCCACACATACAAAATGTTTCTAATTCAGACAAAAGTGGAGAACCAAGTGTCTTGACATTATATTGCTATATTGCATAAAGCTGATTTTTATTTCATAAGTCATTAGTGCAATATTGTATAAAGCTGATTTTTATTATATTATAGGCACAAGAGAATTATTGGCGAAACCTGGCCAGTCAAAGGATGACATAGGATTTTTAAAAACAATGGTAGCAGGTGCAGTTGGTGGATTAGTGTTATGGACAATTATTTTTCCGTCAGATGTTATTAAGTCTCGTGTACAAATATCAAATAAGAGCCAAAAATTTGTAACAGTTGGTATGGAAATAATCAGACAAGAAGGTTTGTATATAAATAAGGTTTATGGTTTCTATATTCATACAAGACAAAGGTTAGATACTATTGTTTCAAGGAATTTATAACTAATGAATATAAATTAGAATACTAAACACATTAATTACACTAAAGTCATGTTCTACCTTCATCCAAATAACAGAGGATTGATAATTAAATGAAATGTTTGTGACTTATCTGTTATTATACTAATATTCTTTGACACAATTGTACTGTTTACATGTTCAATATGTATTGCTTTTGCAATGTATAATATACTTTACTTAAAGTATACATTGTGAAACATACATTTATAAATATTTTGTTTGTCATTTCTAATCAACTTGTTTAAAATAAAAACAAATATCTTTCTGTACTACTTTTCTATGCCAATTTTCATATTCCTGCGACTTATGAAATACATAATTTTTTTCAGGTGTTTTGGCTCTCTACAATGGACTCAAACCCACTTTAGTACGGACCATACCAGCGACTGCAGCTCTCTTCGTCGTATATGAATATTCTAAAAAGTTTATGCATCAATCTTTTGGTGATTAATGAAATTGTGAGCCGTAATATAAATATATATAAATACATATTGTTATTGATTAAATTTATTTTTTTAATCAACGCCCACGCTTCCTCATAAGAGCAAATAAGATAACATTCCAGCTTGAAATCAAGGTTATAGTGTATTGATAAATATCGAACGATAATTTGTTAGTTTATAAAATGTCTTGACTCGGTAATACGTAGTTTGTATGTTATCTCAATATAATTAATGTAATCTTGTTCCATTTACATGTAAATACACAGTCTTCGTAAAATAACTACAAAAATGTAATTCAAACATAAATTGAACTATAAAAATGTAATTAAAAAAAATGTTTCTTTCTTTCTTAGCTTCATGCTACATTATTATATGCATAGTAGTGACCGATCGAAAGTTCGGTTTCGGCCAAGAATCCGGCCGCGCTGAAACCTCACAGTTCACATCATTCGTCTTTAGAATTGTTTTTAATTTGTAATAAACTATTATAAGAATTAAAAATGTCAGGAGTGTTATAAATGCTGTACAATTTTATTGACATATCCGTGTTTATGGTTATCATTTTCTTATACCGCGGTGTTCTTGAGACTAACCCTAGATACGAAACTTCAATGAGGCCCATCTGTCTTCTCTTGCGTGGCAGACTGTGCTCCGCTGCTAACGCTATTAAAAAAGTAAGGCAGCTTACGAATATTAGTACTGCTCGGCTAGTGGCCTAGATAGTGGCTAAGCTAGTTATTTTTATAGCATATTGTCCTACGGAATATTCCTTTGAGGCATTGCTGCAGATATCGAATCTATATTCGTAAATAAAAAAAGAGCATTTCGCTCTATTTACAGTACGGGAGCTCGGTAATCCCTGAGAGAAATTAAAAAAAAACGAGTATTCATACGGTTGCATCACAGTACATAATTATATAATAATATATTAGATACTCGTTTGCCAAAATATTCACAATTGCTTAAAGAACAGTGATAGGCATGATATCAATACAAGAAGTAAAAACATGCTGATCACTGCTAGTTTTCGTCTTCAAAAATATAGTAGTTCGGTTAGTAGGGTAGGGTCATGGTACATGTATGTATAATAAAATTTCATTTTCACTTGCCGCTTCAACAAATTAAAGTGAAAGTGAAAAATATATTATTAGGCAAAGCCTAATTATATTTTACTTCAATTCAAGGCTATTATCATGATAAGAGTGCGTGGAATTGAATGCTGGTATTCACTCAGGAAGCTAATTATTTTATACATTTAATTTAAGTTATAATTATATATTGAAAAGAACAATTGACTGTTGAATTTCTTGCCGGTTCTTTTCAGCAAACCCGCCTTCTGAGCCGGAGGTGGCTTCCTGTAGATTTGACACTACAGACATTTCTATGTAACTTGACGATTCAAAAGTGTAATGGCCTAATTGAATAAAGAATACAATATAGATTTAATTTTACTTGCATTATAATTATCTTTCTTAAAAGAATATGCAAACATATTAAAAATACACTGGATTTTAGTATACAACAGAAATTTAAAATATGTTTAAGTAAGTTTCGGCCGAAACTAAGGGCGAGACCGAAAGTTCGGTTTCGGCTAAAATAACTGTTCGGTTCGGTCGGTCACTAATTCGTAATAGGGTAAACAAAGGGAATTTAGTAACAGAGTCTTAAAACACTTCCGTGTTATACCGCTACTTCGCCTCAATCCCAGAGCGAGGAAATAAAGTTATTTTTTTTTCTGCAACTTTTTTTGAGTTATCAACCGATTTAAATAAAATAAACACTGCATTTTAAGTGAAAGTAGTCAAAATATAATAGTGGATACTGTATTTTAAGATTAGTGCGTACGTACGCACAGATAAACAGGAAACGGGATGCAAAAATTTAAAAACATGTCTTCCAAAAGAAAAAAAAAGGAAATCTTACATGTACAAAGAGCGATAGATGAATGGTTTAGGTACAGACAGACAAAAAGCACTTCGAAACCTAGTGTTGAGACACTCCGCTCCGTTCTCCACATACCGCCGAATCTGAGGGGTTGAGTAGCAAAACTCAACGCCGCTATATGTTTAAAACAACTCTAATTTTAATTTAACTAATATTCAAATTCTCGTAATTCTATTCTATATTTTTTTTATTAATTTGAATTTACAAGTAGTAGTAATAATAGCTTTATTTAATTCCGTACAACATACATACATTTATTACACTAAAAAACAATAAATAAATTAACATTTGACAACAAAATTATGAAGTAATTTATTAATTTGATGTAAGTTTTATGGACTCTAGTTTGCCACTATTTCACATGATAATATCTGGGAAGCTTTAGAAATAACAAATATAAAATATAAGAAGATGAACATCTTATGAAGTAGAGTACCAACCAGTTCGATCTAACTATAATCGAACAGGTTTCAAAATTTTTGTAGGAAGAAGCGTGAGGCAGGCTGATCCACTCTCGCCAAAAATAATCATAACCGTACTACAACATGTAATGAAAAGATTACCATGGTAGGTATACGATAAACCATAGGAATAAACATAAACGGCAAATACCTAAGATATCTACGTTCTCTCTGACGACATAGTGCTGTTGTCAGAGTCCTGCATTAAATAGTATGATTAACGACCTGTACGAAGCAAATTCACCTGGATAAGACGAAAGTAATGACTAACTAACGAATCGCCACCATTTTGGTAAATAACATCCCTCTAGAGTTTGTAGAAAGTTAAATCTAAATGGGCAAACAACTTTCTTCCAGAAAAAGAAATATTGAAGGAATAAACCGTAGTACTTATATCAATAACCAGGAAGAAATACTGGGCCCGAAAAGAAATATACAAATCACAATCCTCGATGTTAAGAAAATAATTATGGATTCAGGAATACTGCCATATTTTACCTACGGCTCTCAAACTTTGATTTAAAAATAAAACAAGAAATTCAAACCAACAACACCAATTAAAATGGAAAAAGTTTATTAAATGTAAAGTTTTTTAAGAATGTGTTTGTTTTTAATCTTGTCTTTAATTTTAAAAAACAAAATTTAAAATTAACACATTTTAAAAAAAAACTAAATTAATTGCCGCATTACAATATTTGGATGTAATCATCTGTGATGAAACCAGATCAAACGTCGGCTTGCTCTATCGGCTGATGGGCATCGATCTCTGGGGATATTCTTGCGAGTACACAAGATACAAAGAATTTTTGCAAAAGTAAGACATGAGATTTATTGGGCGATAATTTTCAATATCCATAAGATCGCCTTTTGTAAAGCTAAATTATTTTAAATTTCGTCTTGGAAACTAGCACTTCTGCTCATTTTTTAAAACAAATAAATAATATGGTTACAGGTAGAAATCTTACAAATTTAATATATTAGAGCTTAGCAATTTATATTAAGATTTCAGGTTCTGGTGAATGCAATTATGAATTTAAATTAAAAATTGACAATGGTGTAACTAGCTGCGATCAAGAAGTTTGCTGTCGCTGAATCATTGCTAAAGGAGTGCGTCGACAATTGTAATATTGACTTTAAATTTCACTCAATCAACTCAAGAGACATTGTTAAACATTCAAGACCATAGATATCAAGAAAACATCAGATCCATGGGGTATTTCTGTCAAATTGATTAGTTCTATAATAGACGCTGTTGCTCCTCATCTTGCTGATATATTTAATAATTGTATAGAGTATGGTGTGTTTCCTGACCTAATGAAATTTAGTAAAATCATACCTATATTTAAATTGGGTAGTACATCCAATCCTAACAATTTTAGACCTATATCGGTACTACCTTCATTTAGTAAATTTTACATCAAATATTAATACATTTTAATTATCATAAACTCATGTAAAATAAACAGTATGGTTTTACTAAGGGTCGCTCTACTACCGATGCTGGTATAGCGCTCTTAAAGAGTATTTATGAGGCATGGGAAGGATCGCAGGATGCTCTTGGCATGTTTTGTGACTTGTCCAAGCCAATTGATTGCGTGCAGCACTTAACTTTGGTCGTGAAGCTACACCATTACGGCATAAGACGAGCACTCGATTTTCTCACTTCTTATTTAAATAATAGGATTCAGAGGGTTGATGTGAATGGTAGGAAATCTCCTGGTTCCTTAATCAGTATGGGGGTCCCACAGGGGTCTATTTTTGGTCCTTTTCTCTTCTTAATATACATAAATGACCTACCATATTTAGTTGAAAAGAACCATGAGATAGTATTGTTTGCGGATGATACATCGCTACTTTTTAAAATGAAAAGAAGACAAAAAGTATATGACTGCTAAATTTTGATTGAAAAAAAGACATGTCCCGCTGAGTTTCTTTCGCCGGTTCTTCTCAGGTCTGAGGCAGTAATTTTAGTGAACTGGTGGTAAATTATTTGACGTTCAAAAAATGAAGCTTGTAACTTTACGCTTGTATGGTGTGGTTCGGTTGATATTACATGTACTTTTATGTAATGTTTATAATTGGTGATTATATTCATAATTTTTCAGCTATTCAATAATATATTCTTTTTTATCATGCAGTTATAACATACACCGCTATTAATTCTTTAACATGTGATGAATTTCAATTCAATTTTTGAAGTCAACTTTGTGTGCGATATATGTACGTAATCTAGAGATAATGTACTTTTTTGGTTATGAATTGCGATGCATAAAAAATAGCATGTAGAGAACTTATAATTTATAAACAGTTTCAAAGTTGTGTCAACTTTATGAAATTTATAAAAAAAATAAATTAAATGTCATCATTTGTTTTTGTTGGTAACGATTTGTACCAAATCTTATACTATTTACAAATACAGTTTGCCAAAAAAAAGGATATTGCTAAATGCAGGCTGATGATTATCAGATTGAAAATATATTAAACTATAGGAGAAAGTCTTTCAAAAATAGAAATGGAATTTATATTGATGCTTACGTAAATGATAGAAGAGAAGACGCCACTCAAGATTCAGAGTCTCCGAGATATGAAAGAAACACAGTAGATTCTGCATGCTGTAGTTGTGATGTAGATACAGATAGCGATATAGCAAATATACTTCATAAAAAATGTCCAGTTATCGCTTTAGCGCAACAACAACTTGAAAAACTTTTAAACGAAACAGACCAATTGGTTTGTGATAATGGTAGATATCCTAGGTAAATACTAAATATAACGCTGTGTTATACTTTTTGCCGCTTTGCTTACATGTTTTTTTACATCTTTACTATGCTATTTCCATTTGGAAAATGTTAAAAGGTGGTATTTTTAAAATCACCTGTTGATCTGATGAGTTAATGATAAAATGGAGGACATTAAATATAAGATGTATCAGTGTGCAGATTCAATCAATTAAAATATTAATTTCCTTATTCCCCTATGTGGAGTTCGAACTGATAACCATTATCATAAAAGATTATTGCTTATGAATTAAATCACGCTGTATCTCGCACATGGCAGGGTAGATAGAGGAAGTTTAAGACTGTGATAAATTATCGATATTTCTTAAAAAAAAGTCCTGACACAAGGCTGATTTTGCTATTATTAAAACAAAAACTAACACTTCATATTTTGCAGATTGGTGTGCGATATCTTCAATTGTTGTAAAAATTGTCTGTTGGATCCTAATAAATGTCTTTGTATATTTTTTACTTTGTTAGTGTTAGCCTGGTTTTTTGGTTTCTTGCTTGGTGCAACTACGTGTGGGAGTTGTCATCGAAAATTTTTCAGCCCCATATTAAATTGCATTGATAATATGCTTATATTTGATACATTTCTGTCAACTGAGGACTTGTATCGAGCTATAGTATAATTCAATTTTAATTTATATTGAAAGTGAATATAGTTAATTGCATATATTACATATAATTAATTTAAGGTTTTACATAAATAAAAATGTACTATAATTTTATATTAATCCTTATATATTAATTACAAAATATTTTAAATTTTGTTTTAATATTTAACTAGTGGCGTATGTACCTGAATTAACACGGTTATTTTGGTAATCAAAGGCAGGCTTCAATTTTATTTATATGTATTGATGCTCTATAGTATAATATTATATTTAATTGGTTTTCATTAATTCTAAACAACACATTTTATTCTAAATCAATGTCTACAGGCTACATTATATCTTACAATGGCCAATAAAAGTATTGAATAAGAACAAGAAGTTCCAAAAATGAAGTTTAGAGTATTCCTGTATGCGGTGTCTAAACAGTTAAAGCTAAATAATACCTATGACGAAAAAGTTCCCCCTAAAGTTTTCAAAGAAAATTCGCTACAGCATGTCTGTCTCTTAACCCAGTGCCTTTTTCCATTTTACAAATTACAAAAAACTTTGAAATAAATTCGAACTTATTTGAAGCAATTTAGTTAGTCTCAAATATGGGTTCAGTGCGTACATTAATGTCATCCTTTATTGAGTAATGTCCAAATAAACAGAGTTTACTATTGTGTAAATAGCACTTGACAAAATGTGGTCATTTGGAAATCACAGAACTATTGTCTACTTATTTATATATGTATTGATAAATACCAAATTAAATCTTTAGGGATATTATCCTACGCTCGCAAAAATGGTCACATTTAATGTAAAAACGTTTAGCTACTTCACATCTATCTATGTAGGCAATAGGTAAGTGGGCAGGACAAACATCTTGCTGTGTCAGCAGTGCCATTGTTTCATGAAACAAAATGTTTCCAGAGTAGGAGAATGGACATAATTGATTCCTCTGATTGAAAATATCCACAATTATTGTGTTTGCTAATGGATTGTAAATATAAAAGATTTCTTTAAATGTTATATATTTAAGTGATATCATTTCTGTTATTTAGATTTATTAAACATAAGCATTAAGAGAAAGAAAAAAAAGAAATCTCATTGGATCATCAACAGAGGGGATATTTTCTAAGACATACACAAGACCATTACATCCAATATGATAGGTTGAAATTAACTCAAGTTCATCAACAGTTAAAATGCAAGCAAGTAAAAAAAAATATACACAAATCAATTGTTTGAGTTTAATGTCTAGTTGTACACAGCAATATTGACAAAACAAAAAGTGTGAATTGTATGTTGAGTAATAAACAATACTAGTTAAATATACAATTCCTATCAGACATGTAATTTATTATGCATATCTTAAATAAATAATGAAAGATTTTCTTTTTAAATTGGCCAAATTATTATTGCAATAGAATAATTGTAATACTTTTGGGTAGTTACTATTTATATTTTTTTTTATATATATTGTTAGGTATTATTTCAACATCATTTGTGTCACCATAAATAGTGACTGATTGTAAACTGTAAGGATTGATATATTTTTTTACTTCTCTTCACACCATTCGTTTTCTTTTCGGACTTGGTCTTCCTCAGATGCTGTGAAATCATTTTTAATGTTGAACGTTTTACGAATTTCCTCTGGAGTTTTGCCTTTTATCATATTTGCGACTGTCTTGCATGTAACATCTAAAAGACCTTTAATATCTAAATAATTAGCCGCCAAAATTAATTCAAAAAGCGTTCCTTGATCAACTTTTAAAAAATCTGCATCCCACGATGAGATATCATCAGTGCGTTTTTCTTTGTTTTCATCGTCTTCAGGAATTGGAGGATCATCCTTATGATAAGTGGCCCACTGTATAACCTTTTTAAGAATAGCCGAATTGACATTAGGCAGGGGGACTACTTCCTCTTCGTCATCGTCCATGCCCAAGTCTTCTAACATGGTTTTTATTGTAACTGAACATTTAGCTATTTCCACGTCCACATCAAATATTTCATTGTCTGCTGATTGTATTCTGATGATCGGCATCTGCAAATATTATAAATGTAACTTTAATTAACAATGTTTTATTAAAGACGCCATCTTTATATAAAAATAGTTACTCAAATTAGCTCACCTTTGCAGGGTGTAAACACGGTATTCGAGCTCTAACCAACAAGCTAATTAACACAATCAATGCAATTGATATCCTGTTTATTTATTCAAAATATACTAGAACGAGATCTCAATCGGTTGGTGATAAAAATACGTGGATAACTATACTGTTATAAAATATGTATTGATTGTGATTTTAATTTTAGTACGGGCATAAAGTCATAAACAGAATTTGCCACAGATAAGTCATATGTTCTTTTGCAACAGATAAAAAAAACATTATACGTTTTCCATAAATACCCAAAGTTGTTAAATTTTGCCATTAAATAAACTGTAAACTTTAAAATAAATAAAACAATTTAGGGCATTACATTATTGATATATTGGTAGTTTAGTTGACATTTAAATTTTACCATTCAGCACGCAATGACTCAAATCCGGCGGAAAGTGGGGAAGGTAACGAAATGTTTTTAGGGCACTTTTAAAAAACTGTACTCACATTTGAAATATGTTTCTTTTTTGAATGTCGTGTTTAATGTCATTTTTTGGCCTCAAAGCATTAATTTAACGCTCTTCAGATACAATTAATAAAATATGAGTTTGAAATGTGAAAAAAATAGTTAAAAATGCTTAAACAGAAAGGAAAATATGTAATATTTATATCAGTTGTGTGACTATATTACATGGCTCAAATCGTAATAAGGAATAAAAACATGTCAGATATTACTTATTATATCAAAAGCAAACAAACATTTTATTAAAAAAAATACAATAAATTAACAATAGTATTCAATTTGTTTATTACTTTATATTAAACAATCAAGACGTCAATTGTGTGACTTCACTCCATATTCTCAGCAATCATTTAAGGCGTGGTCCGAATTATGCTCACATTGCTCACGACGCTTACACTGCTAGCGGGCGGTCCGATATTAGTGAGCGCGCTAACGTCTATTAGCAGTACTAACAATACGGACCACTTGTGAGCGTGCTTACGATTTTGACAAGTTAATATGTTTAACTTATCAAATTCGTAAGTACCTAATAGAGCATTTTTTATATAAATATGAGTGGAGTATGTGCTATAGCCGATGAATATTAAAAATTACTTGTGAAAATGGTTGTATTCAAGCATTTTTCGCAATTGAGGAAATTGACAATAGTGACATTGACGTGAGGGATATATTAAACGTCAAATAAACGTCAAAATAACATCAACGCTCACGGTGCTCACGCTCCGACCCGTCAGCACTGTAAGCACTAGCCAGTGACGTCACAAGTGACGTCATACTATTCACAACGCTTACTGTGAGCGATAAAAGTTCAATTCGGACCGGTCGTTGGCGCGCTGTGAGCAGTGTAAGCATGATTCGGACCACGGCCTTAGATTATTGATTTATGTAATACTTTTATATAGCAGAAGTTATACTAATAACAGTAAGTGATATTTTTTAATTAAAAAATACGTGCTTTAAACAAAATATGTGATAAGTAATGCCACCTGCTAATGAAATGATAAGAAAACATACTCAAAGGTATACAAAATTTGGGAAATAGATCCAGATTTGAAGGGTAAATATGACTTTGAATTCAGCAGGCCTTTGACAATTTTCAAAGTTTTTTTCAACAAGTAAGCTTTTATAAATAACATTTTTAATAACAAAAAACTATGGATGATTTTTGAAAAAAAAATTATAAAAATTTAATGATTAAAGAAAATTGTCAAATGGCTGTTGAATTCAGTATCATGAGTAATTTCATAATAGTTTTGCAATATAAACTATTGAAATGAACAATATTGTAATGAATATTTAATCCTTCACCATAGAATTGCTGATGCTATCAAATTGCAGCCGTTGTTCTTTAATAAAACATAAAAGAGGTATTTTTTTATTTTAACTAGGTACATAATCTCTTGCCACTGTTATGTCTACACGCACTATTGTTGGAGTGGTTGATTATGGACAATGCTATATTGGTGATGATTTTTTTTCAGGGTTTTAAAAAAATACGTAATTTCTAGTGTGGATATACGTGTATATGTACTAAAAAGAATTGTGTAGTGTTGGCTTTGTTATGATCAAATCGATTCTTATTATTTGAAATTAACTATACTACTCGAACGCATCTATTTTAATTTTATATAATAAATAGTTCATGAGAATAAGACATTTGGTGATCTGATGATGAACTAAATAAAGTTGTAACATAGGCCGTGGTCCGTAATTAGCTTACATCGCTCACAGCGCGCCAACGGTCGGTCCGTATTGAGCTTTTATCGATCACAGTTAGCGTCGTGAATAGTATGTCGTCACTTGTGATGTCACTGGCTAGTGCTAACAGTGCTGACGGGTCGGAGCGTGAGCACCGTGAGAGTTGATGTTATTTTGACGTTTAATCTATTCTTCACGTCAATGTCACTTTTGTCAATTTCCTCAATTGCGAAAAATGCTTGAATACAACCATTTTCACAAGCAATTTATAATCTTCATCGGCTATAGCACATACTCCACTCATATTTATATAAAACATGCTCTATTAGGTACTTACGAATTTGACAAGTTAAACATATTAACTTGTCAAAGTCGTAAGCACGCTCACAAGTGGTCCGTATTATTAGTACTGCTAACAGACGTTGGCCGTGGTCCGAATTATGCTCACATTGCTCACGACGCTTACACTGCTAACGGGCGGTCCGATATTAGTGAGCTTCACTCTACGGCTACGCTCCGTAAACTAAATGGCCAGAAACATTTTTCAATAGTGTTATTTTAGTTATTTATTATTAGACTCAAGTCTCTATAACGTCAAAGTCACACGAATTTTGCCGCGTCGGAGGTACACTGTGACCGCTATTTTGATAATTCGGTATATAATCGAATAAAATCTACATTGCCAACATATATTTTTTTATAAATTTGTAGTTTAGGGGGATTTTAGGTGATTTGAAATCACTGTTAGGGGGAAAAATTTCAGGTGTTGGCAACACTGTAGTGGAGTTAATGAATATTGACATATCTGTAATCAGAAACAGAAAAGACCTCAGGACCGAACCGAGGTTGTGGGCTGTTGATCTTGAGCTGTGTTTTTATTTTGGGTTAGCTATTACTGTATAAGAGCCAACCATTAGTGAGTTTTTAAAGTAACTTATAATATAATTTATTGAAACGTTATTTACATTTATAAAAAAATATGGCTCCTGGAGACAGGACATCGGAAACGTCGCAGCTTGTATCATCTAATACTAATTCAAAACCAAGTTATTTAAATATTTTAAGTAACATATGTGCGGTTATCTTTACCGGAATTATATTTTATTGTAGCTTTAAAGATGGAATATCTTTATTTGCATTTCATCCAACTTTTATGTCTATAGGTGTAAGTATACACACATTCTAGAAATTTACATAAATTCCTTGTTTTTTATTACTTTGCTCGTGATAAAATAAACTAAATTTAGTATAATCAATCATATTGCTAATATAACTTAAGCTTTTAAGTAATCATTTATGATTAATGAAGATATCTTATCTGTTTTTCATTTTTAGTGGCTGTTATTTATGACATCTGCAGTAAATGCTGTCACTCCTGGAGATTTAGCCACAGAGTGGATGCCTATTCGTCTGAGAAGTGCTCGTCACTGGGTTATACAATTAATTGCAATATCATTTATTTTAATTGGATTTTTCTGTATCCTCTCCAATAAGATTATTCATGATAAGGGACATTTTACTACTTTACATGGAAAATTTGGATTAGCATCTTTGATATTTATGGCTAGTGTTAGTCTAGGAGGACTGTGTGCTCTTTGTAGCCTAAAATTAAAGGATTATCTTGCACCAATTTACACTAAACTTATTCATGCATCTTTCGGTCTACTAACATTTTGCCTGGGTGTAATAACAATAATACTTGGCACATTTTCGGCGTGGTGGAGATTTGGAGAAATATTAAGATATGCAAGTCTTATCTTGGTTCTAACAATAATGATATTGACAGTTTTACGCCCTACTCTCAAAGTTTACTTTCGTTTAAAAGAGAGACTTGGATGTTCTAATAACTAAATAGATTTGATGATGCATATAAAAATACTAAAAATGTTAATGTAAAATTCAGTTATTTAAATATAAAAAATACATCTTATAAAAATAAAAAAAATATATTATTCTATTTTGGAAACTATTAATGTATTGTATAATTGTCTTCTATCAAAAGTAGTGAAATGGAAAAGTGTTTGCGTATATTTTTATTAGACAAATAACTTGTCTATATTAGAAATTGTGAAATAGTGATAAACATGAAATATAAATAGAGTATTCAATAAAATTGATGACAAGTGTGCCAAAGATTTGATATTTATAATAAGGTATATTTCAAATATATTTATTACAAAATTTTTATTAAAACTCTATTTACTTCAGATTTGAGTTGTATATTAGAAATAAAATATTAGTGAAAAGAAAGTAATGATATCATTTACATGACAATCTCTAAATTGTATAAAGCCAAGTTTGTTTTGGTGTCATCTAATGTGTTTCTAAGTCTAGGATTTTTGTATTTTTTAAGTTTAATTTTGTTATTAAAAGATTTTTACTATGACTATATACAGTTTGTTAATATGTACAACAACATATATAGGAAGTAAGTTTAGTATGTGCAGATAATAATATAAAAAATATTAAAATTAATATTTATATATGTAAAATCTTTGCATACTATGTTAAATGGGAATCTTAATACATATTATCTTCCAAAGAATTTAGATTTAGATGGAACTAGTGCTTTTTGATCAATGCTACTTTAATAATATTGTAAATTGTATTTTAATGTGCATTGCTATTTATCTAACAGTGTAGCTAGCTATATATTATATTTATACATTAAAATGTTATTTTATTTTGTTTATAATCTGCTGGTGCTTTTTAGAACTTTTGTTTTTTGTAAATTTTGAAGTGTTTTTTTTTACCTAATATTTAATATTCTTTTTTTACTATTGTTGTACTATTTTATATAAAATTAAGGCTTATCAAGCGCAAGAAGTTACTATGAATTTATAAAACATAAAAATACAATAAGGTCACAAATAAGCTTCGATCAAATATTCAGTCGAAAGCTTAAAGTATTTTTAACATATTTAAAATGATATTCTACACTTAGACAGTAATGTCAGTTTCAATATATTTTTGATTGTTGTTTAAAATAAAAAAAATGTATACATTCCTATAATTTGAGACTTAAATTATTTTAATAAATGTAATTAGTAAAGCATGTTCTCCCCATGTATGTGAACATATATAATATATGCAGATGAAAAATCAACAACATAGTTTTTTTAATCCTTTATATAAATAAAGAAATGCTACATAGAAGTAAATAAGAATGAGTGACACTTTCAGTTTGATGTGGTATTTCGAATATAACAGAGAAGGCAGAAGTAACCTAATTTCTGTAACTGTTGCTTACGCACCATTAATAACTATGTTACGCCAGTAACTTTACGGAACTCTACGCCTAGTTTGCCTCAGACCAATGGAAATAAGTAATAAGGGTTGTCCTAAGGAAGAGAGAGAGAGAGATACGAGTATGCTCAGGCGGCCTTTTGTTTAGAAAGGTAAAGGTGAACGATTCTATCATACATAAAATTTTCGTAGCTTTACAGTTCACTGGGCGCACGTATATTATCGTCAAGTAACAAAATTTTCTTTTAGGTCGAACCAGTAGTACCTGAGATTCACGCGTTCAATGATACAAACAAAACAAACAAACTTTTTTACTTAATTAACATATATGAAACGACATTTACTTTGATATTTAAATTCTGTTATCGACTGTGCTTACTGTAAAAGGTACTAGGTTTTATTACACTAGGGTACAAATGTTGAATTTAAAAAAGTATTATAAAACATTTTTTTTATTGATACTAGAAGAATTAAGCTTGATATTATAATTTCGACAATGACCACCTTAGTTAAAAACTGTTTTGTAATCATTAACCCTTCTCCAGTAAATTTACAAGACAATTTCAAAAACAAAGAAAAGAAACAACAGTTACAACAATTTACAATTTTATTTTTTTTCTTTTCTTTAATTTTAACATTAGATGTGTTGGTTAAATTGTACGTGTGTTGGTGTGTGTTTATGTGTTTCTATACGTACAAGTGTATATATGTTTGAAATGCACGTGTGTTTAGATACGTCTTACAAAAACAGATTTTCAGTTACATCGTATGCCGTAAGTTTTAAGAAACTTAACTTAGCTTCACGTTATATTCCTAGCGGGTAGCGTTGCCAGGCGTCCGGATAAAGCCGGACATAGTTAGGCTTTTTGGTTGCATGTCCGGCCAAAATAAACGGTGTCCGTCTTGTCCGGCTTTTGTTAGGCTTTTTACATTTCGCAAACAAGCGAGCACCGCCACCGCGCCGCCGAGTGCAGGCGACGAGACGTGCCGACAAACCAAAAATATGAATAATTATTTTTATTGTATAACTCATAGAGAATTTTTTTTTTGTTTTATTGTTTAACTTAAAGAGAAGTTATTTATTTTTTTTAGTTAAAATGTCTTATTTGTGCTTTTCTTATTATTTAAGAAAAAAACAAATATGTTGATAAATGTTTAAGTATCTAGATTTTTATGTTTGACTGATGATTTGACTGTTTAATAATAAAGTACCTATCTAAGACTGATTTGGCATTCGTTTTATTTATTATTTCACTAGAAATTAACAAGATTTATGACAATAATCAAAAAGACTTGATTTTACATACAATTTTTTCGTCGTACCTATTAATACTAAGACAAAATCTGTAATAATATGGGGTGTCCGGCTTTTTTAGCCAAATGTCCGGCCAAACTGGTTGGTCTATCCGGCTATTAGGTTTGGCGACCTGGCAACGCTACTAGCGGGATAGGCTGAGAGATAGGAGCGCCAAACGTTACGGTCTCGGAATGTCTCTTTCGCCTCGTCCACTGTCATCAACCTCAATACGTGCATGTATCTTAGATACCTGCTGTGTTTTCGAAGAACAACCGAGGTCTGCCTAAAAAATCTTTCCTTCTTCCTGCATTTTCTCGACGTGCCCAAATTACCTGAGCACTTTCTTTATTCTCACTGTAACACCCACCTACCATTCTGTGTATCTCTTCATTGGGTACGCGATCAGGTGAACTAACTAAGAAAAAAGAGATCTTATCTCTACAATATTCATCTTTCTGACATTTTTCTCCTTTAATACCCACGTTTCGCTGCCGTAAGAACGTCGGTGCCAATACTGCATTGTGTACGGCCAAGCGCGCAGCTATGATGACGTTTCGCCGTCTCAACAATGCAGCTGCACTGTTAATGTGCTCCTTCCAGGTAAGGGTTCCATCGAGCCATACTCCCAGGTATTTTTTTTAATTTTAAAATAAACTCTTTTAAACGGATTAATCGCGTATATTGTTCTTTTAACATTTTTAGAAACCCGACGTTTCGAACACTTTACAGTAGTCCGTGCACTCAGGCCCGCCACAAGCGGGCGTGCAAGGCGTGCACGGACACGGGCGGCACTTCCATGGGGGCGGCAACCCGAGCGATTCGTCATCGTCACGTAAATATTCAAAGCCGTCACGTAAATATTCAAAATTTTAGCCGTGTGATCCCGGCTTAGAATAGGATCACCCTGGTACTGATGGTGTCGTAAGAGGCGACTAAAGTGCGTGTGGTAGAGTCACGTTGCCAGCAATGGCAACACGCATGAGCAGACTCGACCGGATTGTTACCACCCCCGGCATTTAAGACCGGCGTTAAGTAGTGGCTTTGGCCACTGCGTTTCGTATTAGGTAATGCCGGGCCCCCGGTGCCCATCCTCCTTAAAAGACGGCAACGCTCCTGTAGCTCCTCTAAAGTTACACGGAGCCGTGGGCGACGGTGATCACTTACCATCAGGTGACCCGCACGCTCGTTTGCCGTCTCTTCCATAAAAAAAAAATTCAAAAATATTTTCTTAATAAATAGTTATCCCACTTACAGCATAGGAAATGTCATGGCATGGAAAAACTGTGTGCCGTCAGCGTACGGCATCTAAAGTTTAAGGACGATTCAAGAAGTGAATCAGGCATTGTCGGTATTGATTTTTTTAATGTAATCGTTGCATTAAAGTTGCATTTTACAGAAAATTTGAATAATGATCCATAAATCCTATAGCAATATCTTTTTGCTATCTGTTTGTGAGATATGGCTCCATAAACTAGGAAGTAGCTATGCGGTCAAGATATCTTTGTATAAATTACATGAAGTTTCAGCCTTCATGTAATTTGATGAAAGTTCCATTATTATAAAGAAATACAGCAAATCTAGTGTTTTATTTGGATCTATTATCCGGTAGGTTGGGCTTATTTCCGTCAAGGCATAATAATAGTTGTCTGCCTTTAGTAGTTATAAGCCTTGAGCCCCCAGTATGTATGTTTGGCGTCCAGTCACCACCAGCCACAAATCTTCCTCCCAGTAATGTAAAATTCTTCGCCAATTGGTGAAACTAAATTCTTTAAATTTAATTTCACCAATTGGCAAATAGTAGATTACCGAAAGGTTCAGGGGACCAAAGTTACCTTCCACCACAACAGTCGTAACCTGGATGTGCTTTGTCCTATACTCCGGGAGCACTGGATGTTTCTATTATTTTTATTACAATCAGGGCCGCTGCTAGGTGTTAGAGCGCCCGCGTGCAATACTGATTGTACCGCCCCGTAACTACATAACTATATGCTGAGAGAAAAACATTTAACCAAATATAAACCATTTATTTTGATTGAAAAATATTTTTGTTTACTCAAATGCAAAATCATATTATTATCATCAACAAATTTAGTATTGTCATTTTGGCAGCCCGCGAGCAGCGGTTAAGTGACCCATCAAACTGGTCAAAGGAGACTATAAATGACCAAATTTACTAAAAAATACCGAGGGCAGGTGCTCGGGAAACACTTGCTGCTATCCTCCCATCTTTCATATAAAATTATGGATAATAAGAAAAATGGATTCTCGTGTGATTCGGCCAACCCCCGGCGCCATGAGGTATCCGGACATCGTGGTTTGAAGTTTGCTACTGAAGACTGCAGAAGTGAGTAACCAGGCTCCTGTACGAGAGACTGCTACTGCAAAACGATTTGTTCAATTGGTATTCAACTTTAACCGGTTTACAAGAACGAGAAGCTCGTCGCTGGGGAACCTACCTCATTTACCGACAATAAATACAATGCTGCAGAATAAACCTCCTGAAGTCCGAACAATCAGACTGACAGACTAAGAGTCTCTGTAGATAGAAGCGAAAAAGGTAGAAACACGCCTTCCCCATAAAAATCACAATAAGTATTAGATTTAGCGTGTTGCCCCTTGATCCCAAAGATGCTGAGGAAAAGCCAAGAGAAACACGGCCTAGTAAGCTACAACCCATTATATTATACGGCATTGAATATATTATTAAGCTTGTAGAATTATTACAGACCACCCACACATAATGCACAACAGAAACCAATTAAGAATAACTTGGACACAGCGTTTTACAAAAACGTCATAACACTAGTTCGAAATAAAGTACTTAAAAGACACTTTGTTAACTTAAAAGATCCACGCTGCTAGAGGATCGTTAAAAAAGTCTGCACTATACAACTCCACATAGTGCAACAGTTGAAGCCATCGAAAAGACTGGAAACAAAGACTTTGGTAAAATTATGAACTCAAAATTGGAACCAGGAGTATCTCAACTTCTTTTGTTAATATCGAAACCAGAGTTAACAATACAAAAATGAAAGATATTAAATATATCTACCACCAAATGCTGCCTGTCAAATGAAGATCCAAACAAAAAGAAAAACATTACCGCAATTTCAAAGATGCCAACAATACGGTCACTCCAAGAATTACTGCATGAGACCCTATAACGTAGTAGTAAAATGGGGCCAGGGACACAAAACAACAGACTGCGGAAAGAAAGAAAGTAACACACCAGCATAATGTGTTCTCTGCCAAGGAGCACATTCGGTCAACTATAAAGGCTGTGAAGTCTACAAGGAGGTCTTAAAGCGTCGCATAGCAAGAATCCCTATACCCAGCGGCAAAACACGAGAAGCGCCAACTAAAACTATCCCCTTAGTTACACGACCACATCTTAAAGAATTGCAGGAATTACAACTATACTATGATATATTGAAATATAAAAAAATAACCCAACAACTACAACTGGTATAAACATTAAAAAGAAGAACGAACTGCTAATCAAACAGTCGGAAGAATTCGACATGGTCTTTATAACAAATGGGCACTTTTATGATCCTCATAGTCACTATTGTTGATAAAATATCAAAATGACTGACCTAAGAGAGGCGACCTGGAACATCAATGGTCTTGCTTCGAACAAGAATGGCTTAGAAATCTTTATAAACTTTAACCAACGTGACTTATCATCCAGATGGAATGGGTCATACAGGATATATTACCATTGTAATAAGAAATTCTATGGAACATCAAGTGTTCCCGGAGTATAGGACAAAGAACACCCAGGTTACCACTGTTGCAGTGGAAGGTAACCGTGGCCAACTGAACGTTTCGGCAATCTACTATTCGCCAATAGTTGAAACTAAATTAATTGAATTTAGTTTCACCAATTGACGAAGATTTTTACATCACTGGGAGGAAGATTTGTAGCTGGTGGTGGGACGCCAAACACATACTGGAGGCTCAAGGCTTACAACAACTAAAGGCAGACAATTAAAGTTACGCCTTGACGGAAATAATCCCAAGTGTATATCACCGGGAGAACCAACCTACTGGATAACAGGTCCAAATAAAACACCAAAAATGCTGTAATACTTCATAATAATGGGACATTCGACAAATTACATGAAGGATGAACTTTCATGTAATTCGTTGAAAGTCTAGACACACGCGTGTCCTTACTATTACGACGTCCATTATTTGCTACGAGAGGCCTCATATCTTGTTCCATAAACTCAAGGATTGAGGAGGGGTCTAAGAATTCATTGAGGAAAGCATTGATATAACGATCTCCTTAAAACACCTGACGAGATAGATGATGCGATCTAATACATTACTAACCTCATACAAAAAGCTTGCTGGGTTAACACTCCTCTTTAAAAATAAAAAGGTTAACAAGCTGTTAACGTGCAGTGCACGCCTTGCACGCCCGCTTGGGGCGGGCCTGATTACAATGGCTGTTACTGTATGTCCCGTTCCATCTGGATAATAAGTCACGTTGTTATTGTTAATGTTTATAAAGATTTCTAAGTCATTTTTGTTCAAAGCAAAATCATTGAAGTTCCAGTTCGCCACTATTAGGGCAGTTATTTTGATATTTTTTCAACAATGATGACTATGAGTCTCATAAGACTGCTCATTTATTGTAAAGATCATGTCAAATTCTTCCGACTGTTTGATTTGCAGTTCTTCTATTTTAATGTTTATACCAATTGTAGTTGTTGGTTTATTGTTTTTATTTTTTATTATATCAGGGTATAGTTGTTCTTCTTGCAATTCTTGAGGATGTGGTCGTGTAACTAAGGGGATAGTTTTGGTTGGCACTTCTCGTATTTTGCCGCTGAGTCAATACTCAGCGACCAATGGTTTCCTGCTAAGTGACTTTTTAGGATCTGCTTGTAGACTTCGCAACCTTTATAGTTGGCCGAAAGTGCCCCTTGGCAGAGAACACATTGTGCTGGTGTGTTACGTTCTTTCATTGGGCAGTCTGTTGTATGATGTCCCTGGGCACATTTAACTACTACGTGATAGGGCATGCATGCAGTAATTCTTGGAGTGGTCTTATTGTGGGCATCATTAAAATTGCGGTAATGTTTTTCTTTTTGTTTGGATCTTTGATTGTGACAGACCAGTGGTAGATATATTTAAGTCTTTCATTTTTGTATTGCTAGCTCTGGTTTCGATATTAACAAAAAAAGTTGAGGTACTCCTAGTCCAAATTTTGAGTTGATAATTTACCAAAGACTTTGTTTCCAGTCTTTTCGATTGCTTCAACGGTTGCACTATGTGTAGTAGTGTAGAATTTTTACAACTATTCTCTAGCAGCGTTGATCTTTTAAGTTAACAATGTGTCCTATGAGTACTTTATTTCGAACTAGTGTCGTTTTTGTGTAGCGCCGTGTCCACACAAGTTATTCTTAATTGGTTTCTGTTGTGTATTTCCGCAGCATCTTTGGGATCAAGGGGTAACCCGTTAAATCTATTACTTGTTGTGATTTTTATGGTAAAGGCTAGTTTCTCCCTTTTTCGCTTCTGATTTTTATCTACAGAGACTTTTAGTCAGTCTGGTTGATCGGACTTCATGATGTTTCTTCTGTAGCGTTGAATTTACTGTCCTGGGGTATGCTCCCAGCGACGACGTTCTCGATCTTGTGAACAGGTTAGGGTGGAATGCCAATTGAACAAATCGTTTTCCAGTAGCAGTCTCTCGTACAGGAGCCTGGTTACTCACTTCTACAGTCTTCAGTAGCAGATTTCATACTGCGAGGGCCGGATACCTCATGGCGCCGGGGGTTGGCCGGATTGCATGACAAATCATTTTCCTTATTATCCATAATTTTATAAAAAGAAGGTCGGAAGGGAGCAGCAAGTATTTCCCGAGCAACTGCCCTCGGTGTTTTTGAGGAAATTTGGACACTTACAGTCTCCGATGGCCAGTTTGATGGGTCACTTAACCGCCGCCCGCCGGCCACCAAAGTGACTATACCAAATTTATTGGATTAATAATAATAGATATGATTTTATATATTTTATATTTCAGTAAACAAAATTTGTATTAATCAAAATAAATGTTTTATATTTAGTTAAGATGTTTTTCTCTCAGCATATGTAGTAACGGAGCGGCACAATCGGTATTGTACGCGGGCGCTCAAACAACTAGCGGCGGCCCTGGGTGCGCTTTATATATTTTTTTACACGTTTTTGTTTTGCCAAAGACGTAACACTGCTGGCTGAGACTATGGAAAACTGAGCACAATGCTCGAAGATCTCAGTAGTTCTTATCAAAGGGCAGGTCTAAAGACAATCACAGATAAAACAATAAACACGTTTAATACTCTGCTTCACTTGGTATTAAGAGTACTACCCTTGTTGACTATTGCTTATAGTTTTCATTTTCGATAAATCGATGTTCTGATACTGCTATAATAACATCGATATAAAATCAATGTTTGCCACCTTATTATCGCGCCACTAGTAGATCACTCTGGAATGTCAGAGATGTCAAAAGTGAGAAAATAACGATATATACAGGTAGCGATATAATTTTAAAATATCTACATCGATAAATCGGGGAAAACATATCGAAATATTGTATCACTATAAAATGTTTTGTTTGAATATGTTTTGAATAATAATATTTATAGAAAAATCTCAATAAATATGAATTTCATACTAGTTTTCCTCTTTTCATTAAGCAAATAAGTTATAAAAATATTAAAAACTAAATAAAAATATTTTGAATACTTTATTATATTAGGCGAAACAGTATTTGTAGTGAAAACAATAAAACTCTATTATTTACATGCTTTACTGTCAACCGGAACCTAATGTTAGGGACCACCTAGTTAATTCTGGAAGCCAACGCCACCCTACGCCAAACAGGGTGCTTGGACGCTGGTGTGAGTTGATGGCTCTTGCTGGTTTGACAAATCTTTAAATACGTATAAACAGTGTATAAGCTGTTAACATAAATAAATGTCTTGGATATTTTGTATTGACATATCGATATATCGGATAAATAAATGTCAGCTTAAATACCGATATATCGATATTTTTCAACAAACCTAGACATACGTCACTAATTGTAATTTTATCGGTTGTCTCTTTTTAACGTACGTCTTAATATGAGATAAACACTTCATATGGCATTTGAGCAGGTTGTGACTTGTCTTGTTATGCTGTAGTCAAGTTGTATAGAACTTTTAAGTTTACCTCAAAAGTTTAGTTATTATTTTGAGATGTGCGCTATCGCTATCATTCTCATACGTGACGACTTTCAGTGTAGTTATAAATTTTATAGTAGACAATATTTTGCAATTATTTTTAAGCAGACTGAGTAGTAAAATACTGTGAGTTATTTAAATAAATTGTGTGGATAACGTTACATCGTATATGTAATTTCATGTGAAATAAAAAGTTTATTGTTTCTTTGATTTTTTATTAATTAGTGAATTTTTAGTGAACAGTGTTATTTTAAAGTGTATTTAGCAAATATGGCAAGGTAAGCAATTTAAATATTTTATTTATATAAAAGTTTATTCAAATTTATTTTGATAATTTTCTATTTTAAATATATGGTAAATAAATTTGAACAAGATTGTCTTGACATATATAAATTTCTTAGAAATTGCAAAAGAAAAATAGTAATTTAAACATTTAAAAAACTAAGATTTTTTTGTTTTTGTTTTGCATTAAAAATTAAATAAAATATATGCATTTATTACATAATAAACTTGTAATTTTGAACTCTTTAAAACTTAATATAACATATTTTAGGAATAAAAATCTTGTTGAAAGATTTTTTAAAATATAAATATAATTTTAGCCAGAAGAAAATATGGACTTTAGTGTTGACAAAATACAGTGCTAAGTTCTGCTAATTGATGATGACTTTTTTAAAACCTCATTTTTAATGAACATATTTAATTGCCTACTAGTTAGAGGTAGTGTCAAGGTCTACTGTTTATCTTGAAGCTTCATAAAGATGAAAACTAGTGTTACTACTGCTTAAAAAAATTGAGAGTCATGGCATTTTGAGTGATCTTGTCTTATTACCAAAGAGGAAATGAAAGAAATTCATGCTTCACGAGGGGAAATCAAACTTCTAATCATTGTATATAAGGATCATTGCAAATAAGGCTTGATGCCAAGTGACACACTTTAGTAGAGGTGTAAGTGGAGGATCAATTATCGAGCATAAAATTAATTAAATTTAGTGTTATCAGTTATCAAATACTAATCATATACATGTGAACACAGATGACTACTTAGTATTAAATTAATTCACTATAACAATGTCTATTCCGTTACAGAAGAGCTCAAAGTAGTACTTGAGTTTTACTATCTAAGCTCTGCCAATTAATTATAACTTTTTTTTTACTACTTTTAAAGTGCTATTCCACAATTAGGAAAGAAAAATACTAATGTGTAAAAATTTTAACATAGCAGGATTTGAATCTGCAGAAATTTATAAAAATCTGAAAAGATGTATCAATATAACTTGTCTCCTAACTTTTAGTTTTTCCTTCTATTCATTTCATTGGAATGTAAATAAGCTTTTAAAAAATTGTTATATATATTATATATGTTATATATATAGATACAAATTTCCTGCAATTCATCAACAGAACCTAATTACTATAAATTTAATAGTGTTTTTATTTTTTCCTTATAATAAATTTCATTAAATATCAAGAGTAAATGAAAATATCAAAAAATACCTGCAGTATACAGTACTATTATTGCATTTCCAAAACAATTATGAATGCTAATAAAAAGGGCAGGACTGTTACAACAACTATTTTGCTTGACAATGAAATCTATTCTGACGATGAACTAACATGAACATCTAGAATGTAAAATATATAAAGGATAAATAGAAGAACTATTTGTAAATTAAGATAGAAGTTGTTTTGTTATCGTTACAGTTGCCATTTTATATCTATTTCTATTATTTTATACATTTATCCTCTCTTTTATACAGTTCAATTTAAACTTTAATTGTAAGAGGAATGTGTTTTTGCTTTTAAAAAAAAATATAAATTTCTAATAGTAATTTATAGATTTTATTTAATTTAGTTGTACTTCTACAGTTACATAATTATAGTACAATTTTTATAGATCTAATGCACCCCTTTTTAGAATTATCATTTTGATTTATTTAGTTTTTTTTATTTAATTTTTAAATTAACTGCTGTATTTCGCAAAATAACACAATAGGCAGAGGCATCCTATTATTTTTCTCTCTTATTTCCTCATGATTTGCCTACTTTTCGAAACTTTACATGCTGTTTGGCCCTACATCCATTTAAATAAGCAGTATACTTCCTTAAATGTGGAATAACATTTAAATACATTTTAAAAATGACATTTGCGTGTGTGAGAGACAGTTTAAATCTCACGGAAAACAATACTCCTAGCTCTTAGTCTAACATACAACACGCGCGGCGGTACATATTATACGAGTATAGTTTCAATTTCACCTCTCCTCAAAATCTCAATCTTAGTCAAATTAAACAATAGGCTATAATTAGGCTTATGTACAGCAGTAATTCAATTGGCGTTAATTAAGTGCAAATAAATAGTAAAGTCGAATCCATTATTTAATTTTTAAGTTTTACAGTATGTGTATTTATAAATTGATACAGTATTTAACACATAAATCTATACTTTTATACTTAAAATAAATTTGTAACTGATAGTGTAATACGAGCGGGCGAAGCCGCGAGCCAGTAGCTAGTATAGGATTTTTTTTAGAAACTTATACATAAGTTTTTAAAAAAAACATAAAAAATAATAGATTGTACGCAGTAGTTTTGAAATAACAATAATCTTAATAATTTTTCACTGTTATATTAAAATCAAGACAAAAATAGTTTTGTCCTCAACCAATTAAGCTCTTCATTGTTTCTGTTCAACAATGTAAATTAAAATGTAACAACAATACGAAATATTTTTTGAAAAGCTATTATTAGGATTTCAACGGAATTTATTCATAAAAAATATCCAGATGTTATAATTCATCTTATTTTTTTATTATAACAGCTACATAAACGTAACTTCGTAAGTTGTAAGTTTCATAACATATCATGTTATTTATACGATACGTAAATATTAAACTAACAACCCCCTTACATGATAAACTATTAAATCAGCTTATCAATTAACAGTTAAACTAATAAATAACTTTTTAATTGAACTTCAAATACCTAAGCATACAATATCGATATTCTTCTTAATATCAAATAAGCTTAGTAAAATACTAATATTAATTATTAATATTATTATTATATGTAGGCATAACTATTAATATAATAGTTATGCCTACATATAATATTAATAATTAATATTATTATTTATTATAATCAATAATACCTGGGACGTTGAGTTCTCAAAATTCGAGATGCTATTCCTCAAACTTGGCGGATAGTAGTAACAGAAGTGTCTTAATGTTACCAGATTTTCTTAAAACGATTTCTCAGGGTCCTTCTGTCTGGTATGTGTGGAATATAGAGTAAAGTTAAAGACAAAACCTTAAACAAATGAAAGCACTAGACGCGTTCAGACGAAACTTTAAGAAGCATCTATAACCGTGTGCGATATCTTCGAAAGCGAGTGAATATTTAGTTTAAAAAGTATGTACTACTAATAAAAGGACTCCATTCATAACATTTTTTTCTTTTGTAAGTTATTATGGAAATAACATGGTAATTATCCCACTAAGAAAAATGTTTATTGATTGACCAAACGGGTGTCATATAGGCAGGGTTACTAATTAGGTAATTCCTGGTGAAATCTTTAACGAAAAACGTAAGCCTACAATCTAGTGGTGGTTGCTAAATGCACCGATAAAGTCCGATTTCGTAGCAGATGTGAAAAGTCAAAGTTTTTTGAATGACACAGACTGCTTAAGCTATTCGGGATCGAACTCAATCAGCAATCTTTGCGGCGGGCAAGCCAGTTGTTGACTTTGCTAGGGTGCACACGTTTTATCGACAGGGAGATACGTTATAGTCCAAGATAAAGAGATATAACGTCTGTGAAATGACTATGCTTAGACGGTGAAAAGAAGGCTGCTTTTACGGAGTGGCAGCAATCCAACTCTCCTGAAACAATGTACGATATAGGGTACGATAGTTTGATTTTAGCGAAGATTAAACTGGCTAGCAATATTACTGAAGAATGGCTTTCAATACTTCCTAACATATCTTTAAAAAAATAAGTTAAATTTGAACACAATGAAATGATAATTACTTAGTCGCATTACGATTACGGTGATGCTCTTGTAGTTTTTTCGCTACGTCTCGAATTCAAAGACCACCTCGAATGTATGTGTTACATATGTCATAGTGCATCTTAAACAACAGTTTAAAAATATTTAAACAAACAAGGGCTTCTAAAATTTTCCTTTGATTTTAAAAACGTAGTAGAGAGGACACATGATTTGTTGGGTGATCTAAAATATAGAGGAAACCCAATTTAATGTCCCAAATTAGGTATCCCATACTGCTCCTACCATAAGGCACGATGTAGTTTTCACAAGGGTTTTGTAATTTTAAAATAATTATTTGATTAGTTGTTTTGACAAATTAAATGCCAATAATATTTTAATTAGTTACTAAAGAGCTGCGATTATATTTAATAAATGTATTTGTTTATGTTTTAAACAAATACAATTATACTAATTAAAACTATATTAAAACCTAACGTCCTCGTTATTCTGCTTACTGATAACGAGAAAGAAAATATTGATTGTGTTTTGCTTTAACATCACAGTAATGGTGGCCTTTTTTCTAAATAAATTAGGATACGTTATTATAAAGTATGATTAGCAACTCTAGATTGAAAACATACATATTTAAACCAATATTTATTAAAACGTTAAACTCGTCATATTATCTAAAATTGCATCACACAAATAAATGACCCTTCTCTAAACCGGACTAAAAATGGTGAGCTTTTGTTTTTTTTTCTTTAGCATAGTGTGTGCTACCCAGCGCTTGGTACTGGCTATCGGGTTATGCGATGAGTCATGTTTCTTCTGTCGCACACAACAAGCTTACACCGCGATATCGCCTACTTGTCGTCTCTTTCTTTGCATAACATAAAGTACATAGTGTTATGATAATTGTTTATCTATAGATTTTTCTGGAAACTATTATAAGATCCATATATTATATTGTAATATATACTTACATACTAGTAATTATAATTTTAAGATACTAAATCGATACATTATTGCTAGATCATGTGACTCTTACGTAATAAAAACCATTATAATATCTGCCTCCCACAATGTTTACACGGTCATAATATGTAGTTGATGTTTGAAGGTTATTACTCGTATTCTGCTTAATTTTTGATGAGTAATTCATTCTAGGTAGGTATTTATATCAGTTATTTACACTTGGTAATTTAATACGTTTGATAAAACTTTGTTATTCGTGCGAACGCTTTTTCTAATCAATATTTCAATGCAATTTTTATCTTATTAATGTAAATTAATATTAATAATTTCATTAACTATGTAATGTGCTATCCATACCCGGTTCTAATTATATAATTTGAAGAAAAATAGACATAGAATAGCTTATTAACTTAACTTACCTTCACGCTATATCCCTAGCGGGGTAGGCAGAGAGAATACCTTATTGTTTGTATTAAATATTTTTTTAACCTAGATTTTCAATAACTACAATAAACTATAAATGTTAAATAAAACTCATCAACAAATGAGTTGATAACCTGTTAACACTTGTTTCATCTTTTAATTTTATTATTAGTTAACGCATTATTTTTCAGAGCAGGTAGCAAATCAGAAATGTATCAACGGCTGCCGTCCCGTGACAAGTTTTGACATGTTTTTCTTTTCCTAATAACAATAGGGTTAAAAAACGTAATTTGTAACGTTTGTAAAAGTGTAAATATTTCTTTTTTTTTAATTTTTTTCTCTTCTTAATCTTTATCTTTTTAACATTCTACTTTTCTGAAGTAACATAACATTTTACATAATAGAAATTTTGATAGTATTTTTACAAAACAAGTGTATACTTGTTTTGTAATTATAAAGGTATATTTAAAAAAAAAATAATATGCATTTATTTACGTTACATTACAGTAAAACACTTTGATATTTACAAAATCGAATGTTTCTATTAAAAACGACAATTGTATCTCTGACAAACACTTGTCGTACACAATGCAGTGTTGGTACCCATACTAATTTTTAGAATATAACTATAATAACATTTGAAACCAAATTTTTTGTCCACAAATACAATTAAATAAGAATAAATAGAAAATGTGTCATTTTAATGCAGGCAACGCTGCGAGCGAGCCGCTAGTCTATCTTATAAATTTAATAATCCCTCTAACCCAAGTGCATATAAATTATCTTAAAACCATTACTAAAACACTATTGACCACTACGTCACCATCTGTTTTAGTGCAAAACTCATAAAGGGCACGTGTATCTTTATAAATTCAAATAGTTCAGTGAATAAGCTCGATCAGTGATACGAGAGGATTTATCTCTCTCTTCGGACACATGCACCGACACATACGTCGCTCTCTCTCTCGGACAAGTTTTGTAATCCTTTTTGTTATTTGCACACCTCCCGCTTCTCATTTGTATTAGTCATGTTGTCTAAAAGTGGTTCATTTTAACTTGCATCTTTCTATTTACTTCCATTTAGTTCACCTTTTTGTACGCTTCATAAGATTTCCTTAGGTACTATTGATATAATTTATTGATTTTAAACTTTGATATGACTTACCTACGAGACTAACAGACTGACTGACTTATTAACGAGAACTGGAATATTACAGGAGTATGTCATATATCGTGGCGTATTTAATAATTAGATTTTCGTTTCTTACATTGTTTTCTATCCTTTTAATATGATCAATTATTATTGAGTAAAATTTCTATTTCTCTATCGAAACAACAACAATCATGTGAAGATAAGAAATATTTAGGATCAGACCATTTTATCATTATCGTCCTATACTTAGCGTCAGCGAATCGGAAGCTCGAGTGCAGTGTAGTATAGCATGCACTTGACTGTTTATTGTAATATGAGTCTAATTCACAATAATTACTTTGGGTTTTCCGTGTGACAATTTACTAAATTTCTTTTATTGCGTTACGTTGGATATAGGCTGGAGGAAAGTAAAGATATTATTATAATTTTGTCATTAGCTATATAATGATATTGTTTTGGATAAGTATGCCTTATCAATGTGAAATGTAAATATATATGTAAATTAATCAAAGGGTCTAGCCCGGCAACGCACGGCAAAGTTGCACAGGCTTTCTATTGAATCGTTAGCAAGACACCACATTTTTTAAATAATAAAAATATATCTACAGAAGTTTGTTACGTGTTATACGCTTGCACATACTCATGATATCATGTTCAGTTAAAACTTACTAAAATATCTCTAATAGATACCATCAAAAATAAATTGTAACTTTATGGGTTGTATGAGTTAGAGACAAAAAAAATGACGTGTCACTATTTCTGAAAAAAAGCAATGGCAGTAGTAAAACCAATTAATTAGAAACTAGTGCATCTTTCCCGTGCTTATCCGGAAAGACCCTTTACGTTGCCAATATTTAAAATAATTGTACATTTTGAATGGCACTAAATGTTGGTATGGTATGGTTCTTTGATTATGGCGTTCCGAGCGTGCCAGTTGAGCACCATCAAATGTAGAGATTGTTTAGTGTTAGGACTTTTGTCTTTTGCAATTTCTCATGTTTCAAGACACAATGCCCCTAAGATGGTTGAATTATGGTGGGAATTACTAAATACTTTATAATACTTCCCATTATGTTATATTTTTGTTATATTTTACCTTTATTATTATGTTATATTTTACCTTTATTGTTATCATTACTTGATGTGAACAAAACATTAAAAAAACTTGTTGAGCACATTTTTTTTAATATTTTGTATCATCATCTCGTGTTGAAGTTTTTATATTTTGTTCACAGGGCACTAGTAGCCATTGTGGCTACTTTGTGCACATTTGCCACGGTCTACGGACAACCAATACAATGTAGTTCCGATGTTCAGTGCCAAAGTAATTACTACTGTGTCGAAGATGTCTTCATTTGTCGCCAATGTCTAAACTGTGAAGAATTAAAACGAGAGCCACCACGCGTGCCCACCTCATGTGTAAAATCTTTAGTGACGTGCGGTGGATGTATGAAGGGGTAAGTGATTTTTGTATCCTTACATATATTAAATATATTATGTATCATAACATAGACGCATATGAATGACAGAGATATGATTCAAAAATCCTTTATATATAATTTAATTTAAAATAAAAGAAAAGTACATCATAATTAATTTTTTAAGGGATGTTTTTCAGTGTAACTTCTTTGTGTAAGTGTATGGAAAAATTGTTGAGGAATGTCAAAAAAATCGTCACATTTTCTCTGACTTTAGACCATCACTTCACACGTATGCTTGTTTACTTAAAATGTATGAAAAAGTGTATAACAAATGGACTTACTGATTTATTAATAAATATTAATAATGAGAGATCATTTTTTTATTGTTTTTTAAAAACTATCACGTGATTGCGAATTTAATACTATTTTTAAGTCAACCTTACTTTTGGTATAATTAGTTAATGTTTATTAATCTCTTGAAATTAACCATCTATCAATAATATGACTATTCATTTAACAGACTTAAGACAGAATAAATATTTTTTGATATAATATAATGACACAACAATAAAAAATAATATTTTCCTGCATTTCCTTTAAATTTTTAAGTGATCTTTAATTAAACATTAATTATTTTATCATAAGAAAAAAATAAGATAATTTGGTATTATTAGAATCTCCAATATTTACTACAAGAATAGTGAAAGAAAGATGATGAAATAATTGATGATATTATCTAAAAATTTAAATTTTTATAGTAAGTATAATAAAATAGCTGTAATTTGATACGAAATGATTTTTTCCGTAAACTTTTATAGTAAAAATAACTGAAACCAAAAGTAAAGTTTAAAGCTTAATCTACACTCACTCACTCAGCTTCAAGCTGTATCCAGCACATGGTAGGGTAGGCAGAGGGAACTTGGGAACCTAGTGTTAAAATTCCGTTCCACTTCCGTTCCTCACTTTCTGCCAAAATTAAGGCATTGCGTGTTGAGTAGCGGAACTCAACGCCGCGCCTTTACCAGAGCGAAGAAATGAAAACATTAAATATTTCATTTCCTCGAGTGGGGATCATACGTAAATTATAAAATTAGGAATTATTAGGAATTATTAGCGTAATAATTTGTACATTGAACATTACATTTTAAATTAAAAGCAATTTTGTGAATGTGAATATTTTTTTTTGGTAATATGTAATTTAAATTAAATAAATTCATAAATAGGATTGAGAAATATACTGCGAATGCCCGACTTTTGTACATCCACGCATATGCAAATAAAAATAATGAACAATTTTCATATAACTTTATTTATCTTGTATTGTTATCCTCGATAAGATATTTCAAAATTGCAAAAGATATAAAGAACATAATTGCATTTTATACTTACATATATACATACATATGTTTGTAAATAGTTTTCTGTATTATTCCAGGTTGGAAGAAGACAGGAGCGACCTGAGTGCCGTCTGTGTCCCACCAGACTTTACCAACAACAGTACCACGTGGTGGTGGTGGGTCGTGGGAGTAGGCGTATTAATAGTCGTGGTGGTGGTCTTTGTTGTACTCTATCTGTGGTACTATGTACCTAACATTGGCCCAAAGATATGTAAGTTATTTTGTAATATTTGTTTGTAATTCTTTTACAGACGATACTTTTTATATTATTTAATTTTCCCCTTTTTTTTTCTCATTTGGATAAAAACCAGGTTTGATTCGATTTAATACATTATTTCTAGCGCAGGGATAGTTAATATAATAAAAACTATATTATAACATTTTATCAATTAGTTCAATTGCTTTGCAAACAAGAAAACCACACCGGTATTGCGCTACAAGGGGTTAATGTGTTAGATGTAAACAAAACCAACTGGCGCAATGGCTCTCCATAGCGGACTCTTCTATTACCAATTCTACTTTTATCAACGTTATGCCACTTCATCAATGAACTGATGTCGTGAATGGCCTTGGGACCCATATTTTACTGCCGTTCTTCTTAGCAGAGGAAGGCCAGAAAAGAGAAAGACATTTTCTTTTTTGACCTTTTTCTGGTAAGCAAAATTGGCAGTAAAATCTAATGTTTTATAAACACTTCGTTCTCCGTTTTCCTTCCGAAGATGTGTCTTACCAAAGCCAAAAATCATAATATTTTAGTAATGAAAAGGTACTCACTCTGGTATTGCGACGATGGTTTAAAATGTATTGATTAAGGACTATCATTATTATCTGTGATATTTATTATTTTATACTATTGCAGTTAATCGCATTCAGGAGGTAATTGATTTTCCAGCGACGAGTACGTCGGTACAGCATGCCTTCAACCCGGCCGCGGCCGACGAAGCCCCCAGCGCGCCGGACTGCCCTCCGCCTTACTATGAGACTGCTTCGCCTTTGGGCGGGAACCCCGTATACTCAAATGATTATGATGCTCAGAGCGATGGAGAAGGTAAGCGTAAAATTATATTTGTACACTTATTATAAAAATATTTTTTTGTTTAAATCATTCTAGTTTAAAGTTCTTTTACACCTGACTTACAAAGGAATGCCTATGTTATTTTGATTCTAAATAAGATAAGTAAACATATAATTTGTAACATCAGATAGAGATTATTCATGAAATGTACAAAAATAAGTAATGACATTGTCAACCATGACGCATCCAAATGGCCTAGTGAGCTAATTAACGCAATGCGGTCAGTTCCAACATCTCATGGTTAACTTAATTGTTCATTCAACATAATTCTTGGATTCGGCTATTTTTTGTCTTCATATGTTTTTTATTTCACTAACATTGCGTTCTTCTTAACGAAATTATCGATAATTCCTTTTTTCGACAAATACCTAAAAATTTTTTTAATAGGGGACGCAAAAGGTGTCCTTAGCGCTATAACCGATTTATCTACACAACAAAATACGTACAAGTACTGAGATAAAGGGAATGTCTTGAATGTTCTTACAGAAGTAAATAACTACTTATGCTTACATTATATTAAAATGTTAATCATTATAGATATTTATTATTATTTTTTTCAGCTTTACGCTGTATCCCGCACTAGGCAGGGTAGGCAGAGGGAACGAAAGTGAAACCTAGTGTTATGACACTCCGTTCCATTTCGGTTCCCCACTTTCCGCCGAATTTGAGGCATTGCGTGTTGAGTGGCGGAACTCAACGCCGCGCTTTGCCTTATTACCAGAGCGAATAAATGAAACATTAAATATTTAAATTGAAAATATTAAATATTTCATTTCCTCGACTGGGGATCGAACCCAGAACCTGTCGGTTACAGTCACACTCTTGTGCCGCTGCGCCACGACAGGCCAGATATTTATGTAGAACATAAATAAGCTTATCAATTGCAAATGGATGAAGTTCTTACATGGTCCTATCTTCGTTCTTACATGGTCCTATCTTCGTACATATAGATAAAAAATGAATGTTATTTGATATCCACATGGAGTGAATAAATTGTTTTTTTACTGCTCTTTTATACTGTTACCGATATCGTAAAGAGAAAATCACGTCAATTCTCCCGTTCTTCTTCCAAATACGTGACTGCGTATAGAATGCAATTTAAAACCGAGCTTTGACATACTGGAGTTTAGAAATTAAAATATTTTAAATATAATCAATCCTCCTAGTGCGATTTGGCTAATAATTACATTTACATTCAATCGTTGTTATAGTATCCTAAACAATTTGGTCGTCTTTAAGTAATATCCATATCAGGCGATAAATTGACTGACATACATATTTTTTTTAAAATGGTAAATCTTATGATTTTTTTATTTAGAGTGAAATAAATCGAGGCTCTTTTATAGTACAAATAGGATTTGGGAAATGTGGAGAGTACTACAGAGCTATTTAACAAATGATGTCTGCAATTCTTAAGCTTAGGTTGGCCATTACACGCCACGATGCGGGTATAATTGTGGTATATACGGTACATAAGTGCTGTTAGTTTCAGATCCCTTTATAAAGCGCGTGCCGGGCGGGGCGGGCGGGGCGGGAGGGGCGGGCGGTGCGGGAGGCGCGCGCGAGGCGGCCGGCAGCCAGGCCGCCTTCGTGTACAACAAGCCGCACTACGTCCGCGGCCCGCACTTGCCCTATGAGTAAGTTATAATTATATATTATTTAATTTATCCTGTATATGGCAGGTTCGGCAGAGGGTACCTAGTGCTAAGACACTCCGTTCCCTACGAAACGCCCTATTTTTTGGGCACTATATTTTCTATACATTTGCAGCTATCGATTTAGCGGTGTAAAACAACTACTTATTTATATCATTTTATACAATAACTTAAGGCATGTCATAGCGCAGCGGTACAGCGGTGGGACTGAAACCGCGACAGGTTGTGGGTTCGATCCCCACTCGAGGAAATGAAATAATTAATATTTCAATTTGTAAAATATTCAATGTTTTAATTTCTTCGCCCTTCTAACAAGGCAAAGCGTGGCGTTCACTTCCGCCACCCAGCATGCAATGTCTCAAGTTGTGCAGAAAGTGACTAATGGAACGGAGTGTCTTAAAACTAGGTTTCCAATTTTCCCTCCGCCTACCCTGCCATGTGCGGAATACATCGTGAAGCGGAGTTATACAAGAACAAATTTAACCTACTCAAGCATTATAAATCTTATCTAATCTATCTATCTAAAATTCCCTTATTTGTGAAATTTTATTCATAATTTAGTAATTAAGGTTTATATTTTCAGATTCCTCACTTATATCACTATAGGTGGTAGGAAAGGAAAAAGGTCAAAAATTTAGCTTATCCCGAAATTTAAATGTTTAAGTTTTTATTTTAACAGCGAAGTGCCGGAGTCGGAGACAGGCGAAGGCGATGAACGCTACGCCTTCACGCACGACGAGGACACCATGGAAAGTACTTGGAGTCCCACTGAGAACGCAATGTTAGTACCTACATCTATTTAGCTTCACGGCCTTTTGTTAGTGCTAACATAGTTTTAGTACTTACTATTTAGTTTTAAAATTTCAAAATTGATTATAAGTCAATCCATATATGTGAACGATTTTGAGTATATTCTATTCTTACCTTATTTGATGTATTTCAGTTACAGTATTGGATATTTTTGTTACTTGTGTCGTTGCCCAGTTCACACTTGCGGTTAAATTTTTCATAGATATGTTTCGATTTCTTTTTATATTTAAAAATTACTTGACTTTCAAATTAGACTTTTATCTTTTGGTTTCTATTTAGCTTCCTTTACGTTGTATCCATATATATTAGGGTAAGCTGACGACGTACGGTGCCTTGGATGACAGTGATTTCTTACCATCAGGTGACACGCTCGTTTGCCTTGTCTTTTCTATAAATAAAGACAGAAGGAATATATTAATGTGCTAAGATACTCTGTTCAAAAGGTGGCAAAGGTTCGCGTGTGTCTTTTTATCTAAGCGAGAAAATCCCCTAGAAAACGTGTCGGATTTAAACTCATAACTATTTCGTTCACAATACAAAAAATTCCCTGCTACGCCACGACAAAACATAGTTCGAGTATTGGCTGTGATAATTAATATAAATGTATTATGATCAGTTCTACAAGCAACACGGACGGCGCGGCGCTGGTGGCGGGCGGCAGCGCGGGCGGCGCGGCGGCGGCGGCGGCGGCGGGCGCGGGGGGCGCGGGGGGAGCGCCCGCCGCCGACGCGTCCTCTGTGGCGGTGGCGGCGCGCAACACCTCCGTGCGACCACGACAAGTTAGTGTTTGAACCACTCTATACATGCTATAGTTGCTTTTCAGCTTCACGCTTTGTCTCGTCTAAATACTGTAGGTGGAGAAAATCTTTTCGAGACATTGTGTGTTAAGTAACTGAAATTAACACTGTGTTTTGTTTTGTTGCCGTAGTGAAAAAAATAATATTAAGAATAAAGTATTATAATACACAGGATCGTGCCACTGCACAATAATAGCCTCAACCAGACTATATGTTAAGAGGACTTATACAATAAACTATATTAATAGTATAGTAATAGTAACACTATACACATAGTCAGACAATTATAGTTGAGAACACTTGACGACCCAGTGTCGCCTTGAGCATATAATTCAATGTTCGTCCGGCGACACCCATTGCAGTAGTAAGTGACATTTAACTTCGCTCGAAATGAGCAAACATTATTAACTGTACACATTAAAATATTTACGCTTAGAACGCCATAATCAAAGAATCATCAACCTTACCACATAAAAATATAATTTACAATATAAAAATTATCAAAAGCTTCATTTTTATTTTAGCAGGATACAAACAATAATAGAAATGGCAGTGACTCGATCGGTGCTAGTGAAGGCGGCTCCAGCATTTCATGTCCTGTCATCATCAACGTTGTACAAACCATCGGCTCGTTGCAGCAGACCAACAAATTCACTCATTGACGTGGGCTGTAGGAACTTCACACTTGATAATTTGCTCAATTATCTCTACTATGGCGCCCTCTATAAATTACGTTACACGGTTTTTTTTATATATTTGTAATACTTCTAGTGACTATTAGACGTAATGTGATATCAAATATTTTGCAATTTTACATCTAAATATTATGAAAAAAGAACAGCAGTTTAAAAAATATTTTTGTTATCACAAATTTGTGTTACTCAGACATGATAGACTTCCTGCCTCTTCCTAATCATGTGGCATAATTTACGGACGGCCCGCTGGAAGTGTAATGGACACGAAAGAAACATTATTATAGTGTTGTGTTGGACCCAGTGTAAGGACAAATAGCAAGATGGATACGTTGCTCAATTTACTATAATGAGATTATACGCATTTTATTGGTTTTGCAAGTATTATACTGTATGTTGGCGAGTTCCTAGTGATTTGTGCAGTGCGATCTTATGTTTTTTTTTTATATTAGTATATTATATTTACCTAGTTTTAAACTTTCGTTTTACCGTTTTAAGTTTGTAGTAAGCATATTCATAAAGTTGTTGTGTTTATGTCAAGTAGATCTGATACGGTGCTCGTAGTGTTAGTTTTGCGATCACACTTGGCTTATTTACAATTATACACATGAATGTGTTGGCATGTTTTATGTACTTAAAAAAAACATTAAAAAAATGTTAAATATACTAACTTCTATAATTATCTGTAATTATTGTACGCACACAATAGTCTTCTCTATGATAACAAAATGTAAAACTTCTTATATAATTTTATGTGTTCAATTTTGAAAATAATTAAATAGAACACAGCCGTTTTATTTTAACCGTTATTCTTAATAATTACTAACAATGTTTTTATAGTTTCAAAACTACACTGCATATTATATTATTATGATTTTATTTCTCTCGGTTGCATGCAGCTAGCTAGTGTGGATAGCTTTTATCGAATTACACGTGCCATTTTTTACGTTATATATAATTAAAATATATAAAATTTATTTATTTGATTCATTATATTAATATAAAATTTTAGTTTAAATAAAGTGCCTTTTGATAAAGTGACATTTTCATATTTATCAAGTAAAAAATGTCTAAATATTAACAATTATATAAATATGTATAATATACAGTATGTAGTTACCAATCTCTTGGTCTTGTTGTTTAAAAGAAACTATTGTTTTTTTTTCATATTTCTTGTGTATTTATTTGGAATGAAAATAAATGCATTATAATTACAATAAATAATTATGGAGTCTTAAATTGAAATATTTGATTTATCAGTTTTAATGATTAGGTATTCGAATTCAGCATAATAAAATACAATTACACTCAATAATTGTTTTTTAATATTTTTATAAATAAAAATGGCTCTTTAGCCAGGAATTTACTTACTTTAGCCATTTTGATAAATAAAAATATTTACTTTACATATATTGTAAGATAATTATATAAATTGTCTTACAATATATGTAAAGTACTAAATTCAAAATTTATTGCATAATTTACTAGTAACGTTCATCCTGCTGTAGGTGGTTATAGTGATGTAAAATTTTTAATAACAAAAAAATAATTAAAGCTATAAACATTTCTAAACATTAAACGCTATTAATAAAATTTGAAGAAACTATTTACATTTTCACATACAAAATCTATGAACTGGCTGTGATGTACTTATTTTATAATATGAATCGTTGATATTTATATATTAGAAGGTGTAAGATTATTAAATATTTCTTCATGTCTTGAGTGCCGATATTCGACATGCGTTTATGTTTTTCATACAAGAAAAATTTCAATAATAAAACATACAAAAAAAAATGTGTTTCATTTGTACAAACCCTTCAAAAATATTTCTTACATATGGAACAAATCAAGTTTAGCGTGTCGTTTCTGCTATAAAAAGTGCTGGGGCGTGAAGTAAGGCGTCGCGCACTGAGTAGTCCGGCTGTAGCGGCGCTCGCACGCGCACCAGCTCGGCCTCGCGGGACGCGCTCGCGTACAGCGGGACCTCCGCCGTCGCGCCCGACGCACCGACCCCCGCCTCCCCGCCGTCGGCCTGTACATACCCATGTTTACTAGATATAATTGTTTATTTACATATACAATCCTATTTGATTATATGTAATCGTATTTGGTTACATATTATATTTACTTGTTAGATGAATACTAAATATAATAATTCTCATTATTGTTTGAATAGGAAGGAAATATAAAATTTTTAAACAATTTTTTAAAATGTTTTTTTCTGTATATTAACCCTGCCCTCAATTCCTCCATAAATTCGTCTACATTAAAAAATATATTAATTAGGTAAAATATAAATTAGTTAATTTTCACAGAGTATATTTGGTACTTGCTTACTCAAGTCATTCATATTTTGTGAATTTATGTATTTAATATGAAAATCGCCGTCACGGGCTAAAGTTATGTTTTTGGTAATCGCATAAATCAAATACAATAAACAAAACGTAACGAATATATGGATATATGTTTTTGTTGTAATATAAATAATAAAAATAAAAAGTTAAAAAATATATCATGTGCACGCTATAATAGTTCGATAACGTATTCGTATAGCAGCATAATCAACCTCTGTTAACAGTTTGGATCAAAAAAATTATGGAAACTTGATTCAAGTTCGGGCAGTGCGTATGTTCTTGATTTCTGGAACCCTATTGCCTCTTTTATTTGTACAGCACAAATAACGTGTGTATATATTAATACATATTTAAAGTAAATCCCATAACTTTGGTTAGGCGGGAATTAAGACTGTGTTCCATACCGCGGGCACGTAGCGCAGCAGCAGCGGCGGCGCGGGCGCGTGCGGCGCGTGGTGCGCGCGCGCGGCGCCCAGCGCGCCCCGCCAGCGCGCGCCGCTCAGCGCCAGCCCCCGCACTACTGTGCCGCCCTCGACGCCGCCGCTGTTGTCTATGTTATTTTACTTGTTTAGTTCTGTGTACACTTTTTTTAAATATATTATAACTAAACATTTCAGACACGTGGCCCGTTCCTTTTTTCAACTATGTATTTAAAATTATATTTTGACATAATTAGCTCTAGGTATTTCATTCCTTAAAAAATCCAGGTATAATCCCTTATACTAGAGTAGGTAGAAGGACCCTTGTGCGAAGACAATCCTTTTGCTAGTTCCTACCATAATTCATGACATTGAATATTGAGGCAGAACGCAATGCCGTGGTTTGTCTTATCAGAGTAAGGAAATTGAATTAAATAGTTAAAAAAAGTAATATTATACCTATTTGTATATAGAATATAAATTTTTCCAATATTAATTTGAAAAAAAAAAGACTCAAAAGATTTCAACTTGTGACCAACGAACATATACGAGTATATAAATGATATTAAGCTATATTCGAATGAATAGTATAGTAACAAGCATATAATATACAAACTCGAGCAGTCCCACGTGGCCGTGAGTGCGAGCGCGTCCAAGGGGCGCGCAAAGCGGATGGCAGCGGCCGCACGCAATGCCGCAAACACACGCTGTGGTTGCAAAAACTCACGTAGATCCACTTCTAAAATAAAACAAACACTATTGATTCATCGACGCTTCTCCCGTTCACAACTTTGGTGGTGAACGGGAGAAGCGCTGCGTGACAATGTCTCAAAAAATGGGTAAACTGTAGGTATTGTTTCTCTTTTGCTTGCTATATAGGCATAGCATAATATAAGTAAACAGGCTCACAGTAGTCCTTGCACAGAATAGAAAATAGAAAATATTACTAAGTCACTCCATTTTCCAACTTTCGCTCGGATTCATTGCTTGTGTCGATTAACAAGACTCAATGTCGTACTTTGTCGTACCCAAGTAGTGAGATAAACACCTAAGTTTAATTATTTTTTCCGAGTAAAGATAGAACCAACGCATAATCCTTTGCCGTCCAAAATCAATTACGATGGCCCCATTTTTTGGGGTCTTGGGATAGCACGTCATTGGAGCGGGGCGCGGCGACGGAACGGCTTCAATTATACAAAATAGAACAAACTACAGATTAATCACTATTCCCAACTGAGCAGAAACAGAGGCCCGTGCTACGTCCGTTTTACTATATTATTATTAATTTATTAACTTGTATTACTTTCGTTTCTAAAAACAATATAATTTTTAAAACAATATCTGTACTTATTATGAAATATAAACAAGTGAAAATTAAAATATTATTTAAAATGGTATAACTTTTTTATTTAAAAACCGATGATGAAACCTAACAAAAAGTAAATATGAAGGGAAGCTTGGCAAAGTACATTAGTGGAATCAGCTATTAAATGAGTGAAGTCGTTTCTGAAATAAATTTAAACAGATAACAATTGATAACATTTTCAAAATCATTGTTTTTGGTTCTGTTCCGCTATTTATTAAATTTCACCTATGACATTTTTTCATATATATGTTCCATGTTTGATATAAAGATATCGATTTTACCCTAAGTATATACATACATACATAAATAAGGCTATTTGAATATATACATAATTTCCTCAATCCTCTCCTTTCGAGATTTGTAGGAACACACCGGATGCGGCGGAGAGTCCGTCCCTAAGAAGTCACCAAGTGTTGGCAAAGAGAACTCAACAGGTTCCTAGGTAAGTATCGTACGATAAAATTTACCTTTAGGCATATAATCGTTGGAATATTCGTGCGACTGAACCCTGTCGTGAGCTGCGCGCGCGCGCACGCAGAACTCCTCCAGATAGGCAGTGGGAGTGGCGGGCCCCGACCAGAGCAGTTGCCATCCGTCCGGAACCTGTTCATAGTAAAGTCGTAGCAAAACGAGCAAGCGTGTGACTGTAAGTGCGTTGGTTCAAGTATTGATTTTGTTTCAGGAGAAGAAACATTTATGTACTTTTATGGATCTAATATTATAAATTTACAATATTAACAATTAAAGTAACTATGCAAAAGTATTTATAGTTTAAATATATTGGAGATGAATATCAATTAAATGTCGCAAAGTTGTCTATGTAATAATTAATTTGTAGCTAAGAAATTTCCATCAACTTAAGAATATTTTGAATTCGATTATATGTAAATTTTCATTTCCCTGTTTTGCTAGAAAAGAGCGGCGTTGAGTTTCGTCACTTTTCTCCCAAATTTAGAGTCCTTATGACTCCTAATTTGGGTGAAAACTGACACCTTAAGTTTCTTCTACCTACCCTGCTATGCTGGAAAAGTTTCAAACATTCCAACACATTTTCAGATAATTTAGGAATAATGTAGTTCGTTACCCTATTTCCCGATATAGAGTAACGGTCGGCAGTGCTCTGGCGATATCTGTACTCAACATAATAATCAGAGAAGCTTCACAAACAGTGTGTACCTGGTGCAGGAGGGGCGCGGGCGCGGCTCGCGCGAGCGCGCCGAGCGCGGCGTGCAGCGCGCGCGCAGTGCCCGCCGCGTCGCGCGCCTCCGCCGAGCACACGGCGCCCCACCACCCGCACTGCTTCTTCTACGCAAATATTACCCGACAATACTGACACCGTCGACGGAAGAGACTGACTGTTCGATTCTCAATCGGGTGAATAGATTATTCTCATTGGCCAGCTCTGGTAATACACATTATGTATCGAAATATCGAAAGTAGAGTGCAAAGTGTGGAAAGTGCCTCTGCCTAGCCTGCTTTACCCGGAACTCAGTGTTACTAAACATGGCGTTAGTTCGGCTCTAATAAGGCCCAAAAAATTGTGTTGTACTAGAACACAGTCACTACAATAAATTTAGTATTTAGACTATTTTTAGTAAATAGTCTGAATTCAATTCCTTGGTACTCATGTTTATCCTAGGATAGTTAGTATTGGTAAGTAAATTTATCGGTATACTTTACGCAAGTTACGAGTTATATGTCTTACAGCATATGTAAGTAAAATTGACGATTTTTCCAAATTTATTAAAGCACTCGTTCTATTAATCTTATTAAAAAGTAAAATGTACCGTCTCGATGTAATAACTTGGTTTCACAAGAGGACTGCCAGTCATGTGTTTCTTCCATAGAGATAATATCGTTTTCAGCGAAGCAGACGTGTCTCCTTTTTTGATAGCATCGGCAGAATTTAATTCTGTAAATATTATAATATTTTTATTCTCTATTTATACATTATTTTATATTAAGGTACACCTATTTACTTCATATCGTGGCCTTTTACATTAGATAAAAATGATTTGACTGAACTCAATATGTATACGTGTCAGTGTATTTATTATTGGTAAGTAATATTATTGTATATCTTTAAACTACTCGTATAAATCTATACTAAAGAGTAGTAAATAATAAGGAATGACTTGAATTACATTAGACTACATCATTTCACCATACCAGGTAGATCACTACCCGCTAAACCGCCACATACTTTACAGTGAGTTTTTATATTTTAATTGTATACTAAAACATAATTTCGTGAACTAGAATTAGCATGGTTAAACTGTTATAAATGTTATAACAGAGGGTTGGTTGCATATCTTACCTTGTAGTCCAGCAATGACATTATCAGTAGCGTTATTCTCCCAAGCGATACGACAATTGGTCGGTAACTCTAGCAGCTGCGGCGGATCGATGTCCGGTAGAGACTCCAGTGCACTTATGTAGTCCTAGTGAAAAAAATATGTTTTGTTTATCCGATAGAGATTTCAATAAGCAGGGACTAACAGTTAACATAATGTACAACGTACTTAAATAAATGATATTAGGGTACTTCTCCAGAAATTGGTCCACTTTCATGCAAAAACTGTCTCATGCAGTTGCTTGCTATATATTGCTAATCTTAAAATAACTTTATTATTGTAATTATCGTCTACCTGATCAACAACAATAAAAAATAATGTAACCGAACATATTTTTATTATTTTAGGATTTATTAAGATTTTTCTGAAAAAAAAAAAAATGACACAGGGGACTGTTGCCTACACCAGGGGGGACTGTCTTTTAAAATAAAAATACCAGTTTAGTACAAAATTAAAGTATTTTTATTAGTATAAAATTAAAACAAATCTTATGTAACAAGTTATTAAACATTTGATAATCATTAAATCATCAGTATTATATATGAGATCTTTGTTTTCAACAGTCTTATTGATAATTTTACTCTTGCTACAATTCTAACTTGAGTATCATTTAATATCCCATTAATTAAAACAAGTAAATAAGACTTAAGAGTCTTTCTTTAAACTACTATTCTGTAATCAGTCTTATTATCAATCATCTGTTATGAAAATATATCATTTTTTTTAAATTTGATTCAAATGTTATTTTTTTGAAACACATTTACACTTATATCAAATTTGTACAAAATTCAGTTCCCTTTCATAAGCAAATTAGAATTAAGCAGTTTCTCTATGACTTGGTCCATTGCAACATCCGCCACATTCATTTGATCAATCCTAAGTGTTTAACCTTTTTTTTATCACAGTTTTAGAAAGATGACACGCAGTTCATCTTCTTCATCAATGATATCAATAACGCTCACATATCTGTATTTCATATTTTTGCCAGGCAATTTGACAAGGATGTAATCACCAAGATTTTCCTTTTTTCACCATTTTCTTTTTTCTTAAGATATTTAACACGTTCTTCTCTTTTTCTTTCTCTTTTTCTTTGCAAATGTCTTCTCTAGAAAGCTTTTTCCTCCTGGGCGCCATACTTACTCCTAAAACACATGAAAAATACCTATAATAATGAAAAACATAATGCAAGACTCCTTGAAAAAAGAAAAAGTCCCCTGTCGTGTGGTGAGGCAGGGGACGGTCGCCAGGGGTCTGTTTTTATTATTTCATTCAGAGGCAGTATAAAATGTAATTGAGTCACGTTACTTTACTTTACTCAGGAATCTTTTAAATTAATATAAACTTTATAAAATATCATTAAATTAAATAAAAACAAATAGTAAAATATCCTTACCAGAGAACTGTCGGTTGTAAGGTTATGGCGCGTGCTTCACAGGTGGACGCGTGTATGGCACTAAATAAAATGGCGCCCAAAGCCTAATAGCGGACTCTGTGTATACTTCAGATCGGTAATGTTTCGTTACACTCAAGTATGACATATTTTAACCTTCTTGAAAACGTGGCGCGTAAATTAAAATATGCACAGGGGACTGTTCACGATATACGGAGACACGTTTTAATTTAATTTTTTGTGTTGATGTTTTTAAAAAAATAAACACCACTCATAAACAATTGTTTAATACGGTTTGAATAGTTAAATAAGTTAAATGATTTCTACAGATATTCTCATAATTTCTTTACCTTTAAGTGACTATTCTGTTCTGGAGACACTCCAGGGGACTGTTTTTTAGTGTTTTACGATTTTTTTACATAATAAAATTTGTGTTATGAAAATATATAAATAATAAAATTTGTGTTAAACAGTGATTTACTACTAGCAGAGTTAGATCACGGCATTATCTTGAATAGTTTCTACGATTTTTTACATAATCTATACCTAGTATGAAAATATTGACCTGAGACAGCGAGTGGACCAGTTTCTGGAGAAACACCCATTAATATACTAACCACTATATAGATGTAAAACTCATATATAGATTTCTTTTGTTATTGAGCAGCAAAAATAAAAAGTGCTTTAATTATAAACGAAGTAATATCAAAGTGAATAGTCTAGTCATAGCAGATGAGCTTGCGGCAGTTGGCTGGCAACTATTTTATGAGAGAGACAAATCGTTCAACTCGATAGCTCCTTGCGTATCTACCGACAATAAAGTAGTGTTAAAGACTAGGCTTTTCTTTTAGGTAGGAAATAAAAAAAAAAACTAAGCAGTTACATTCATGTTGGCACGCTGTGGGGCAGTGTCTAGCACGGGCACGGCGTCCCGCAAGCAGCGGGCCAGCAGCGCGCGCAACACGTCGCGGTCGCGGGCGGCGTCGACGCGCGCGGTGTACAACGCCGCAACGAGAGCGCGCGCGCCGGCGTCGTTGTGCGCACTCCGTGCCGCTGCACACGCTGCGCTTGCGTCGCCCCAGGCCCACTCGTAATAACGTGACCAACCTGCGTTACATATAGCTTTTTTGTTTCACGTTGTATACTCGTACATCGCGTAGTAAGTAATTTTCAGTCTTAGCACTAAGATCTCACTGTCTACCCTGCTAAATGTGTGAAAAACTGTGAAGCTAAATAATATGTATGTTTAAAGAAATATTTTTTCCTAATGTGTACGACATGACTAATCATTATAACACATTTGAAAGACTTAATCTTTTCATATAAAATATGATTGACATGCAGTCATGTCATGGTGATAATTCATTCACATAAATTGAACTTTCTACTGTCTCGATGACATTCAGACTTGGTTCTAGTGTGTGATGATGGAATCAATACTTGACCAGCCATAAGTCGTCCAATGATAATTTTGGCTATGAACGATTTTTAGATAATTCTTGTGTTATTAATAGGAAATGGTCGTAAATACCTAAAGGTATGTAGTTGCGGCGCTCTTGCACTATAGCATGCATCAAGGCGAGGCGCGCGAGCAGACGGGCGGGCGCGGGGGCGGGTGCGGCGGCGGGGAGGTCGCGCGCCCAGGCCGACAACATGTCACACGCATTGCGCTTCACGCCCTCTGGCGGCTGATAATTGTATAATATATTTTTACTCCACGCTTTATTTTTATATATGCGTTTTTTTATAGTGCTAGTGCTGTCCCTACGTTCTCACTTACGTACTATTCTAATTCCATTAATATTGATAGAAGTGTTGACAGAATTGAATGAACTTTGTTTACCATCGAGAGGAAGAAGGAAAATTCATGTCACAGATTTTGAATCGAATCCACAGTAGGGGTTCTATATCTCTCCGCTGCGTAACTGTAGATCAGTGTCAATATACTGTACTAACTCTACAACCAAAACCATATATACTCGGCTTTACGCTGTATCCCGTATACGGCAGGGTAGGTAGAGGGAACATGGGAACCTAATGTTCTATTACTAGTATACTGTAATTGCCGCTTCAACGTATTATTTTTTATCAATTATTTTATATTATACAGTCATTTATTAGGTAAAACATATTTATATTTATATCATTAAAATGACATCATAACTTACTTCAATAACGACATTAACACACAGATTAGCTAACATCGGTGGGATCTCTCTATCTTCTGCAACTATCCATAACCGAAAGTCCTCTCCTAATTCATTGTCCTAAAATTTATAATATACTGTTTTAAGAATTTTGAGTATGAGCAGATTTAATAATATAAAGATATATAATTTCTTTAAGACGACCGACCGGATACGCTGACAGGGACGTAACGAAAGTGACGAGGTCGCGAGTGAGAGGCGACGCGCCCGCCACCACCGCCAGCCAGGCGCGCGCGCTCGCCGCCAGCGCCGCGGCCCACGCCTCGCGCCCCGCCTCGATGCGGACCTGCGGGTAGGTATGAATCGCGGTGAATCGCTTATAGTATGAGAGGCGAAGGAAACTTAACACATTTTTTAACCTCTTCCCTACTTCATTTAAGATATTATGGTTAAATTAATCCGGCGATGTATTTGGTTAAATGAAATGAACTTTTAATGTGAAAAAATGGTTTTAAAAGATTTACTTACAATGAGACGTTTAAAGCTCGTTATAAAAGTCCCGGTGTAAGACTTTGCGACCGGGCGAGTGCCACTAACATTACATATACTTATTATTTAAATTACTACTATTATAAAAACATGCATATGATGACACTGTTAGTAATGTCTTGACGCAAGCTTTTCTTTGTCCAACTTGTTATATCGAGCTACTGACCTTTAAGAAAACTTTTTAAATTATTGTTATATTTTAATTTACCAATAAATTAATGATTTTATATTAGTCGTTTTAAATGAGTATACATGATGGTAAGCCGTAATGTTAGACACATTATTGTAAAATCTCACTAAGTCTTCAGTTCTTGATAACTATGTACAAAATTAATGTGAAGATTAAGATAATATTTTGACATGCTCAATACTAATTGTAGATGTCAGTAGTAAAATAATAAGCATTGACAATAAGCAAGTATAATATAAATAAAGTTTGACGAGTGCGTTCCGAGCGTCTATGATGTCGATATTGCAATACAAAAATTGTACCGTAGTGAGAGTAAGTCCCCGCTGGCGCGCGTGCGCCGCGAGCACGTCGGCGGCGTGCGGCGCCAGCAGCAGCGCGGGCCGGGCGCGCCGCGACCACCGCGCCGCGCCGCTCAGCGCCTCCGACCGCATTGCGCTCGCGCCTGTATATTACAGATATAACTACAGCAGTACGCCACAGTCGTTTTAACAAAATAAATGTGATCAATCTGAACTTGACACTTATTGCTTAGTATTAATTATTAATTATTAATGCTTAGTTTTTGTTTTGAATGTTTCGAAATTTCACAATTAGGCTCCATAGGTTTTGGTTAGATGTGAGTTTGTTGACTTTGATTAAAACGAATAAAAAGAAATTAAATTCCGGTAAGGGCTATGTTTCTCACAGGTCTAAAAATAGCAATGCCAAAACACTTTTACAAGGATTGCTTAGTAATAAAATGAAGTCAGCATTTCATTACCTACAAGTTCATCAACAAATGCAATTATTGCCCTATAAGAGCTTTCAGGACGTAACGCCATAACCGCTACGATTCTCTCGAATTGGTTGATATTAATACTGCTGATCGAGCATAGACCTCCAGAATTTTGAAATTCCATCCACATATCTGACCTCTCGAAAGAAAGTCGTGAAAATAAATCTTCATCTTGCATCTGCAAACAACAGGACGTATGTAATTGATTTAACTTTTGCTGCTGTTGCGTTACGATGGCCTTATCTTATTTGTTTTTATATATTTAAATTGTATATATAACGTCCTACCAACCTTAATTAGTGTAATTTTTCGCAAGCAATCATCTTTTATCCAACTAAATTTATTCTTTATATCCATTAAAATAGCTCTGTCTTCCATCATGTTAAAATTTCCAACAAACAACTGCCAGAGCTGTAAGGACATATATATGTAAATATATTTATTAAAAAAAATGATTTATTAAATATGTTTAAGCTTTTTTCCCATGTTTGTAGAGAAAAAAAATACAAGAAAAAATCAAAGTACAACCTTTAATACTTAATTACTGAACCCTTCACTCAAAAACTCTTGCAATTAAAGTCAAGGACTAACCAATATGATATAAAAATGTACTTATAGATATTATTCAAAGTAGCTCAGAAATAATTTTACCTTTTGCGATATAATATCATCGTATACACTTTGTAGCAGATACAGGACGCCTATATATTTATCTTTTTTATGTAGACTTAGGAGAACACGTTCAATGATTTTTCTTGTGAAGTATTTTACTATTTCTTTGTCGTTTTTAGACTCCTGAGGAAAAAATATTAATAAATTTTACCTTTTTATAACAACATAAAATTGTGTAAACAACTCGTATTTCTGGATATCAAGGATATCAAGTTCGTGCTTTGAAAATATTGAATTATTATTGGTTTTGAATTGGTTATGAAAAGAGTAAGAAGTGAAGAAAAAGCGTTGCAAAATATACCTATCCATATATTGATCGATTGACAGAGATGGATCAACAGGTTAATATGGGCCTGTTTAAAGTAAAAATTGTGAAAATTTATGTTTATAGTATGTATTAGAAAGTGTTTTGCGTACTTTAATTACGAAACAATTATTAATTGTTAATAAGGTCAAAGCTAAGCAAAATATACCGTCGCGACACTTGCTGAGCTCACGCGTTAACTTTTATCTATACTTATAAGAAATATTTTATCGATCACTGTCTGTACATATATTAAACAAAATGTCATAGAAGATGATGATGTTATAGGGCCCAGTATTACGATTTTTAAATTTTTTGTCTTCTTGTCGATGCATTTGTACGCGCTATCACGTCCGCGCATCTCAGAAACAACTAACCAGATTTTAATTAATTTTTTAATTGTATTTTAGTACCCTTCCCTCAACATGTGTAGTATTTGTTTTATTTTAATCGGTTAAAAATAAAAATGTTACCACAATTTAAAATATTAAGTTAGGGGAAATAATTACAAATTTTTTAGCTAATTTAGCTGAAATTTCAGTTTTCAATGTATAGATTAGATGTGATAATAATATTAAACAAAATAATGCAAATCAAGCGGATGAACCGCGGGCGGGTCGCTAGTTATCCATATATATTATATAAAGTATAAGGCAAGGTTATAGAGTGTAGGTCGGTACCCCGGCGGCGTCGACAGCGGCCACGTACACGTGGCGCACGTGGTCGGCGGGCAGAGAGAGCAGCGGGCGCCGCGCCGCCAGCGCACGCGCCGCCAGCACGAGGCGCGCGCAGCGGCCGGCGCTGGGCTCGTAGCGCGCGCACGCGGCGCGCCACTCGCGCTCCACGCCCGCCGCCGCCTCCAGCGCCGCGCCGATGGTGGCGCTCGTGCTCTGCGTCTTGTTCAGAGACGATAGGAGGTTCGCGTCGTTTAGGATGTCGCTGTTGCTAGACAAATCTCTCAGCAGGTTATCCTGCGGAAACCATTCATTTTAACATTTTATAATTAATATTACTGAAAATATTAATGATGCAGGAACAACCCCGTTAAAAAGATTATACAAAAAATATCTTTATATTATCAATGCAACCAGCTTCATAATATTTACTTGTAACTCATGCTGCTGCTTCTGTAGTGTTGCCTTTGTAATTTTAATTTCTTTAGATTTTTCATTCATCTCAGGATTTTGTTTTTGCATAGCGTAGCGGATAAGTTGATCTGAAATTTGTATAAATTATAAAATTTTAAATTTGATAAAAATAGAGCTAGCGGAGATTTTACTATACTTGCATAGTTTTTCATGCAAAATAGCAATCACTCGAAAATCAAATATCTCAAATTAGTTTAAGAAGTGCAGCACGTGCAAGTGGGTGCACAGAGAATGGCGCAATGCGTACCGACTAGCGCGTGGTGGCGCGCCGTGAAGTGCAGCGTGGCGAGGCGCGCGCGCACGTGCGGGGGCGCGACGGGCGCGGGCGCGCGCGCCACCAGCACGCCGCGCACGCCCGCGCCGCGCACCGCGCTCCACCACCACTCCTCGATGCGCTCCACATCCGTGATCACCACCGTCCGCCCTAGTCTGTATATGCAAAATAAATGTCAGTATTGATTTTTACGTCAAATACATTATATATATTTTATAAAAAATCTAATCCGTGAAAAAGAAGTTAACGGTAATTACTACTATTACTTAAGGAATCAATTTCAATGAATAAAAATAATTCACCTCAATTTTTAGCTCTTTAACTCAAACGGTATTATAACTAGTTTTTTTAAATAACCTATATTTTCGATTTCATTTTTATAGTTCAAATTCTATATGAATCAATTTTAAGATTTGGAGTCTAAGACATGAAAATATAATATAATTATTATTTTTAAGTGAAAAGTAGATTTTTGGCTAAGGAAAGAGAATTAAAATCTTTTTTTAGCCTATGTGAAATATATCACTCACTATAAGTCGTCAGAAAATGTCTTTTATAGTCCTTTTCATAGTTTAACAAACCTAGTAGCATATTGCAGGGCAGTGTGCAGGTGGTCGCCGTGCGCGGGCAGCGTGTCGGCGGCGGGCAGCGCGGCGCCCAGCCACGCGAGCGCACCGTCCGCGCCCTCCTCGCCGTCCACCACTAGCGGGGTCAATCCACACCCGTGCACTACGTACTGAATTTATATATATATATATATATATATATATATATATATATATATATATATATATATATATATATATATATATATATATATATATATATATATATATATATATATATATATATATATATATATACATATATATTTATATAAATTTAAACACAGATGATGTGCTCTTATATCTATCTTCTTATGTCATTTTTGTTATTACGTTATGTTTTACTTTCATTTTATTATATAGAAAATATATTACCTGGTCAATGAATACAGCGTTTTTAATAGCCGACTGATCTAACGGCAGTCCATCAGCTTCCCACTTTACTAATTTTTCAGGTGTTGTTAAGAAATTTATTACAGAAAATGAATTATCCTCATATCCTATTAAAGTACACCACTTAGACACATATTCTCTGAAAAATATTTATACTATAAATACATAACGTAAAATGTAATAAATGTTATAATAATAATAATATGTATTTTTACCTAGCTTGTGGTTCAGTAAGTTCTGGGAGAAATATCAGATACGCAGCTGCTAACAATGATCTCTGGCTTAATTCTAATATTTCTTGAGATATATTTTGTAACTGAAATTGTTGAAACATTAGTATAATAAAATAGTAATAAAACCTGTGCTACTCTTTTTTTAAACACAAATCGATAGGTACAAAATGACTACTCGAAATACAGTATTTTAATAAGTTCTTCTCTGTCTACATTACTATTGAGCCACTACTGACGTTTTAGAAAATTATAAAATACAATTATATTGTTAAAAATATGATTGTAATTTTTTATTAAAATTAGGTGTTAGATAACGATTCTTTGAAAAAATAAATAAAAAAAACCTTGTACAGACAGTTATACATTTAGATTTTGGGATAAGAGCAGTTTTTATATTTTTTGTCGAATGTGTAGTATGCTTTTGACTCTAGTGGCTCTAATGCGTCACTGGGTTTAGTAGAAGGCCGAGCTAGAAGAGTTCAGACCTTGGCTTGGTCACCAGATAGAGTGACACAAAGAGATTCTATCAAGTCGCAAGGGCGCCTCCTGTGAGACACGGACCTCGGCTTGCGTTCGCAGTAGGGTGCATTGCTTCGATAGGCCAGAGCTAGGCCTACTGCTGTTTTAAGGGCAGTAATAGTTGTTATACCGTAATTAAAAGGGCAGTAATAATAGTTGTTATAATATTTGTACTAGAAATAGGCTTAAACTTAGTGCGCCCGTAACTCAATTGCATCGAGTCCGTAATTCTTTTATGGGACTGGGCGTACGCTTTTACAATGGGATCCCAGAAAACGTCGGAGAATTTTGTATTCCACATTTTAAAAAAATGTAAAAAGACGTTTGTGGTTATTACCATATTAACGATTTTATAAATGATAACACACCTTGAGAATAAAATGCCTACTCCAGGCTATTTCCAATGTATCACTGTCACATAATTATATGATGTAAAATTTTGATTAAAAAAAAAAAGACATGTCCCGCTAGGTTTCTTTTGCCTTTTCTTCTCAGGTCTGACTGACTAGTAACTTTAGTAAAGTTTTGGTGGTAAATTGTTTGACATTCAAAAACGAAGCTTGTAACTTCTTATTTTGAATAAAAATATTTGAATATGTTAAAACGTTATTATAAGGGTATAAATCATAGTTCGATGTATTGGATAAAAAATTAAGTTAATAAAATATTATTATTTTACTCCTGGGCATAAGTCATATATACCTCGATGTATGTATGACTTATGCCCGTGGCTCAAGGTTCTACTTTGGTGGTAAAAAGGACGGTGCTTGAGTCGTGGTCGCTCTGAAGTTAGGTTCTCTGACTATTTGCGCATCACTCAAGAAGAAAATAATAAAAAGTGAAAGAAATCCTTAATATGAGTTTATAGCTCAAAGTAGATTACATGCAGTTCCCAGGCGGTGGCCTCGTGCGCGAGCGCGTGCAGCAGCGCGGCGGCGGCGTGCAGCGTGCGCGCGCTGGCGGCGAGGCGCACCTCCAGCGCGGCGGCGACGCGCGCGTGCTCGCCCAGCGCCGCCTGCAGCGCCGACACGCGCTCCGACACCGACGCCAGCCCGCTCTCCAGCGCCGACATCGACGCCGTCGCCTCCTCCAGGTTCCTGGGTACATATAATAATCAGTTGACTACCTCTAAAGGCAAACGGATCTCTCACATTTTTTTATACGTTTTACTATCCTCCCTTTTTAATCTTTTTCCCTTTCCTCCCATCTATCATAAACCTCAAAAAATATAGTTTTAGTAAGTGACAATTACTGTAGCAGGGTAATTTATGAATCTTCCATAAAACACAGCCATAGTCACATTCATTTGAGATATTTTAATCCGTTTATTTTATTTAAATATTAAAAGCACAATATTACGAAACGTATGGTAGAAACTCCTTTTTTTACAGTCAAATGAAATGAGATAAGATACGTAAACCGAAAGTGTCAGTATAAGACGCACTGATGCAGCTGTCTCTGCTGCAGCTGCAGCGGGCGCACGCGGGCGAGCGCGCGCGCGTGCGCGAGGTTGGCGCGCACCCAGGCGGCGAGGGGCGCGCAGGCCGCGCTGGCGCGCCGCGCCGCCGCCTGCTCGAACGACGCGCCGCGCCGCTCCAGCAGCCGCTCCACGGACTGCGCCGCCTCCGGGCTTATTTGACTCGCGTCCAAACACCTGTTGTGCGTCATTATATTCAACGATTCTCATTTTTTTTCTTAGAACAAAGTAATGGATAGATTGACAAAACTTTTAATGCATGAGGTATGATGATTCTAAGATCAAGAGATATATTTATTTTCGTATACTAACCTATCAAGAGATAGGTAAACGTAGATTAATAAATAAAATGTTTGAACTTTATAATATTACTACTCGATAATGGTTGCTCACAATTTTTTTTATGTTCTCTTATTAACATCACACACACACACATTACATAAAACTTTCATTACTTTTGGAAAATATTTTTAAAAACCTGATATCCTCTTTAACGCCACGTTTAGAGAGGAAGCTCTTCATGGAGTGCCAGGAAGTGTCTGCGATGCCCATAAGCCGCAGCACACCCTCCAGCACGTCGCGCACCACATCGGGCGGAGCGCGAAGTGAGCGCACCTACACGTTATGTTTTGTTAGTCAAATTTCATATAACACTAGCGACCAACCGGCGTGTTCATCCGCTAGAATTACACCATTTTATTTACCAACGGTCATTACTTTACTGTCCTAATAACATTATTAAGACAAACACTTTTAAGACAATATATATGCATTGAAAATTTATTAACCGAATTAAATAAAATAAACTCAATGAAAATGAAATGTTGAGGAAAAGTTGTCAAAATATAATAGTGAAAATTGCATTCAAATCTAATTAACAGTTTCTGAAATTAGACTTTACAAACGCACAAACGCACATACAACTAGATAAATAGAATCACAAAAATTTTTAAAATCATTATTGCATAAATAAAAGCCCCCGATTAAATTGTTTAAAATATATCTTCCATTTACAAACAGTTATCAGTTACAGATTTATTATGAGTATAGATTTAAAATAATTTCGCCGTGTGATTCAGACTTAGAATAGGATGACCCTGGTACTGATGTTGTCAGAAGAGGCGGCTAAAGTACGTGTGGAAGAGTCACGTTGTCAGCAATGGCAACACGCATGGGCAGACTCGACCGGACTGTTACCACCCCCGGCATTTAAAACTGGCGTTAAGTAGTGGCTTTGGCCACTGCGTTTCGCATAGGGTAATGCCAGGCCCCGGTGCCCATCCACCTTATAGGCCGGCAACGCACCTGTAGCTCCTATGGTGTTACACGGGGTCGTGGGCGATGGTGATCACTTACCATCAGGTGACCCGTACGCTCGTTTGCCGTGACTTGTCCATAAAAAAAATGTAAATAACTGTAAAAAAATAATATAATTAAAACAAATTGAATATTACTCTTACTTCACTTAGAGCCTCAGGTCGTATGTCTCCAACGGCCGCACGAGCTGCAGCTATAACTGGTTCCACTGAGGCTAGCTCTGCTTCGATTTCGTTTTTGCTACATACAATAATAATATGATAAATAAAAGATTAGTCATAAATATATTTTTAGACTAATATTTCCATTAGGAAATATTAGTCTAAAAATATATTTATGATTAATCTTTTAACTATTAAGTTACGATAAAATATGAGGTCTGTTGTGGTGCAGGTGCCCCTGCAGCGTTAAATTTAAAAAGCGTATAAAAATTTGAACGAAGCAGGATTTAAATAAAAAATAATAAAAAAATAAAAATCTTTTATTTTCAAGCAACTTCAGGCTCATAGTTGGTTAGTACAATAGAAAAACTTAAGAACTATGTTAGTAAGATAAAATACAAAAAAAAAAAAATTAAACATAAACAAAATTTAAATATAAGCAAGATCTACCATAGAGGGGTGGTCCTGCCTACATTTTGTACATCCAACCTGATAAATCTTTCTATAGTCGGCCCGTCCAATCGATCTGCAAATACCTTCGCGATACTGTTGGTGCTTGCCCTTGCCCTTTGTATAACCGACGCCACCTTTTTACGCATTATCGCGAAATAATCGTCGGTGTGAGCATCTGCAAACATGCCTGATGCACTGCAGTAATAAGGGAGCCTCAACAGTGCCCTAAACGCATTATTATATTGAACAAGCAGAATATTGTCTGCTTTTTAGGTAGAGCTAGCCCAAAGGCCGCTGGTGTAAAATGCTTGACAGTAAGCTTTAAATAGCGTAATTTTAACAGGCAATGAACAACCAGCAAACCTTCGAGCCAGCATATTGGCCCTAACAGCCAATGCCCTGCGCTCCCTTTCTATGTCTTTATCGTCCTTTAAATTTAAAGCCGCACCTCTTGAAAACCGTTAAACTCTTGAAAACAAAAAAAAAATTAGGTAGAAGAACTTTGTAAAAATCTCCCTACAGAGATGCTAACAACATAAATAGGTTGTAATAAGCGTATAAAAATTTCGACGGAGCTTGGTGAGAACGAAGGGCTGAGATGATCATAGCGCTTGAACGGTTTTCAAGAGGCGCGGGTTCAAATCCTGCTTCATCCAAAATTTGTATACGCTTTTTAAATGTAAATTTAGTATTATCTGTCCGAAGTGTGGAAAAACACTTTAAAAAATTGTAAAAAGAACAGGTGTGGTTTCGATTCCCACTCGAGAAAATTAAATATTTATTATTTTAAAAAATATTTTTATTAATATGCATAAAATACGTTCTTAATTTGCTTATTTTTTTTTGTAGGGATACAGCAACAAAAAAATTAAGCAAATTAAGAACATATTTTATGCATACTAAGGACTACTGAAAAATACCGTATTTGCAGTTTCTCATTTTCTTTTTCAATAGTTTGTTTAAGATTGTGCATTTCTTCCTTTTTGTCGGTGTTGGCACGTACAGTGGCGCCTATTTGCTCCAGAGCCTGATTGGCTTTAGCTTGTTCCTCGGCTAGAGCGGATTCTTGTACCGCCGCCTCCTCTTGTAGCGACGCGACTGACGCGCGTGCCCGTTTTAGCGCCTCCACTCCAGCCTAAGCAAATTAAATGAAATGAAAGAGATGAATTATGGTGGATACATATTTGATCTGACTTTTCTTGTCCTGATTCATTAGATCAGTAAAGATTAGAACATTAAGTATTTTAACGTTCATAATATTTATAGTACGCAATGTATTGTGATGGATTCGGTTGTGTTGCATCAGAAACGATCCCAGTTTGTGTCAGAGCGGGCGGCGTTATGACGAACAATATGTAAACACCTATGCTGTCTTATGCTTCAAAATTGTTAATGTTTTCAAATATTAGTATTTCGTTCCAACATACCACCCATGTGCTTCAATAAAACAACAAAACTCCCTATATTCTTTTATACATGTCTTTTGTTACGAGGTGCAGGCATCATAAATAACTAGAATTAGATTGTTTGTGGAAAGAGGGAAAGTAGATCAAGGGATATGACTTACGAGGTACTGGAGTTTATAAATATATATTCGACTGTGAACGGAATGATTTTTGAATTCAATTTCCACGCCATGAAATTAATATTTAATACTTTCATTTCCTTGTTCTGGTTACGACACAAAACCCGTAGAGAGCTGCCGCAATGATGCGATGTACGCAATGTCTCGGAATCATGCTGCATAATTGGAAAGGTGTGTCTTAACACCAAATTCCCTCTGTAACCATGCTCTCTCTATGCGGTATACAACGTGAAGCTAAACAAAATCAACAATGGTTTGTGGAATTTTTTAATTAATTAAATTAAATTAACTTACAGATAAAATATTCTGACGTTCGACAAGGGTTTCTTTTTTCGAATTATAAATATTATAGAATGTCTTAATAAAGTACATATATCGGGCTGGTACACATGTACTCTCCGTCTCCAGGCTTTCATAAATATTTTTAAATCCCTCAACAGGTAAACATTCAAGATCTTCCTTGGACATTGGCTGCGGGCTTTCTTTTGACAATCTAAAATAAATATTACGGTATATGACAAAGAAATATAAAATCTTATGGTTGAATTCAGATGAATTTATCAACATTTGTAGATGTGTAAACAATAATTTTATATAATTTAGACCTATTATAATAATCTTAGTGTTAATTTAATATTTCAAGCATGTTCTTTTTTGAATTAGATTGTTTTGAATTACCAACATCCTTATTTCAATATAAATAAATAAAATAAATGCACGCACTGCATAATATGAACGCAGGATGTAAGCTGTGCGTTCATTTCAAATACTCTCGCGTTAAAAAGGTTAAAACAAGAATACGAGGATATCGGTTTAGATACTGTGTTATCGATGGTCGACCGATGTCTTCTCTTCCCTCTTTTATCACAATTTTTTTCTTCATAAATATTTCTAGCCGTTCTTTTATCACTCATTCGCTCGACGTGCCCAAACCACCTGAGAACGTTCTTCTTCATTCTCATTGTGACATCCACGCTAGTACCTACCGTTTTGTGTACCTCTTCACTAGATATGCAAGCAGATAAACAGACTCCGCATATCCTACGAAGAGATCGCATCTCCACAATATTTATCTTTCTTACATTCTTTTATTATTATACCAACGTTTCGCTTCCGTATGAAAGCGTAGGTACCAATACTACATTGTGTACGGTGAAACGCGCAGTTATGCTGACAGTTAAGGCTAAATAAAAAAATAATAATAAAAAATAAAAAAAAAAATTAAAGCACCGTTAACTCTGTACCGTACCGTTACCGTAACGGCAGCAACACGCTTTTCCACATCCATTTCATATCTTCCGTCTCTATTAAACATATGTATTTCCCATATCTTCCTCATTTACTTATTCTATATCTTGTCATTTAGGCTGATCTTGCATTAGTCCTTTTTTGTTTTTTTTTTTTTCAATATACCTTCACAATAAAAATAACTTGTTGTGATTGGCTAGACTTCTGATCTTGTTTTTTTAATATAAACGATTTAGTTTTGTACGAAAGATAAAACAAGCGAACAAATAAAGTATATTAAACCTCTGTATGAGAAGAGTGGGCAGTGCGCGCAGCGTGCCGCGCGACCAGGGCGCCAGCCAGCACAGGCGGTGTCGCAGCAGCGGGTACGCGTCCCACAGCGACACTAACGAATCCTCCTTGTCCAAGCAAATCATTATGCCTAGTTTGTGTTTGGCGGCTGTAATGTTTTGGTATTATATTTGATTAATATTTAATTAACATTATATACCGTGAACTTTAATGATTTTATCGATATTAATAATAAAATTGAGGCCTATCGTGACGCAGTGGCACAAGCGTATGACTGTAACCGACAGGTTGTGGGTTCGATCCCCACTCGAGGAAATGAAATATTTAATTAAATATTTAATGTTTTCATTTCTTCGCTCTGGTACAAGGCAAAACGCGGCGTTGAGTTTTGCCACTCCACATACAATGCCTCAAATTCGGTGGAAAGTGGGGAACGGAAGTGGAACGTAGTGTGTTAACACTAGGTTCCCATGTTTCCTCTGCCTACCCTGCCATGTTTAGGCGTAAAGCTGAGTAATAATAAGATTTTACTGCTGAACAAACTGTAACGACATTACACAATTTTTTTGGACAATAATAATTAAGACATTAAAATCAAAATTACATTTGTAAATGTCTGCTTGTCAATTATTATTACTGGCTTGTGGACTTATCACAAGATGGCAGTAGATCAAATTTTCAGTTTAAACGTGTATGTAAATTAATATTTTATAGTTTCAAGATAGATAAATGTTGTTTAAAATATAAAGCTAAAGAATATCCATTATCCATATACATATATTGTTTGACAAATATGTAAAAAATACAAAAAATAATATATGAGCTTTTTCTAAGCATCATTTATCAACAGCGACATGAGTAGCAATCTAACAATCAATAACAGATAGATTGGTAGACGAAGACGGATTAAATATAAATTCTATCCTACCTGCGATAATACAAGAAAGATTGTAAGAAATCAATAAAATTTTTGCCCATAAGATAGTTCTTTTTTTATCATTACAAAAAGAAAAACGAAAGTATACATGAGGGAAGCGAGCAAATTCAATGTACACTGATATATATCGCAGTTGTACAGTATATATATAGATTTACAATGTATAACTTTTATTCTTCACTTACTTATAAAAGATTGCGCATTTTGTGCGAAATTTATCGGCATGATTTTTGATGGTAAAGCATGTGCCGAATCCGCTCTTAAAAAGGCTTCAACATACGCAAGCCAGTCCTCAGTGGCAACCGCTTCTCCGATCACCAGCAACGTATGCGTACCTTCACTTGCAGACGTCAGAGCCTGGGAATTGTAAGTTCTACATTAATGTTAGTTAACATAACAGTCTATTTTAACTTCACACTGTATTACATATATAGTATGGTGGCAAACGGAACTTAGTGTTAATTCTTTCTTTCTTACTTAATGATTAGTTTTAAAAAGATGTTGAGACGGACTATCAATTTTAGTGGCAGAACTTACAAAGTTTCGTCTTTTAACCACAGCAAAATATAACTCCTTAAAAAGAATTCGTTCCTCAGAAGAGGTGATTGATCCATAAGCATACCGTATACTGCTGCGACACAATGGCCTAAGACGTTAGAATTAATATGTATTAATATTACAAATATATATGTATTAATATTTCTTACCTAAGTAATTAAGATATTTTAGACTTTGTACTTCACTCTCAATATTACATTTAAAACAAAATCATGTTGGAACCTCAATTTACTTTATGGTAAAAGTAAAGTTTTTACAAAAATATTTTATTTTTATTATATTTATTGTTTTCTACCCGAGTGAACAATGCTTAAACTTAAAAAAACAATAACTAAGATGGCTACGATATTATATTATCTATTATACTAAAAAAAGTAATAAGAATTACATTTTTAAACATATTGAGGAAGTGTTGTTGCTGGTCGGCGAGTACCAGCGTGGCGGAGAGCGCGGCGCACACGAGAGCCGCCGCCGCGCGCCGCCCCGCACCCGCGCTGCCTACTAGACTAACTACGCCACCGTTCAGCTATATTATACATTAAAATATATTTTATTAATAACAGTCACATTTTTTAGTAAAGAGAAATTAACTAAACTAACTAATATTTCCCTGTTTTATACACAGTTATAAAAAATTGTATACTAAATTAAAATTAAAACAAAATGAAACATTCAATAGAAGAATATAGTTAGTTAACAGGTGAAAAAAAAAAACATTTTTTGAATATTTTATTGCACAAATAATAATTAGAAAGAAAGCATTAAAAGTTGCGTGCGATGTTGAACAGAATATATAATAAAAAATCCTATTACTGTTCATACAGGTTACCTGTATCATTAGTAATAGGAATTAATTCACAAAACTTTTAGGAATTAAACTATAGTATAATTATGTAGTATAACTATACTTAAAAATGTTTCCATTTTACCCTTCGATCAACTATTCATAGATTAAGTGTCACACTCCAAAAAACGACCCGATAAATAAGAGCACAAACAGAATTGTGTTCTTATTCGTTTTTAGTATGTTCCAACCATAGCCAATGTGCGGACGTGACAAAATGCCTCCGTGTGCTTATAAAAATTGTGTAAATAACAATTAAATAACAATATTCCGTCGTTTGACCAATATTGGCGATAACACTACCAACGATTTCGTCAAATAACGATAAGCTTGGGCTAAGAAATGCATAGAGAGATGTTTAAGTTTTTTTTTATTATATTTGTAATAACTTTATATTTTTTTTTCTTGTTTTATAGTTTTCCTACTGACTCATTTCGCTGTGCAAATTGGGTATCTATTGTCGCCTATGAAAGAAGGGAAGAATACTCAACGGCGTAGATTGGTAAAAATGGCAATTCCAAAATTGCAAGTATAATTAATAAATATTTTTTTTTACATATACAGAATATACAAAATAAAAAAAAATAAAAAAAATAAAAAATATTTATTTATATATAATAAATATTTATTTATATATTATAGGCATCTTCAATTCTAAATAATACCAGAATCAACACAATGGATGGCTCCGTCAGCTCTAATTCTTCTACTGCTTTATTATCGGACATTACATCTTTGCAAGATACTCCAAGAAAAGGATACTTAAAAAACAAATAATCGTATCACGCTAAATAATATTTACTAAAACGAAACAAATTAATAATTTAAACAAAATTAATAAACATTTTAAGAAAAAAGTCTTTTTTAAAAAAAATCATATTTTTTTAATTAAATGTGCTTAAAAATAAAAAAAATCGTCGTCCGTCGATCGAAAAACCGTCGATGACTCAGTCTTATTAGATCGATTGAAAAATCTAGAAGTAGCGGAACTTTTTAACGAAATGTATATTGTAGTATTAAAACAAAAAAAGACGTTTCAAGATTACAATTACTTTTATTTTTAATAAAATGTATAAAAAATATCAATTTATTATCAATAAAGTGACTCCATGATTTCTATTTTCTATTTTCTTACAAGTACTTACAAAGCGACGACGATGACGTGAAATTAAATGTCTTATATCTATTACGCGCTGGTCGAAAGTAAACCTTAAGTTACGAGAATAAAGTATGATTTTATTAAATAGATTTTTTGTCATAAGTCTGTGTGTAATAATGTTCGGCATTTGTGTTTATATTGAGTGGTGCCACTTTTTTGAGCCGTATTTGTATGCAACGCTTAATCTGGTGAATAGTTGATCGAAGATTTTACCCATTAAGAACAGTATATAAAATATTATATGTGTTACTATTTTACGTTTTTTGTACGTTTGTTGTTTAAAATTTTAGGTATTATTATCACATAATACATAGCACTGACTGACTTAAAGACTGACTACATACAGATATAAAACACATACCGTTATTGCTATTATGGGACATAAGACAGACAGTTCTTCACACACTTCTATTCCAGTGTCGCCAAAAATGTGTTCATCGTCTATTACTAAAAAAAAAGAAAAATTCTAAAGTTTCTTATTAAATATATATAAAAATGATAAAATCAAATTGTCAAATATTAACTTACAACACTGATTAATAAGCTTCTCTGTATTTTCATACCATTCTTTATATTCAATTTGTTCTAAATATACACCGTCACCTCGGAGTTTGGGTTTAAAGTAGCAACCGTTACTAACTGGAAAATACTTTTCCACTATTACATTATACTGATTCTTATCATTTTCTGTTACTAATCTTTCTCCAAAAAGCGCCTTTGCTTCAGCATTTAGTGCCTGGAAAATTCAAAGTTAAATAGTTAAAATCAAAAATATGTGTTATTTTTAGGCCGCCGTAGTGCAACGGGTCACTATCTATTACACTAACTTATATATGAGTAACAAATTACTTTAATTTTTAATTATTAAAATATTTTATAATTTTTTAAATGCACTCTGCATCAAGCAGATGGCATGGCGCCCACCTATCTACTTGGAAACCTAGTGTTAAGACACTATTTTGTTCGCCAATTTTCGCTGAATTTAAGACTTTGTATGCTGAAAACGTCAACGTTTTCGTTAATGCCGCGCTTTGCCTTGTTACCAAAGCGAAGAAGTGAAAAACTTGAGGAAATATAATATTTTAAAAGATATTTCAATTCAGCTTCACGCTGTATCATGCACGAGGCAGGGTAGGCAGGGGGACCCCGGAACCTACTGTTAAGACACTCCGTTCCACTTCCGTTCCCCACTTTCCGCCGAATTTGAGGCATTGCGTGTTGAGTGGCGGAACTCAACGGCGCGCTTTGCCTTATTAATATTTAATATTTTTAATTTAAATATTTAATGAAGCATTAAATATTTAAATAAAAATATTAAATATTTCATTTCCACGACTGGGGATCGAACCCAGAACCTGTCGGTTATAGTTACACTCTTGTGATGCTGCGCCACGACAGGCCTCAATTTCTCAAGTGAGGATCGAACTCACAACCTGTCGCATGTACTGCTTGTGCCCCTGCGCCACGACATATATCAAATTATATTAAACATATTAGTTCCAAAGCACTTTCTGTTTCCTTTCTATAGTAAATTTCAACTTAAGCATTACCGTCAAAACTTCCGCTGCAATAGTTGGAGTATACCATTTAACATTTTCACACCATTGTCTAAGATGTGAAGCGTTCCATTTATAAAATGGTTTAGAACGAAAAGCGTCTGTAACCTAAAATATATATAAATTATTAATATTCTTTTTTAGTTTAGTATTACGTAGTAAAAGTAGTATTGGGGTAAAAGTTTAATTACAAATTTTAACTTACCTCTTTATAAAAAGAAAAAATGGTATGGCTTATGTTAAATAAATCTTGTTCTATTGTATTATTACCAATACTTTCTGATAAGTAGTACTTAGATAGCTCTATTAACTCATCTTCATCGGGTTCTCTGTAAAGAAATAAATTGACATTTATATCGCAAATTGTATGATTTCTTTACATTTTATAATACCTTGAGTATATAGCCAGGCAGTCTCATAATTTTTTCGTTGCACATTAGATTATAAAAAATATTCAGATAACTATAAAACGTTGAATGTTTTAAGCTTCACGGTATTGCAGAGCAGACAGAGAGACCCATTTTCTGCTAAATTATTGAATTATCGTGTGTTGACTGGCGGAATTCAACACCGTACTTTATTTCATCACCAAAGCGAACATTTTAATTCTTTCATGGTCTCGAGTGGAAATCAACGAATAACCGTTTTGATGTTCCTACATCTCAATATTTAAAAGTTATAAAATACTTTCTTCCTTCTAACATCAACTAAAAAAATTAAAAAGTTGATATCGGCGGTTACACAGAGAACTTCAAGTGTACTTGATACAGTCCCTACAAACAAATTGTTCCATTCGTTCATGGATTTATAATATTCTATATCTAGTGCTCATTGTGCAATAAAAGTGTCGCCGCCAATTCATATGAAATAAATAAATAACATCTAATTTTCATAAAGGGCACCAACCGTCTCACCCTTAGATAGCGTACATGAATGAGCTGCCTGTCTTCTTAGACCTGTACTATGCTAATCTCCACTCTTACACGCGTGTACTTACGGTAATATAACCGGATACAAAATAGCTGACAGTCTCGCGGTCTGTAGGGCAGCAGAGGCCGTCGCCACGACGTTGACGCGTCCAGCGCTGTACCATTGCGGCCCACTTTCTTCCACCGCCCAGAAACCTTGCTGCTGAATCAACTGGAACAGGTCGAAGAGCTTGTATACCAAATACTTCTATTTAACCACGATAATATACGTAATTATTCATCAGGTTGTTAAATATAAAATTTTCTTTCCGTAGCCGAATGGAACGTGAAATATTTAATATGTTTATTTCCTTGTTCGGCGCACAAATGCGTCATAACGTTCCGCCACTCAATAATGCAATACCTCCAAACAAAACTGTTTTAACACTAGGATTGCTAGTACCGGGATACAGCAGTTTAGTGAACTAAACAATAAAAACCCTTCTTCTATAAAAAAAATACTTGTGTTTTTCTGTCAAAACCGTTATTTTAATATTATTATTTTGTATTAACGTGTGCTCTATCCGTACGTGTGTATGTACACATATATAAGATATATTTTTATTGTCAATTATAAAATTCTGAAGCCATACTTGTACTCACATCATGTACTTGGTTATCGCACCATATTTTTTTGGTGTTTATGTTTTGTTGGTTTAAATTATGTTACCTAAAATAAAAACTTACCTAAATCGCATTTTGAAAAGATTTTGCGAGATTTTCGTTGACGTATTAGTAATTAGTATGTCATTTAAATACAAAATCACAGTTAAAATATGTCACAAATCACAAAATGTAAAATCACGCATAAGTAATACCAACGTTTATCTTAACGAGCATTTTCGCTTGTATTCAAATTCTTGATATTTACTTTAAAATTTAAAGTCAACCGTACTTGAACACAGGCAAACAAAAACAGATTTTAAAATATATGTTTTATAGGTTCAATAAGCCTGTCGTGGCGCAGCGGCACGAGTGTGACTGTAACTGACAGGTTCTGGGTTCGATCCCTAGTCGAGGAAATGTAATGTTTAATATTTTCAATTTTCAATTCAAATATTTAATGTTTCATTTCTTCGCTCTGGTAACAAGGCAAAGCGCGGCGTTGAGTTCCGCCACTCAACACTCAATGCCTCAAATTTGGCTGAAAGTGGGGAACGGAAGTGGAACGGAGTGTCTTAACACTAGGTTCCCGGGTTCCCTCTGCCTACCCTGCCTCGTGCGTGCGTGAAGCTAAAAAAAAAAGGTTCCATACTAGGCTATTTAATAAGGTTTTAAAAGCGCTCTCAAATAGAAAGCCTTTTAAAACCTTATCAAATAGCCTATTGCTATGTTGTGTTAACGATCATAATTATATTGCACGTAAAGCAACAACTGCTCGATAAACGTTTTATAATGAAATAAAGATTCATACTCGTACATCGTATACAACCGACAATATTACATACTTGCAGTATAAAAGAATGTATTCGTGAAGTGCCCCACTGGTCTGTGGCGGTGCGATGCAGCGCTCGCAACAAAAGGGTACGAGGGGCCTCCGCGCCTGCGGCTGCTCCCCCGCCTCCAGAACTACATACTGCATTCTTCTGTAATTTAATCAAGGTGTAAAATTATTTTATTTTCGTTTCACAAACAAAAGAAAAGTTTGTCTGGCAAATAGCAGGATAGTCACAGGAAACCTAATGTTAAAGCACTGTTTTTCCCACGTCACGTCTGATTTGCACATTGTCATGATTTGACTTTTCGCTTTGAGTGAGCCTTGTCAGCGAGACGATGTGCTGCTGTACGTCGACGATTTCCATTATACGTATGCTTACATATTACTGACACCGCAATCTAAACTATTGAGCGTATAAATATAAAAATAAACAAGTAAATAAAAACAAAAAAAAAACGTATTTTCTATGTTGATTCCATTTTTTTATATTTGGGGCTTATTAATTAAAATTTTACAATTTCTTTTACTTCATTTAATATATACTTCAAAGGAAAAAAATATACAATAGTATTGCAATTTAATCACTTGAAAATATTAATTTCTCACCCGTTTCAGTTCTGCTATTATATCTGACGGCTCCAGAATAGGGGTGCAATTAATTACTATAACTGTAGTATTGCTTTCCTTTAACACGTATTCGGCTAAAAGGCTAATCAAAAATAATTTTATATTAGTAAAAATATGTATATAAAAATAGAATTTGGGGTCAAGTAGAGCCGTAGCCAGTTCTATACAAACGGTGTTTACACGTAGGGCGGAAGTCTATAACCTTTAATGTTTGAAGTAAATTTATAATATTATAAGGAAGGCTTGTTTTTTTTTATTATAAATAATTACTTAAGCTTCACACAGTGTCACAAAATTATTTTTAGTTTATCTGTAATATTAAATGCTTCTCTGAATATGACATTCTGTGTTGTCTATATAGTTTTTTTTTTATCTAACACTGTTTAATGCATATAGTAAGGTAGGCAGAGGGAACCTGAGAGCCCAGCGTTACACGCTTTCACCCTTCATTGAATTCGAAGCATTGCTTGTTGATTGGCGGAACGCAACGACGCGCTTTCCCAGGTTACCATTGCGAAGAAAAGAAAATAATTATTATTTAATCAATAAAAATGTAACCCAAGTGAGAATGGAGTTTCTACCGTCGTGTTCACACTAGCACGTTTGTGCTCCTGAACCATGACAGCCCTAATCAGTCTATATAGTTTTATGATATACACAAGTTCTGCCCATATTCAAAATTTTTATATATTTTCTAACAAAGCATTTTAAAGATGTTTATCGGTATGAGTGTCTGAGCTACGAGCATCTAAATATTAACTTTTTAGCACTAGCATCAGGTCCGAGCAGGAGCAGGGGGCGCGCGGCGCGCAGGGCGGCGCGCAGCGAGGGCGCGCGGGCGCGCGTGCGCGTGCACAGCGCCAGCGCGTCTGCCCACTCCGCGGCTACACTCTGCTGTAGTGGCGGCGGCAATTCTACCTGCGGTTATTTTATCCCACACTAAGAATAAATAAATATTTTAGAAAAAAAAAACGTTATGTCAAATCTGAGACTAAGACGGTTTACGATAGATATGAGTTCGAATCTCCTAAAGTTTAAATTTCTATAAGTTTGTATAAATATTAGGCTAAGACATGTACCAATTGGTCAGTGTGTGTTTAAAGTTTACATTACTATTATTATCATAAAGTTTATTACAATAATAGTAATGTAATTAATTGTATTAATAACTTGAATGTTGTGAATATTTATATATTCACAAGTTTACTACTACCAATTTTAGAACTTTATAATACATTTTATACTGACATAGTATGTGTGATGATGTTGATGATTTATTATTGTTACAATATCAATGTTAATGTTTTGTATTTCATGTGTTAGCTTGTCTTTTGACATGTTTGAAAATTATTTATATCTTACTCGCCTCTTCATAGAAACTGTCATAAGCATTACTTTTAAGTAAGCCCATCACACTGAGTTGAACAGACGACCAAGCCATATCTTCTGCATTGCATCTTGAATTGGTTTCTTCCATATTATATTCAAATTGAGCTATTATTTGTTTTACCTAGAATGTTTATACGATATTCATATAAATAGTTATATTTTAGAAAGCATTTATATTATTACATGACACCACAATGGCGTAATAACATAGCGATGATTATAGTTTCGATTCCTTCGCAATCAGGTATTAAAAAGCACACCGTTTAGTCCCACCGTTTAATTAGCACCGTCCCGAAAATTGGGCGAGAGAAGAAACTAAAAAAAACGAAACTAAATAAATGTACCAATAATATTTCACAGTTCCGTACAACAACATCCGCCTTATGTGTACTTATCCATTGTACGCTCTTTCTTGTAATTTGGTTTAAAAGTGAAACGGCCTCTTTTGCGGTTTCATTTTCATATTCTTTCTTTTGTGTCCAACTTTCTAATATTTCTTCTGCACAATGACATTCGTTACTGCAAAAACAGAACGACACTGTAAAGTATCTTAAAAAAATTGTCGGGAAAAGTCGGGAACGCTTGACTGTTGTATGTGAGATAGTGTGATACTAAAAAAATAGATTTGCAATATGTGTAAAAACAAAAGTATGTTTACTATACCTAAGCAATATGATACCCATTCTGGATATAGTTGCAGGAGACGCATGCTCTAAGCTATGAGTTTCAAAAATAAAATTAACATTTGGTCCAAATTGCACTCTCCAGCCCGAGGGTAAAGTCAGGAGGCGGTTGTCGTCCAACACAGAATTAAGAGCCTCCACCCACTCGGGGTCAACGTCGCCGTCGCACACCACCCAACACCATACATCTACAAGCAAGACAACATGGCAAATTATAGTTATATTAAATTTGCAATTAAGTTTGAATAAGTATTGAAAACATAATTAGGTCGTTATAAAGAAACAGGCGTATACCCTGGGGCTGCGCGGCCACGTCCTGCGCGACGGCGGACAGCACGCCGTCGCTCCAGAGGCGCGCGGCGCGCACGCGGCCCAGCAGCGCGCCGCGCCGCACCGCCTTGGGCGACACCGCGTACTCCACCACGCTGCGCCCCGCGCGCTGCACCCCCTGCGACAGCGTGTAGCGTCACTCTCCTTGTATCATCATTATCAAACATTACATTTTATGTATATAAGTGATAAACAGAATATTGAATGAATCATTTTATTGCTTTTATTTTTTATTGTTTTTACCAATATCAAGACAGATTTGTTATATAAAATGACGGTATAACAAATCGGACGGTATAACATGTACATATGAAAAATGCTGTAAATGATACCGAGGCCGACCTTTAAAAGTTTATAGTCTTTAATAAAATTTAAGACACTTCGTTCCTTTCTTTGCGCCTGATGTATAATATATTCTTTTTAACTAAACATTAAAAATATATATTAAATTGTAAAAGTCTATGATATATTGTTATCAGCTTTACTTTTTATTTTAACCGATATTTTTTTTTACTTTAAGATATGATAATAAATATACACTATATACGGCACAAGCGTGTGACCTTAACGCGACGTTTGTGGGTTCGAGTGCCACTTGAAGGAATGATAGACAAAGCGCGGCGTTAAGTTCCATCACTTAACACACTATGAACTCTCGAGACAACATTAGGTTTCGAGCTATTTTTGTATGTATAAATTTAGTGTTGAGACACTCCGTTAAGTTCTTGTCGAGACATTAAGTGATTGTGGTGGAACTTATGGGCCCGCGTCTTCTTAGAGAGTTAGAAAATACAAGTAATACGGGCCTTCGAATGGAAATCTAACCAACACCTACTGAGTGAGTGACACAGCGTGAATACATAATTTAGGGTTCAGCTTACACTTTTTAGCAATTTTCTGATGGTACTTTTTCCTGAACCTGGAGGGCCCACAATTGCCACTCCCATTCTTTGACGTAACTGTTCATATAGCTCCATGCATTTTTGGATCTAAATATTTTAAATATCATAATAGTATATTAGTCATTAAAAAAATCATTCAACTACGAGGTAGAGGGTTCACTACCAATTTAGGGATTGTAGATCATCGGGAAGTACTACTCATAAAAGTGGACAAACTTAAGCTTGCGTGCGTTTAATGTTTGCACTCATTTTGTATGAAATCAAATAAAATTATATGTTTTATTAGTTTCTATCTGTAATATAAATCTAAATTTCCATCCCAACATGTCAAATACTTTGTAGGTTTTGATTACGCGGTGAATTTCAAATAAAATGCAGCAAAAACAATGCATAAAAAAAGGTCGTATCTTTTGATAGCGTTGATTTAGAAGCTGTTTTTTGTGCTGTCTCCAAGAAGTGGCAGACTTGAATATGTAATAATTTGAGGGTCGTACCTCGTTGCAATCCCGACATAAATAGCCTTGAAAAACGAACAGACGGACAACAAAGTAATCGTTTTTACGAGTACTTTGTTGTCCGTTCGTTTAAATTTTTCCTTTGAATTAATTAATTCAACATTTTTTTCAAGCAGTATTAATATATTAATTAAATAAATCATTTCTAAAGTGAAGTACCTGAAGTCCCTTATTTACCAGGCCAAATTCTACTACTGTCGTTTTTAAAGAAGAATAGACCGGATCAGTTGTACTTTCTTCTTCTGGTATTTCTGCAAATACCATGCTTAAAATATTTTCAAATCTGCAACGATTGAACAAACGTAAAAAAAAATATTAATATTACTGACGTTTCATGTATATATGCGACGGTAAATGGGACGGGGGTTATGGTTCCAATATCCACTTGGAGTAATTAAATATTACATATTTGAATTTCATCAATCTGGTAATAAGATAAAGCGCGGCGAAGTGTTCCGCCGGTTTAAACGCAATACCTCGGCGGAAAGTGAATGAAAGTGTCTTAATGGGACAAGTCCCCTTTGATTACCTTGCCATGTATACGACATGAAGCTGAAAAAAAAATATTTTAGCCAGTTCTAAATAAGCTTATAAGACTTATATAACGTTACTGGTAGTAAGGTGAAAAATTAAATTTTACTATTTCTACCTTCTACTGTAATCAATTTATTAATAAGGTTTAAATATTTATTAATGACATTAATTATATAAAATACTCAAAATCTTTGCTTCAGCAAATTGTGCCATGACATTGCCATTATTGTGTCGTCGGTGTGTAACTTTAATTTAATGATTCTTCATTATGTGTGATGAAATGGGAAAATAAACAAAACAAGTAAAATAGTAACCTCTCAGCATCCTCCAGGGCGAGTTTCGACAGATTGTTAAGTCTCAAGACGCGCCTGAGCACGGCGCGCTGCGAGGCCGCGTCGCGGGGCGCGCGCGCCTCCTGCGCCGCCAGCGCCGCCGTGCAGCTGCCCACTGCGGACTTTAGTGCGCGCAGGCCCCAGTCGTAATGTCTTTGATTACTTAGTAGTGTGCTGTAACACATCAGCTATCTATACACACATACGTGTGTATATATATATACATATATATATATATATATATATATATATATATATATATATATATATATATATATATATATATATATATATATATATATATATATATATATATATATATATATATATATATATATATATATATATATATATATATATATATATATATATCAACAAAAGCATATATTTGTTGTTTTTTCTTTCTCTAGGGTACTGGTGTTGAGAGTTAAAACCATGCTAAGTGTCTGGCAAAAGTAATCGTTATTTGTTCCCTTATTTCCTTATATTGTTCCTAAAAATTCTTTCTTTGACAACAAACATAAATTACATATTCCCTGATAATGATTACCAGCGTTACATGTATACGCAAAGAAAATTTCAGGTTTTATAACATAACGAATATCTAGGTAAATTCGGAGTTTTGGACATAAAGTTTAAAATAAGAATATTTGTTTATTGTGTGATATTTAAACATTTTAAGGCTTTCCAATCCTCAAATACAGTTTTCCTTCATGTCGACACCTAAGAAACACACCATTTCTGTTGCATAAGGGTCAATATCTGTCTCTGGGATATGGTCATGTTTTATAGTACGTGAATAATATTTTTTATAGCGTGTGGGTAATTCTGTGAAAGTTCTTTAAATTAAAAAAATAATATTTTTTATATATAATAATCTCCCTATAGAATAGTTAACAACAAATAATGGACCGTTAACCCGGAGATGGAGGCGGAGAGACGGCGGTGCAGTCACTGACCTGGCCAACGTAAAGACGTGGTCGAGGTCGGCGGCGAGGCGGCCGCAGTGCGCGGAGTGCGCGGCCAGCAGGCGCGCGGCCAGCAGCGCGCGCGGCGGCGGGCGCAGCGCCAGCGGCCGCAGCGCGTGCTGCAGCGCCGGCGGCAGCGCGCGCCGCCCGCCGTAGCCGCGCCCCACGGGGTTCATGGTGGCCGCCACGCCGCACCACCCCGACACCACGATCTACGAACCATTTGTTACTTCATCATAACTATTACACCACAATATTACACCACAAATTGCACGCAAAGTACGCGTAACGTACTGTACGTACTACGTGTACGCGTTTAGCAGCTAACCCGTTTTTTGTTTCACGCTGTTTTCCTTCGTAGCAACACCCCAATGTATTCTTAGTAGTCACTATGTTTCACAATAGTGATTATTGCCATGTGGCACACGCCTGAAGGTCCCCTGTGTTAACCACTACACGTCTCCACATAATAATTTATATTTCATTTAATTTTTGTAATTTAAAATGTAATTATGTAAGTAATTATATCTTTAATTATAAAATTGAATTGAATATAAAGTATAAAAAAATCAGTTCGCATATCAAAAAAAAAATAATCGAACATCTTTTTTTCTATATAAAATTTTATCCACGTTACACAGGGTATGACGACAGAATCTATCCTAATATTTCGTTTTTTGCTTTGTCTTAATAAGAGTGCAAATAATATATTGCCTCAGCCTCATATACATCAAACCCACGGTCACTGCTTGCGCTTATTCAGTAACACGATGTAACACTGCATGCCATTGGCCGCAGTTTCAAGTGTGATATATAACGAGTCCCACTCAGGGAAAGGAAGTATTGTTTCATCAATAAACACAAATTTTGCATTGCTGTTGTATGCGGGGTACAGCGTTAGTGACAATCACTGACAACATAGACTAACCCGTTTTCCATTAAGCACGAGCGCCGCCTCAGCACCGTCGTCGCTGCGGGCGAGCCGCGCGGCGTTTAACAGCGCGGCGAACTGATGAGAGGCGGCGGCGAGCGCGTCTGCGGACAGCCGGTTAAACTCATCGAAACATCCCCACGCGCCGCACAATGCAACACCACTCAACAGACGACCCATACATTCCGCGTCCATTGCCTGAAAAACACATTTATGTTCTATACTAACATAAAAGTACAATAATTCATCCCATAGATAATATAAGGTTTTGCTCTCTCTTCTTCTATTCAGAGACAGACAATGTTTCATAATATTAGTTTACTTGTTATTGCATGAAAGATATTATATTAATACTAGACAAAAAAAGAGAAAAACTTACTTCATCACAATTAAATACAAGTACAAGTCGTCCAACTAAAGCTCCTAAGGCTTTTACCGATTCAGTTTTTCCCGTTCCGGCTGGTCCAAAGGGATTTCCCACGAATCCAAGATGCAAAGACTAGAAAAAAATGTTTAATAAATACAGAAATATTTTCTATGTTTTTTTTCCTCGCAATTAGATAATCTGCTTATCATTGAACAAATAAAACTATTAACTACTTAAATAAATTAGTTGTACCTGAGTCAAAATAAGAAAACTTTCATCGGTAGTTTCAGTTCGTACAAACTGTCCAGTATTTGCCCCGAGGTATTCATAGGAGTAAGATATCTCGGCTAGACCCATTTTTACAATAATTTCTTTAGAGTTATACAAATAGAATCTGAAATAAATAAAAGTATTCTATTAAAAAAAAAAATAATGATCAGAGAAATGCGTATACGCATGTCTTAAAGACTACGAAACCGGTTATGATGAAAATAAGAATGCAATATAAAAAAAGGTGTAAAATATAACGAATATACGTTTTTTAACTATATCTTGATGTGATGTTAAATAGCATAACCAGATTACCTGAGTTGTTTTTGCCAGTGCCAATCGCTAGTAGAAACCACGTTGTGTTGAATTAAATCATTCATCATAGCTTCATAATAGACACATTGTAATATAATTGCCTGTTTTTTTAATTTCTCCTTTTCGCACTCAACTTCTGCGGCAGCGTAATACGAATGTTCATTTTCGATATTCTCCTTGAGTTTGTGCAATTCTTTTGATGTAATACTCTTTTCTATTCCTTCAGTTAATCTAATATTTTGCGCTAGACACAATATTTGCGTCGGTAGTGAAAATGGATCTTGTTCTTGAAAACTATTTGATACTAAGCATTTTAATGTCATATTCTGAAGTGACGAACGTATTTCTTGATCTAATTTTTTAAGCCACAACTGCAAAATACATAAGGTATCACCGACATATGTTTTTTTAATTGCTATTATTATTTTGTATTTATAACTAGCGACCCGCCCGCGGCTATGCCCGCTTGAATTACACTATTTTATTTACTTATCTTAATTACTTTCATGTTGTAATAAAAGTGATAATTTATTTACTTATCTTAGTAAATAAATTATCACTTTTAATAAAACAATAAGTGTACAATTAAATTTCAGCCAAATTAACAAAAAAATTATAGCAGGTTTGCCGATCTAAATAATTTAAATTGACGTAACTTTTTTTTATTATTAACAGATTAAAATAATAAAAAAAAAACACTAAATGTTGAGGGAAAGTTGCCAAAATATAATAGTAAAAACTGCATTAAATCTGGATAGCCGTTTCTGACATAGGTGTGTAGAAACGCACAGACAAACATTTTAAATTTTTTTAATAAGTATATCTGAACTAATTTAGTTTAATACGATAAATGCAAGCCAATGGTCTCATTTATCGTAAGGTACGTCGGATCTCAAGAGCTTCTTTTCTTGTACTTCAATTAACTAAATAACTTTTCTTTGATTAGGGAAAAAAACACAATTTATATTTACCTCAACAGAACAATCGATATCAACTGGGTGATCAAGTGAAAATATTTCTTCGAGGCTGCATAAAGCTGTAATAGATAAATCCCCGGGTCCGAGCTTAACCCCTGTGATACCCGGGAAAAGCTTCTTTAAATGTGATTGCATAATTGCCTCTCTGCCTTCAGCACCGGCTCGTCCTTGCCCGAGTAATTCCAGCAAATCATCATCACTTAAAAAGTATAATCTTGGAAATATTGATCGTTTTTCCTGTATAAAACAAGTTTTACATAATTGAAAGAATTTAAAAATATTTTCCGAGTACAATATTCTTATTCTACAATAATTTATAAACTATGACAGCACAGACAATACTTACGTCTTAGGCAATATAAAGTATACAAGTTCAAATACTTACATCAATATACTGGTTTAATGATGACTGGCATGCATTTAGTTGCTCCGATATCCCATCGAGCATGGACTGTAATCTTGCAGATTGTACTAAAGTGGAAAGTCGAGGATCAGACTCCAAAATTCGTGATATTTGTTTAAAAGCCTGATCTACTTTACGAAATCGGGTTCCTAAGTCACCATCATCATGATATAGTATTGGTTCTAAATAAAGCCATCTGAAATTATAATATTTAGTTAAGAATTTAGCATATTTTTTGACATTGTCAGATAAAAGTCATATATTGGTAAATGATAAATTGTGCACTCGATAGTTGTAAGTTTATTTCCACTCTTGTCATATTTTTGTACAAAATTACTTACAATTATGTGTCTGAAGTCGTTTTTAGTGTAAATAGAAATTACCGTTTTTATAATTTTTCCTTTATAATTTTTACTTCAAGCTCTCAATTCTTTGGGGACGTCTATTAATCACGTGAGGTACGAAATATCACAAGGGGGTAGGAGGGGTGCAGTAAGATATATCCTACACGTTATAACGTGTACATAAAAGTAAGTAATTAATAAGTTTAATCCTCATCACGTGTGATACGTGGGAGGGGGAGAGGTTAAAAAATGCTACGAAAAACATCACGTGATTAATGGCCGGCCCCTTACGAAATTTCACTACCATTGGTCTATGTGAAATACCGTGAATATAGTTGACAACCTACGTATACATTTCATGAAATTAAGTACAAATACTAGGTGTGTTTAAAAAAAATTGCGAATTTTGTATTTTTTTTTTTTTTCAAAAAATCTTTCATAAATATCTATTAATTAAAAATCTTTGTTTATTTCAAAGTAATATCCATAAGATATTATATGTGTGTAGTATTTCTTAGGGTTTCGTGTCGCGAAAAGTAAAGGCGGAATCTTTATAGGAACAGGACACAGCTTCAAGCTTGACAGAAAACATACTTTATATGAGTAATAGGTATATACACATCGACGCTCATGCATATATAATCATGTTACCATAAAAATTTTGAGTCTCCGCACCAAAAGGCAAGATACAGTCAGCTCATTCAGTAAGAATTCAAAGGCAGTACGAAGGCAATTAAGAAATTGTTGGTTGTAATTTGAAGTACATAATAATTACGTCAACTGACAAAGGAATGCAACCAAATGTATAATCTATCTATACTTATAAGAAATCTGCAACCGATCACTGTCTGTACATGAGATATATTAAAAAATCTTAACGTAATCATAATAGTGTTTTGTTTTAATTTTTTTGTTTATCTCTGTGTTCTGTACGATTTAATCTCAGAAACGGCTAACCAGATTTAAATGCTTATCAATCTACAATATTTCCACTTTTATATTTTAGCAACCTTCTCTTAACATTTGATCTTTGTTTTATTTAAATCATTTAAAAAATAGTTACGTCAATTTAAAATATTAAGTTTGACAAAATTGCTACAATATTTTTACATTCTATAGATAATTTCTGTAACAGTGATAATGTTAATAATGTACAAAAATACCAAATTAATAAATTAAAATTGTATAATTCAAGCGGGCGAAGTTGCAGGCGGGTTGCTGGTTAATATAGATCCATTTAGAAATGTCATAGTTATTATAGAAAAATAACATCTTAAGCATGTCCTGGTGTAAACGCAACAGGTTGTGGATTTGATCCCCACCGGATATAATGGGATTTAAATATTTAATATTTTCAAACAAGCGTTGAGTTCTGCCACTCAACACGTAAGACGCTTCAAGAACACAGTATCTTAACATCTTAACAGAGGAACGGAACGCAGTAACTTAACACTAGGTTTCCAATTACCCTCTGCCTATCTGCAATGTGTAGGATACAGCTTAGTACTGAAAAAAATTAAGAGACCAACACAAATATATTACTTTCTACAATTTATTAATAAATTTTTGTTTTAGCTTATGGATGGATATAAATATAGTTTTGAGGCTGGTTTTATTTTATAATTTTTATTACTTATTTAATGTTGAATATCTAATATAAATTGGCTTTCTTGAATTAATTATTTAGTTTTTTTGTGCCAATTTACTGTACCTGTGAATATTTAAAAAAGGGCACTGTGCCTTTATAAGATCGACAGTTTATATGAGGGTACCTATTATTTCATTTTATTAATAAAATAAAGTAAAAAATATAAAGAAACAAAGAAATAATAAATATCCTGTTTCATAAGATGACTTTATTAACAAGCTTCCAAATCAAAATTAAATATACAAAATATGTACTTTTTTCGGTTTCTATGTTATTTTGTTACAATTTGTGTGAATGTAGTACCAATAATAGTCGTAATAATTATTATTTAAGTAAAAGGCCTTTTTATTGTTTTTGTACAGATAAGTAAAACTATTCTTAATGTTAATTGAAAGAAATGCAATAAAAAAATAAACGTATTATCACACAATAATACAATTATAATATAACAAAATTAAATGCATCAATGACTACTCCAACTACAGTGGCACTTTAGGCAGAAAATATATAAAATATAAAAAATTCTTGAAGCAAAAGTTAATTTTAATCAATTACAGTATTATAAAAGCATATGTCTAATTTTTTACAACAGCATTATGAATACATCTTATCATAGCTACTAAAATTTCTTTGGAATATATTTCAAATTATTAATGTTCTTAATTCTATTATACAGTGGTACATAACCTAACATTTCCTAATGGAACACACGTTCAACATATTATACTTTTATTTACAATATACAGATTACATGACTATAGAGTAAATTTAATTACTGAAAAATAATAGCTAATACCTAATGTTTATCTCATTTAAAATATGTGATGATTAGTAGAAATATTTAAATAGTTACAATATTTTTGTTTAATAATGCTGAACAATAAAATTAATATAAGATTATGTTTTATTTAAAGTTTAGATTTGCTTACATAATAATTACACTCTATACAAGTGTAGTGGTGTTTGTAATATTTTTTTCTAACATTTTTTTTCATAAATTTAATTATAAAACAATGGCCTCGCAAATTCTTTTTTTATAAATAATTATTAATGAAAGCTACCTATTACGTTGTACATGATCTATAGTAGTCAGAACGCTTAGTAATCTCCGATAAATAATAATTCATTTGAGTATTAAGTTCACCTATTTCTTTTTCTAAAGTATTTAACTGTTCGTTATGATCATTGTATAAATCTTCCATATTTGCTAAAAGTTTTAATTGCATCTGCGTATCACTTGCCAATTTTGTAGCTCGATTAAGTAAAAGTTGAGCTTTTTCTCTTGAATTTGACGTTTGGCTTGCCCTTTCTGCTAGAGATATGTTTGTTTGTTTGAAATTTTGTCTCAGTTGTCTCGCTTTTTGTTCAGCTCCTTCCGCTTTGTTTACAACATCATTGGCTTCTAGTTTAACTTGCTCTGCATCACTTTCAATTTTAAGAATATTTTTCTGTAAGTCTGATAAACGCGACCTTAACCCTTCAACTTCATCCATAGTTTCGTTGGCTTTCTTTTGAGCTTGTTCACTTTCTGTGGCTATTGGCGTTAAATCACTTTTAGCAGCTTCAATGTCACTGTTTGCTTTTTCTATAGCGTTTTCTGCAGCGTCTTGTGCGGCCTGAGCTTCGTCTAAAGCTTGCAAAACTTTATTAGCCATACCTAAAGTTAAATTAGCTGCTTTGTTTACAGTTGTTGCATTTTGTTTGAGAGCTTTCGCAAGGTCAAGATCTGGTTTTGTTTCCGCTATGATGTTTTCAATATTTGTCAACTGTGATACAGTAGAATTAATACGTTGTGATAGTTCAGTTATTTCCTTTGGTTCAATACTTATAGATAAATTTAAAATTTCAGTTGCAAGCTGCCTCACGTCTTCGGGTGTATTATAAGTTTTAGATAAAAATTCTTTTAATTCAGATGTAAGCTCTTGGCTTTCATTAGTTGCTCTTTCCGCTGTCGATTTGAACTCGTTAGCTCTATTAAATAAATCTTTGGCTCTAGATCTTACAGCTACTGTGTCTTGTTTAACTTGAGAAACTGATCTAAATAAGTCTTCTGCAGTAAGTTCATGTTCTTTGATTCTATGTTCTGTTTTATTTGCAAAATCCAAAGCTTGCTCTGCTTTTGTTATAGCTCCTTGATCACAAGATATCCCGCCACACTTTCCACATCCAGCGCCTCCACATATGTCACAGCTGTCACTTTCTTGGCCACACATATTTTCATTTATTTTTGGTAATTGCGATTCTAATTCTGATAATTGTTGCTGTAAGTCATCTAACTTTTTGTCATTTTCATTTTGTGTATTATTGAAATTTACATATTGCATTTCTATTAGTCGATCTGTATTTTTGATCTGCCTATCAGTGTTCGCTATTATTGTCTGCACACTTTCTGCTTCATCTGCTGCTTTTAAAGCTTTTTCTTTTGCTTCACGAGTTAAATTAAGTGCTCCTTCTAAATTTGCTTCCTGGAGTTTAGTGGCATTATTTTCTAATTCAAGAGTTTTTGATTTTAGGTGGCCAATATTAGTTCGTAATCCATCTAAGGTTACATTTCCTAAATTTATTTTAGATGTAATAGCGTTGAGGTTGTCATTACTTTCTTTTAGTTTTTTATCTGCGTTATTTAATTGATTTTGTAAAATTGATATATTTGCTATTAACTCTTTAACTGTACTTTGTCCTAATTTGGCACTGTCGAGTGAATTCTCTACGTCCTGAAGCTTCTTCGTCATCTCTTCAAAATCTCTTGTATATGCTCCTGTAGCCCCTACCACTTTGAAGTTACTAGCGTTTCCAATTGCAAACTCAGTCTGTATGCGTAAATCACCTATTAGTTTATCCCAACTATCAAAGCACTCTCCACAAGCATAGCATTCTGGAGCATCACCAAGGTAACCCCTAGCACACATATTACATTTATATCCACCTATTCCTGGTTTACATATACATGATCCATTATCACGCATACACTGCTGAGAAATTGAACCATATACATCACAAACACATTCGTAACATTCAACATTGGGGTTACCCCAATGATTCTCTTGACATTGATCACATTGCCTTCCACCATACCCAGGCTTACAATCACATTTTCCGATATAAGGATTACATTGAGGTGAAGCAGATCCAATGGAATCACATTCACATGGATCGCATCCTGTTCCTACAGCGATTCTCCAGTGATTTTCAGTACATTGATCACAGTTTACCCCTATTACATTATTAAAACAAGGACATTGACCTGTTATGCCATCACAGTTACCTCGCGTGAAATTTGTACCTAATACTGAACAATTACATTTATAGCATAATTTCTCTAAAGCATTACCATAAAAACCATCTTTACATAATTCGCAATGGTCACCAGCAGTGTTGTGTAAGCATTGTAAACATTTACCCGTGTATGGGTCGCAATTATTAGGTTTAGTTGTATCAATATTATCATTGCAGTCACATTTCTCACATGTGCCTTTTATTGGGTCACCATAATAATTATCAGCGCATACATCGCAAAGAGATCCAGCGTAACCTTCTTTACAATCACAAACGACATCTTTAGTTTCAGAATCTAATTCACATCTATCTGCGTGACTGTTTTTAGAGGGGTTTCCCTTTACTCCAGGGCATGGACAAAGTCGACAAGGGATATCAACACCAAGTCTTGGGTCACCATAATATCCTTCAACACATCTTTCACATCGATGACCTTCGGTATAGTCTTTACATTCTTTACACGCTCCAGTTTTATCGTCACATTCAACGGCATGCCCGTTGCAATCACATTGTTGACAGTTAGGGAAATTAAAATAACCAGGTTGACATAAGTCACAAGCTCGCCCGTAAGTATTGGCTCTACATTTACATTGTCCACTTGTAACGTCACAAAAGTTATCAAGTGATCCTATGCTATTACAATCACATCGTTTACAACCAAATTTGCTAAATCCATATGTACCAGGAGCACAACGATCGCATCTTGCACCGACTATATTCTCTACACATTGGCAATGGCCTGTGTAGGGATCACACTGGTGACTTTTTGAACCAGACGGATCACATTGACAAGATTCTGATCCATTTTTTATAAAGATCATTATGCTTGCATGTAACTTTTTGCAAATTTCAGGTATATTATCTCTATTAAGATCATAATAGTAAGAATCACCACAGTTATATCGATCGAATTCATCACGCAACGAGCTTCCATTATTTAAAAATGGTAAATCATCTACTGAAGGTATTAAAACTATGGAATCAATTAATACAGACGCTCTGCTGTTTGAACTATAACCATCTTGCCTACCTAAATAAATACGAATTTCTGTTTGTTTGTTTTTTTCTAAGCACACTGAGGGCTTCACTAAAACACTGCGTTGATTTGCCGGAAGCTTTGTAGTAATTGTATCATCTTCTGGGCGAACGTTAGCACATGGTGAGTCAGTATCGATCGGTAAAAGTCTTTTAACCAATATAGTGGCCTCTTCCCAATTCAAATGAGATTGCGGTTCATATCTTATAAGAACATTATAATTCATACTAGTTTTTAAATTATTAATGACAAAAACGAGAGTACTGCTTTCTGGTATTTTCATAAAACCCGGTCCTGTCCAAGTTTCTTTTCTGCCATCTGGGTAATTTTCACGTATTACAACATGACATAACTGACTTTGTATTGCGTTATCGTCTAATTGTGAATCACATTGGCTAGACTCGGCTTCATAAATTACGGAATCAAGAGCACCAACAAAGAAGTTTTGAATGGGCTGATCACAGCGGCGTCCAGTTACGTTTGAACGACATTTACATTGACCTGTTATAACATCACAGTCTCTATCGATAGACCCACCGAGATCGCAGTCACAAGATAAACAACCGTCATCAATATCCGATAAACCATAAAACTCTGGCAGACATTGGTCACAATTTCGTCCCGTGACATGACGTTTACAGAAGCAGTTTCCAGACAAAGGATCACATCCTCTTTCATTTACAGTTCCTAAAAGGTTGCACGTGCATGAATCACATCCTTCTGGATTCTTTGGATCAAAGTTCCAAAATCCGTCTTTACACCTATCACATCTGGCTCCATCAACGTTAGATTTACAAAGACAACGTCCGGCTGTTTTGTTGTTAATCAAATCTGTTTCATCTTCACATAAAATTTCTTTGTCAGTTGTTCCATCTGGATCACAATCACAAGGCTTACAAGTATCAGGGCTTTGTCCATCTAAATTTGGGTCTCGAAAGAATGTAGGCATGCAAAGTTCACAATTTACACCCATAGTATTATGTTGACAGTTATCACAAACACCACCACTAACTTTTCCTGTTTTATTGTATACCGCTGCATCAAAATGACAAGTTATTGCGTGATTATTGCAGGTGCATCTTTTGCAAGCATTTGATGTTTTTCCAACAGCAGGCTGCCATGGTAGATCGTTATAGAAATCTTCACAATATTCACAATTTAAACCACGAGTATTATGGGTGCATTCACAACGCCCATGTACCATATTGTTCTTCGAATCTACGCCAGGCATCGGTAAACATCTGGAAGCGTGACCATAACAGGAACAAGATCCACGAACAGTCATTTCGTAAATAGAATAATAATATTTTTCTTGAATCTCAGCTCTATTGTCAAGCAAATCATCACCAAGAGTATGGAGTTTTGTAAAATTTATTCTTAAATTAGTCATTCGCAATAAGTTTTGAACTTCTTCTGAATATGGATTGGTCACATGTATATTAGGGGGTAAAACTCTGAATATAACTTCACCTTCCGTCGATGGCGCTACACCTGAATAACGAGACTCGCATACAACTTCTGTTAAATTGCGTTGAGTGTGCTTTGGCACGAACGGGAAAGCTTCATCGCAATTATGGGCAAAGTATCGATAAACTCGCCAAGTTTTTCCAAAGTCAAAAGATCTTTCCACTAACATTGCGGCTGGACGAAAAGTTTTAAATTGAATAATTAAATGTGTGAGATGAAATTCTGCCTCCATATCCAATTGAATTGTTACATTTTCTTTGCCATTTTCCGATTGCCACCATGATTTTCTTAGTGTTCCGGGAATATATTTGTATATTATATTTTGTATTCTATGATTAAGCGATAGATTGTTACTCGTATTGTTTGTCGAATCACACCAAAAACATTTTTTTCGATCTTCAAGATGTGATACAATGCAATAGCGTTCACGTTTACTGCTTCCACAAGTCGACGAGGCAAAAAGTCGTGCCTCTCGACCGATTAGCAAGTTTCCAGTTGCAGGATAACAAGAACTTAACTCACAGGCTCTGTCTAAGATTCTCGGGTCGGTACGTAAGCGATCACGATTTCGACTATACACCGCGTCGCCGCCGGCTATAAGCGCGGAGATTAACAACAATAACGCGTATAACGCCATGGCGCGGACCGAGCCTGCCGCGCGTTGCTTATAGCACTGCGGCCTGCCACCCGCTCTACTCCCGCGCAGCCCGCTCCCCCCACCTCACTTACTTCACCCGTCAGCTCTACTGGCTCTACAGAGCCAGATTCAAAGTCGATAATTAAGGTTATTTATAAAATAAGTACATTCTTTTATTTTTTTATATATAAATTAATTACATTAATAACATACTCTACTTCATTATGATAATAGCTATTTACTATTAAAATAGCTGTTGTAATACCTGTATGTTTTAAATACTGTTAAACTAAATATTAAGAATATTTGTAAAGAGATTTTTATTTTACTTTCATTAAAAGCATTTATATATTTATGTGTTTTTTTAATAAATAATATTTTTTCTCCCTGAGTCACGTTGTTAGACTTTTAGACGCATTATATGCAAGACGTTAAAGCATTTCTAATAAACCGAATGCGACCCTGCATAAGGCGACGACCGCTCCCGCCCGCGCGCCCGTCTATGCCGTTCTCCGAAACGGGCACTAAGCAACAAAAATAACACACTTTTTGGGAGCTACTTTTGTTTTTATGATAACAATGATGACCCAAAGAAACAAAACATTGAAACTTTGTACGTAATCGGAAAAATTATATTGAAAGAAATGGTTTGCTTAGAATTAAATATTTAAAAAGGGTTGGTTTGGAACATGGTAACGAGCAGTGATACACAAATCGACACGGGTCGGCCTTCCGCTCTCCACATCCGCTGCTGATAAAACATTTGCGATGTATACGGAGTCGGTCAACGAATATATCAAAAATAATTTGCAGAAAAGTACTTAATAAAATATAACAAGTCTAAAACTATTGATCACGACGATAAACTATAAAAAGTATATAACAACAATTATTTGTACATAAAATTTTATTTTCAGTGCACGCAAATGACAGAGCGAACTTGGGAAGCTAGTGTTAAGACACTCTGTTCCGTTCCCCAATTTTCACTAAATTTAACACATTGCATTTTGATAATAATCGAAAAGAATTTGTAATTTTGATATTCATACATATGAAGTAACGTTAATTTTCTGTACTAATACGTGGCATAGACAAATTTGTCATAACTCATAGGATAATAGTTAAATGAAGTGAATTATTACAGATGAATGAACATTAGTGGAAACTTGGAACTTGTTCACTTTGCATTTTTAATGTAGAGTAGGTTATCGGATGTTAAAACTTATTAATAGTAAACGAATTATCTTTTTGTATTGTACATCGATTCGCTATACGAAACTAATTCTAAAGGATTGAGGTATTCTCTATAAATATAACAATTTAATTTAAATTAATTAAGTAAAATTTTGTCAAAATCGATAATTTAAAAATAAACATAATGTTTAACTCTAATATTCTCATGTACTATAGAACTTTCATTTTAATTGAGGTATGCGTTTTGAGGCTCGACTGTTTGTTAAAATAAGAAATTTCCAATGTATTTTTTATTTCAAAGTTAAGCTAAGAGCAAAGCAATAAATTTATAAATGGATTTTTACTTAAGTTTTTTTAATTGTGAATAGACGTAATACTTTTACTATTTTAAAGTGGTATTTCACACTTAGGAAATATTTTGTAGAAGACAATTTAAAGAGCCATAAGCGTTATAGATAAATAGATTTAAATATGCTAAAGACATATTTATTAGATATGTTTTTTATACATATTGTTAGTCTCCGCTAGTAGTAGCTGTAGTTCATTATTTCGACAGAGTTGCTGATAACCTCTTATCAAAGTCAAGTAAAATAGAACTAATCAAAAGCTTCTAAAATTAATTGGTTATCACATCATACAAAAATATTTAAAAAACTTAATTCAAATATGTACTGTTATAACACATTTGTCTTAGATATATTTTGAGAATAATTTTGACATCATTCTTAAGCTATTGTACCTACAACGATTTTGTAAAGTACGTTGTCGGTACAGTGAATGAACGCTTTCGCTTTGATAAGGGTTCATCTAAGAAGCCGGTTGTAGAGTTAAAGTTCAAAAGCGATAAGCATTTGGTTCATGACGATAATTTCTATTAATAATAAAAAAGTTACTCAATTAATAATTATATTTTTCATTTGTTATAAGACAGCTACAACTGGGCAGATAGAATACACCAATATAAATAGCACATTAAAATATAATATCCGGCGCTTTGTGCGAAAATAATTCATTATAAGCTTACAAATCTTACAAAGCGCGTTAGTAAGCCAGTTTGGTTATAAACGCGCTTTCAGCACACAACTTTATTGGTCGTGCTATCTTTATTGCATGTCGCCTAATTTTGGATGTGAGCTAGGAAGTTGACTCTTAGTTCATTGAACCTGGGTTATCGAGATAACTCAGATGATAATAGTAGCATATATGTAATTTATAGAGTAAGATAGTAAAAGTTTAGGACCAAATAAAGTCGCGACTGCGCTGCTATAACAAATAATCAAGATTTGTCAACATAGACATAGATTTTCATACTGTGTTTCGTGTGAGGCAGTTGTAAAGAAATACCATTGACATAAACTTCTACTACTATAAAATATTATTAAATGTTGCCGATCTTCCATTTTTTATTCGAATAATACCATACCAGAACGAGAAAGGAATATTCTATATTTAGGTCACGCTTAACAAATTGTGTTTAATTTTTTTCGATAATTTTATTATCATGTATGAATTAACGCATTTTTTTTATTTTAAGCTAAATTTCAGTTATATTTCTTTTTTATAGAAAAGTTAAAACTGTTTTCATTTTAAGGGCCAATGACGACACCTTTATATGACTATATATAAAAAAGGTAAATTGATCGAAAATATACTAATTATATAAAATATATAGTAATTGATTTAAACTTATAATATTGTATCTTTGCGACGCTTTATCTAGGTAGGCAAGCTATAGAGGTGTCTCTATTGAAAACATGAAAGGAAAGAAGGGCCTGGATATTTTTTTAAGCAACGAAATGTTAATTATTTTAAATAGTACGCATCGTCGTACGAATAATGTACTCGTAACATTAAATGAGATATCTTTAAACAATATGTAAATTAATAATATTGATTTCATAGTAAACATTTTAAAGCTTTAAAGGACAGTTTGTAATTAGGTATACAAGTTATATAAAAATGTTTACTTTATAAGTCATCAGTAAATAACAAAAGTTTAAGACAAAAAATTAACACATTAACAGTTCTAAGTAGTAATACAAAGGTTTAAACAAGTCGACTATGAATTCCGAGAAATCACATCTGCAGCACACGTGGCAGAATACTTGCCATTCATTAAATGAAAAAAAAAAATAATATATAAACGTATTTAAAAAATGTTTTATTTTTATATGTGAAACCAAATCGCGTTTCATTGTTGTCATCATTCATATTATAATAAGACGCGGGGTCGCGACTATAAACGCGACCATTGTGTGTTCGATTTCCGATCAAAAGAATGAAATATTTAATATTTTCAATTGCTTGCTCTGGCAACAACGCAAAAACGATGTTGAGTTCCGCCACTCACACACGCCACGGTGGAACACGGAGTGTCTGAGCTCTAGGTTTCCCCAGCTAAGTTTGTTATATGTGGGATACAACGTGAAAAAAAATATTACAAAATAAGCTTTGTACTATATATTCTGAAGCGTTAACAAACGATCGCTAGGTTTGCAAGTGCGGCCAAGTACACAAGCAACCGAAATTATGTGTGACGAAAATAGTGTTTGCAGCATACCATATTTTATCTCAAACTGCAAGCTACTCGTATGTGTTGTTATATGAGCCTTAAACATAATAATAATTTTATTTTATTTGCATTTTAACGCAATAAAACACTTTCAAGGTTAACAAAATATAACTCTATGGAGTCTCTGTTTAAAGTATGTTTAAAATATAGATTTTTATGTAGATAATAATGACGTTACTGAAATGGGAACATATAAATGACCCTTTCTGATAATTAAATAACAAATTAAAATTTGAATTATTACAAGCTATTTAGAAACAGGCACATTTTCGACTAAAGTAATTTGATAGGTCATACGAATTATATTATTTTTCTATCTTTTATTTCTCACTTCGTAATTATAATTTTTCTATTCATAACTTTATTTCAGTTAGTTGTTTGCGCTATATCTATCAGGTATACGACACTAACGACTTTCCGACGAATAGTACCAAATTTCAAATGATCTTGTTTATACCTTATTCAGAAAACCGTCACACGAATGATAAACAAGCAGAAATACGTTGCTATATAAGTTAATATATTATAGAGCTCAGATACTGTGCACTTGTAAAATACAATAAAATGTGAAACTTTGTCATCGGTCGGGTTTATACGCCACTTTTACTACAACTTGTTAATACGAGAGAATTGTTTCCAGATGTTTTTAATGAGTGTTATTATTTAGTTCTTTTTTTGACGAAAAACACTAATACAATATGAATCGGTGATTGTTAAAAACCTTGTTTATCTGTCTTCTCTAACCCTTTCTGAGTTACTGGACGGAATTAAGCAGAAACAGATCCTGCTAAAGCCGTCACTGTATTGTGGTGAAGATAATTTCTACGTGTATTTCTGTGTTTTTGGTGTTTAGTGATTTGGTACTTGGGTAATTTTCGTGTTTTGTTTATTTAAACTCTACATATTTTTTTTTTGTCTATCTTATTGTTTGTTTGGGATAATCTTCGTATCACGTATCAAGTAAACTGATATTTTACGATTTACACAAGTAGATAAAGGAAAGAGGATAAGTTAATCTTTATACCGAAATTCCCGCTAAATCAGGATACACGCAGTAAAAGCGTATACTGCCCGTGTAGATATGGAAAAATCAAACATTTTCTAGTAATTCGACACTTTTTGTAAAGAAAAAAATCCAAACGGCGTTAATTACAATTTATTTTGTGATAACCACATACCAAAATAATTAACTAATTTTCACTAAATCCACAAAAATAAAACTAAATAAATAATCGCAAAGCCGCCGCGTGCCGTTATTGCTAAATATTTTTGTACATTTTAATAAATTATTTTAATAATTTTCATAGTAGGCTTTTTTATGTGAATACATACCTAAGAAGCTCATGAGTTCATGAGAGTTCATTTGAACTCATAGATATAACATCACCCGCAATTTGATATGACAGATTTTAAACAATACAGTATTATTTCACATATATACATCAGATACTTTGCTAATAACATTGAAAGCGTATCACTAAAATTGATTTTAGAATTGAATTTAGAAGATATGCCAGTTTTAAAATACAGGAGCAGAGCTCGTCGCGTGGAGCGTCGTGCCAGGATGGCAGCAGGCGATGCGAGTACCTAATTTCTATATAAATATACTTAACTTAACTTAACTTAGCTTCACGCTATATCCGTAGCAGAGTAGGCAGAGAGAACAGAGCGCCAAACGCTACGTCTCGGCATACCTCTTTGGCCTCGACGACTGTCATCAACATCTTCATACATGCCCTCCGGGGGGTCCTCATTCTTTTTACGTGACCTTCCTCCAGTATCGTCGATACTGTGTTTTCGAAGGTCAACCGAGGTCTCCCCCTCCCTCTCTTACCCCCCACTTTATAAATATGTGCTATATAAATATAAAATGCGTAAATAGTTATTTGCTACTAGTTCTAACAAAAACCTTCTTATATTGAATATAGGTATCGGCTTATAACGTGACCTACTGAATGCGCATTAGAGTAGACAGTGAATAAAATTTTTGCAACAAGAGAGCTTGGGATCTTTAGCCACGTTCAAATATAAAAACGGCAAATAAAAATTATCACGCAGTTTAAGCAGGTGAAGCTTTCTTATCATTTGTCCATGGAATATGCGCATCGTGCTCAACGACTTTGTTCAAGTGGCATTTCTGTATTTCTTATACTGTAGTTGGACTGGACCGTTATGATTGGTCATCAGATGTTCCAAATCTTCAATATTTATAAGCCAGTAAAAAATACTCATTACAGTTAATCATTTTTTAAGGGGTATTTCAATTTCGGCATCAGGTGTAGTTTTAAAATACAATATAGCCTGGTCTGGTAAATAGACAGGAAAATTTGTATTTATCATACTCTAGTTGTATTACTTATGCTAAGGGATGCTAAATCGCTTTTGAGATCTCGCCATTAAGATGTGAATAACTTCTTAATCTCTGTGAGAGATAGTAAGCTATGTTAAGATTGTAGTTTATTATTATTTTCGGGAGAGATTCGTTAGCCCAGGGGATAATCCTGCCGATTGTTAATCCCTTGACGTTCTTGTATTACATGCATTTGTTTTATGACCCAGTCATGTCCATCAAGAGTACTATACATGACAGCATACCATTTGCTGTGTTTTGAATGATGACTATGACTCATATGTTATACTTCTATAGTGATGTTGCTTAATTGTCTCCCTTTCCCATATTCTTTGAGTACGAGGTCAGCTTTCTTTGCTTTCAAATGACAGAATAAGCAGGATACCTACCCCACCTACCACTATTATGAAATATTCCAAAAATGTGATGCGAAAATTGGTGTGAAAAAATAGTAACGAACCTGCGCTGCGCATGTTGCGCGGCGCGCAGCAGCCGTCGCGCCGTGCGCAGGCGCACCTCCCACGCCGCGCTCTCCGCGCCCACTGATGATGCTACCCATTGTTGTTCTTCTACCTGTCATTTTTTTCTATTAACTTTTTTTCGCATTTAACAGTGCAAAAAAGAAGAATCAAGTATTTTATTTTATACACTACTTCTTTTTTTGACGCAACGAATGGTTTTACTTTTTATTCTAACATTAATTTTGATTACATTTAAGGAAATTGTATCTCCATAAGCTGCTTAAATTATTGATTGTTTACACAGCTTAATATAATGCTTGCCTACCCTGCTATGTGCGAGTAAATGAAAAATACATAGAAAGATGGGAGAGATTGATGAATGAGAAACGTTTAGACTGTTGACTTGCAGTTCTGACGGTTTCGTTCTATTTTACTATAGAACAGAACTCTAAATATTCAATTTACATGTCTTTTTATATGAAACAAAAAATATTTATAATGACTAAATAATGAAAAGGTTCCCAAGTAACTCAAGGAGTGTTATTGTAAAAATACTCCGCCCGCTCCGCGTTCCCAATTTTTCTCCACAATTGAGGCATTTTAGTTGTGTTAGTTTATTTTAGAACAAATAGTTTTGTCTGTTCTAATTAATATATTTCAATAAATATATTAAGGAGGTTTACACTCTAAATCGGTATTATTTTTAAAGGAAGCATAAATATAGCTGTTTATTATAAATATAGGTTCTGGGTTCGATCCCTAGTCGAGGAAATGAAATATTTAATATTTTCAATTTAAATATTTAATGTATCATTTCTTCGCTCTGGTAATAAGGCAAAGCGCGGCGTTGAGTTCCGCCACTCAACAAACGAAACGAAACGCCTCAAATTTGGCGGAAAGAAGGGAAGTGGAACGGACTGTGTTAACACTAGGATCCCGGGTTCTCTACCCTGCCTCGTGCGGGATACAGCGTGAAGCTTAAAAAAATATTATAAATAGCAGCATAATATTGTTATTAGATTATAAAAAGAGACCTTATTTTTCGATGATAAATAAAGAATGTAATTAAAAGTGGTAAAAATTCTTGTTTTCAGATGCAAATAGAATATAGGAAAATTTATGTTAAATGAAATAAAACCAAACCTTTGTTAACAGCTCCTTGTAGTCCTTCACAATTGGGATAAGTTTTTTATTTTTGTCCGTATAGTAAATAATTACCAGTCTGGCGCCAGCATACCATACTTCCAATTCGTTGAGAGTACTCCGTATAGTAGCTTCGTTAGAAGCAGACGAATTAATTTTCTAAAATCATAAATATGTTTTTTTATAGTTTCTGTTCTATTGTTAGTTTATGCCGTTCTAAACGTTGATCACTAATCACTTTGCCAATATCAAGTTAGTGTTGGCTATATGGTAGCGGCTTACGCTACGCACTGACTTCGTCACATTCAGATAGCGAAGTTGAGATTATATATGAGGACGTAAGTAGAGCCATACATGCCTCCAAAACCACACTGTTGTTATGGGGGACATTAACGAGAAACTAGGCAGCAGAGGTGATCAAGAGTTGAGATTGGGGCAATTTGGATATGGACAGAGGCTTGCCAACTTGCTGAAAAAGGAGTGACTCTTTATGATTAATTCCTTTTTCCAGAAACCGCCTCAAAGGTAGTGGACCTGGATAAGACCCAATGGTATGGTCAAAAATGAGATAGACTTAATCTTGATGTCTCCGTGATTCACCTTAGACTCTTTCAGGTCTTAAAATAAATATGTACAAGATGAAGATCATGTCGAATGTCCATGTTGTACCCACCCCTATAACCGTTGGGAACTTTATTCTTGAAGTCGTCGACCATTATACTAGGCCAAGTGGTCAATCATTCGACGAATACAACTTGGCTGAGCAGCGCTCAGGAAACTTTGTCACATCTTTTCGTCCAAAATACCTCAGTGCCTCAAGACGAAAGTCTTCAACCAGTGTGTGTTAGTGGTGGCTTATGGGACTGAAACGTAGTCTCTAACTATGGGCCTCTTAAGAAAGCTCAAGGTGTTTTTATACGTAATAAAATCAGAAATGTGGAGCATAGCCCAGCGGATTAGCAAGTTGAAGTGGCAATGGGCGAGGCACATAGATCGACGAACTGATGGCTAATGGTCATCATTTAGTTTAGTTATTGGACAATAAATAGCCGTAACGCAATGTCAAGTAACAAACATGTAGGAGATTATACGATGAAAAGAGATGGACATAACAGGAGAATAGTGTTAATATTTTAACCTTCATATGATTTTAATAATAATTTCTTTCACAGTAAAGCTGTTGAGTGAACAGAGCATGTAAAAATGAACACACAAACGTAGCCTTTATAGACAGAAACAGAGCTACTACGCCATGGTGACGTAGAACAACAATTGCATGGTAATAATTTAGGTAACTTTAAATATATATATATACCTGTAAAGCTTTCATTTGTTTCTTAATATTAGAAGCCACTTTAAGAAAATGTCGGACTTGTAATTCTTCTGTATTTACGTATTCTATTTCAATTAAAGTGAAGATTTCACGCCAATGTTTTTCCGTAAAGTTTGATCCTCGAAGATATTTTAATACTGCTGTAAGGTCCTATGGAAATTGAAATAAATTTATCAAATAAGGGTTACGAGACATTTCTAATTATGAACAATATTTCAAATTAAAACTTGTATAATGTTAGTGTCATAATATTTTTTTATGAACACTGACATATTGACCAAACCAATCATAACAATGAATTATATAAACTTACGGCATATTTATCAAGCTCTTGTTTTAAGTATAATGTGATAGTGGTGTAAGGTTCCAAGAGTCCTCGCCATTTCTGAACAAAATCATCAAGAAGATGTAGTTTCTTTTGAAATGTTACCCAATCATGATCACCCAAAACATTATACTCTGCAACAAAAATATTATTCTCTTTTTTTTATGAATACTTTACTAATAGACTTTAACTATATTTTCTTTCAAGTTCGATTTTCGTTACATTTTAACATGATAGTCCCCATGTAAAACCTATAGTTTAAAAACAATGGCACAATATCAAAGTCATGCACGAAGTCGTGTGTAACTGGTAAACATGCACTCTTTCAAGTCTCATTTAAATAAAGTAACAGAAGACATATCTCAATAAATTATTTTTAATGGTGTTTTAGGTATCACAAATTATTTTAGCAATTACAAAACATTAGTTTTTTTTATGGAAAACACAAGGTAACCGAGCGTACGGGTGACCTGATGGTGAGTGATCACCGTTGTCCACGGCCTCGACTAACTGCAGGAGAGCTACTGGTGCGCTGCCGGCCTTTAAGGTGGACGTAGACGCGCTTTTTGAAGGTACCTTTGTCGTATCGACCTGGAAATACTGCCCCGGATAGGCCGTTCCACAGATGTGTGAATGAATACATCACAGTAGTTGAGTGCCACGTGTCCAGATGATGTGGATGGTATTTTAGTTTGTGACGTATTGTGCGGTTGGTAAATTCAACGGCAGGTACCAAGGATAGTTTTTAATTTTTAATTTATCAAAGTAAAGAAAGTCACCGCTCCCCTCGACCTATCCATGCTCATGTCTCTTACATACATTATCGGCTGAGCATGCGCATTGTAAAAAATATACATAGGTAATGTATAAAATAAATATTTTATACACGTATAAACGTGACTAGATTTTAGCAAATAGTGTTATTATTTATAAAAAAAAGCAATTGACTTTATTAATTTAGTTACCATCATTGTAATCTTTAAAAACACTCCACGTGTTAAGAAGGTCGTTCCTTAGATCTTCAGCATCTTTCCAAGATTGAGAAGTTTCATATGTTATATTGAATTTTCCACTTTCTTCTCTAAAATAAGAACCAACATTTGCAATAATAATAGCAGTGTAATATAATAAATAAATATATAACAATTATGCCTAGAAACATTACTTGCTTAAAATAATATATTTTATGAGTAAATGTAATTATTCATTTGTTTCTTTTTTATTTTTAATTTAGTTAGCTAATTTATATAGTAGAACAAAATATTACTATTTTTATTCACAGTATCTAAAGTGGGTAAAGTTTATTAATGGAGAAATATATTTCTTCAATAATATGTTTTTCCTAGTCCTACGGTTATTATATTATATTTAATTATTTAAGAATAATATCAAATTAAAAATTCTCACATTAACTGGTTTCTATCAGCAATAAATTTGTCACATTGATGTATGCCATCGAACACCGACCGGCATCGGTCTGCCATTTCCGCGTATAACACGTCACGGGTATGTTCGAGATGTGTTTTTGCCTGCGACCATCGAGACACCCATGCATCTATTCCACTTTGCAAATTATCCCATTCGCCTTTCAAATTCGCTTTTACTATATCTGCCTAAAATATTATGGGTTAATCTTAGTTTATATATAATTTTTCACTTATCGCCTCGTCACCATGCTATGTCCTGAACATTGCGTGGTGAGGAATGCCACGTTTCGTTTTAGGACCAGAGAGAAGAATTCGTTTAATTGTTTAAACTACACCTATTATAATATTTAATATATCATTATTGAGGCCTGTCGTGGCGCAGCGGCACAAGAGCGCGACTGTAACCGACAGGTCTTAATATTTTCAATTTAAATATTTAATGTTTCATTTCTTCGCTCTGGAAATAAGGCAAAAGCGCGGCCAACACGCAATGCCTCAAATTCAGCGGAAAGTGGGAAACGTAAGTGGAACGGAGTGTCTTTATACTAGATTCCCGGCCTACCCTGCCTCGTGCGGGATGCAGCGTGAAGCTAAAAAAAAAAACATTATTTATATATTATTTTTCCTTTAAATTTTAAACTATGGCATTCCTTTACAAAAAATTGTGAGTATCCAGTTGGCGTGAAAAAAACTTTATTTGCAAAGTAAACAAAATGAAGTTTCGTTAATTATTGCTAATATATTTACGTCGCAAGACAATACTACAAGAGCTATCAAACAGTGTAATTGCAATAGCGAGATATTCATACAAATTCGTGCATATTAAAACTGTTAAGATTTCTGTCAAAAAACAAATTAAGATTATATTAAAACAATTTCTTTTCATTATTAACTAAATTTGGACTATTAACTAATTGATAAAAAAAGAATAGTGAAATCATGTATACTTGATGTTGGAACATGTGTTGGTGCGCGCGCACGCGTTCCCGTAGTGCGGCCCACTCCCGCACGCTGTCCTCCAGCGACGCGTCGCCGCCCCACGTGCGCAACAGATGCGCCTTCCGTTTCAACTCTTCTACCTTCTTTTCCATCTATTATATTATTTATTATTTTGTATTAGCTTCATGCATCCGCAGATAGCAATTTAGAATAAAAACACATGTTCCTCTACCATCCATCTAATTTTCGAGACCTTGTATAAGAGGGAATTGAACCTACACCTTAAAAGCCATAGATAAACAGAGGCTGTAGCACTTCGTTAGGACGTTCGTGATAAATTATGATGATGTAAAACTCTATCATAGTGTTATTGCCAGTCGTATCATCTATTTTTTATGAATAAAGCAGTTGTAGCGTGTAACTACGTTGGCGTGAAGTAATAAGCATAGAGCGTTTTTATAAATCTTTCCTTAAGTAATCTCTTTCTAATCAGCGTTCAGATTTTGTTCACTACTTAATATATATCATAACTTAAAAAAAAAGGGAACTTGGATGTGGGAATGTGACAACAAGAATAAGAATAAACCTCAGGCATCTTCATCTGCAGCGCCTGCTGCTTAGCACTGAGGTCGGCGAGGTCGCGCGCGCTGCGCGGCGCCGCGCCGTCGTCCAGCGCGAGCGCGGCGGCGGCGGCGAAGGCGCGCAGCGCGGCCGCGTCCGCGCGGCAGCTGGCGCCCAGCGCCGCCGCCACGCTGCCCCACAGGCCGCGCGCCTGCGCCTCGAACTCGCGCCGCAGACTTAACGGGCCCACTGTTATCCATTCTATTTTTTCGTCTTCGCTATTTATTTTACATACTTTATTAGTATCAATGATTTGGACGAATGTAATGTATTGTTAATTTATTTAAAATATGACTTGTCTATTATCATTAGTATAGGCATATATTGTAAATAATGATTTTAAATTACAAAATATATAAAAAAAGAACCAATTCACATACAATGTCATCTTCGCAACCGCTTGTCCGTAGGCTTTACAAGCTCTAAAATTGCGTTCAAAGTGTTCGGGCGTACGCAAGTGGTCAGCGCAGAGCGCGTCCACGTCGACGCAGGCGAGCGCGAGGCGGCGCGTCCAGGTCGCGCACGCGCCCTGCAGCCGCGACAGCGTCGCCTCTAGCTGTATCACGCTCTTATTGCCTAACCAGCTGTACCTGATACATTTATATCTCATTATAATATATAAACATAATGTATTAAAAATAAATACTTGGAAAATGCATCCCCTGGAAATCGTCCAAGGGACCATAAGTTGAGTGTACATCTTTGTGTTACACTAAGATGATTGATCAGAATGATCATATGGCAACACAGAATATTATTTTTTTTATTTAATAAATATATTTTCGAATTAAAATATATTTGTGCTTTCTTCTAACAGAATAACCACAGGTTTTGCAGCGATGGGCAGAATTTTACAAGGCGATGACGCCTCTGCCTCAAGTAACAGCGAAACATTGAGTCTTGATGTCGCTGATGGCGAAATCAGTATAAAAGAAGTTATGAATGCCATACGAAGTTTGAAATATGATAAGACAGCGGGAACAGATGGAATTACTGCCGAGATGATCAAATATGGTGGGCCACGCGTTTTGGACCTGTTCTGATTTTTGTGCAATTAATGCAGGAAATCGGGGGAGGTTCCAGACGATTGGCGAGGTGCAGTCATCGTGCCTTTATATAAAGGCACACAATTATATAAAGTTCACAGATAGATTGTGCAAGCTATAGTTTGATTAGCTTAGGTAGTAAAGTTATGCTCAAACATTAGCGAGAAGAATGCAAGATAGATCCGAAAGGCTGATGTGGGAGCCCCAGGAAGGCTTTAGGACCAGAAACAGGAAGAGGTTGTATGGAACAGATCTTTTCCCATGATCATGCGGAGGGCCGCATGATCATGGAAAAAAAATTGCCAATAAACCAAAAAGTTTTCTGTGCTTTTTGGACTTGGAAAAAGCATTTGACAGAGTTGTAAGAAAGAGATTATGGGAAATACTTCCCCGGTACAATGTGAGTGGACCCTTGCTGCAGGCTGTAAAGTCTCTTTACAGAGATCACTCAGTCTGCGTGCAAGTAGGAGCTGGCATGTCGCCTTTGTTTGACATCCAATCGGGTGTTAAACAAGGTTGCGCCATGTTAGCTTGATTGTTCTTTCGCTGATTGATTAGCGTGTTTTGTATTTGGACAGCAGCATGGAGTGAGACTAAGTGACATAGGAGCTAAACTAGGTACCTCACATATAAATTGCTTGCTTTACGCAGATGATGCAGTGCTTATTGCATCATCAGAAAGCGAGTTACAGGCATTGGTTACCACTCTGAAAGAAGGGTGCGCGAATAATGATCTAAGCCTGAATACGAATAAGACGAAGGTTCTGAAATTTAGAAGAAATGAAGAAAGGACAGAATGCAAGATCAATGTAAATGATAAGATAATAGAACAAGTAAATGAGGTAGTACATCTGGGAACTAGGTTTAGCAGAAACGGAAGATAGGAAACGGATGTGAAAAGGCGTATTGCTGCCGGTAACAGAGTTAACGGTGCCGTTTTTAGCGCTCTTTACTCTTCCTACCCTGCAACGGATATATAGCGTTAAGCTAAGTAAGTAAATGACATTAAGGTAAGAAAACTATTAAAAACTCAAACTCCAGCGGAATCTGGACAGTAAAGTTTCTGTCTACTTAGTTTAACAAAAAAGAAACATAAATATGTATAATAAAAAAAAATTACTTATCGATAATAGAAGCAAATATAGATTTCTCATCAGTCGGACTAGCACGGAGGCCTACAAAATGAGCTGGCAGCGCCAGGAGGCGACGTAGCTGGCTGTAGTGTTGGACACGTATCTCTTCAATTGCAGGCGTCGTGCGCACGCGTCGACCACTGTAAAACAAAAAAATAATAATAAAGGACATGCAATAGAGTACAATATAACGTATCGCACACAACCAACATATTTTTTTGTGCCGAGTAATTCCGGCATAGAATAGGATCACCCTGGTACTAATGGTGTCGTAAGAGGCGACTAAAGTACGCGTGGGTGAGTCACGTTGTCAGCAATGGCAACACGCATAGGGAGACTCGACCGGATCATTACCACCCCCGGCTTTTAAAATCCGCGTTAAGTAGTGCCTTTGGCCACTGCGATTCGCATTGGGTAATGCCGGGCGCCGGTGTATGGGCATACACCTTATAGACCAGCAACGCACCTGTAGCTGCTATGGTGCTACACAGAGCCGTGGGTGGCGATCACTTACCATCAGGTGACCCGTACGCTCGTTTACCGTGTCTTATAAAAAAAAAAAACAAAGAAATGCAGAGGAGCACATTTAATTCATCGTCAGCCGCAACAATAAAAAAATCGGGCTTGTGTCTATCAAGAACTTAAGATGCGTTTTGTGAGTACAGTAAGTCGTTTTCAAAGATACTCTACATGACTAAGGTATGGCCAACTCTTTTCCCAAATCAACATGGAATAGAGTACATTTTAACTAAATACATATAAAAACCAAATCATATGAAAAATAGAAATGTATGGAAAGCTTATTTATTGATTCACGCGTATC